>CM068831.1:106071129-106671129 GCA_028554795.2 Sinohyriopsis cumingii | reverse complement strand
TCTTTGTCCAAGAATTCTGCATGAGTACTCAAATATTTCCAGGAAAAAGAATTAATCTTTTAGAATCCAAATAATTTGAATAAAAATTAGCATATAACTCCAAACTGCCATAACATACAATGTAAAGAAAAAAGCCCAATTCACTAATTTCTCAGTAAACATTGCTATTAAATCTAACTACTGCGCAACTTCGGAAAACCCAAAATTACGAAATAGAGGCTGTTTGCAATCTTACGTCACGTACTCCCAGTATGACCTTGATAAAAAACCAATCATTTTATTCAAGAGTAAAATTAAAATCGAAAGGTGTTTACTTGTCTCAGTGATTTCTGAATCAAGGTTGGGAAGTAAGTCAAAAACAGAAACAGTGTTTCTATTATTAGGCGTTTCTGAAAAGATTTAGGTCAAACTGAATTTTCTGAAAAAAATGCCAAGTCAAGCAAACAAGATTACATTACTTTGACCTTTAATGAAATTAAAATAAAAAGATTTTAAAACAATTAAATTAAATCAAATATGAATTAAATCAAATATACATTACAAATGACTTGTATTTTTGTCCACATATGTCTTTTGGTGTTACTGTCAAATCAACACCCTAACTTAAGCTTTCATTTTAAATCGATTGTATTATCTTGTTATGGACGTTAGTGAGACTTGCATTTTTAATCCGTACATCTATTATGTACGATTGTCACACTTATGTCAAAGAAAAACAAAAATGGCTGATTATATTGCCTATGTTGAAACTGTTTTGATTCATAGTGTATTTTTAAAACATCTCCGTGAGGGGATTTATTTATTTATTTATTTTAATGAGACAAACGATTTTTCTTGACAGTAGGTTTCCTGGCAAAATGTTTATTGGATAAAATCAGAAAAGTCAATCGTTTATTTAATGTTCGATGACTTTAGCAAACCTTTGACTACTAAATTTATCACAGTTCTTCTTATTAGTACTTTTTTGTACAATTTCTAAAATCAGTTTGGAAGTTAAGCTTTATGTGGCGACAATGCAACCAATAATTAATAGTCATCGCACTATGCAAAAACAGTTAAAAGAATTACGGGATGAGTGATATTCGCTTGGATCGGTGGAGCTTCTCTTCTTTTTTTTTATTTTAAAAATTATAAACTGCCTGTGCAACATTACATTTATCATTCATCATTTCTCTTTCCGTTTTTTTTTTATTGATCTGTATGGTTTATTTTTGGATCTTAGAAACATTGAAATACACGCATGTTTCATATGGCGTGCTCTACATTAAGTCTGGAAGGACTAAACATAAACAAATAAAATCGGTTTAGGCATATGTATAAATATTACTGTCACGTTTTCTTGCACCTATTTTCGATAGCATGTGCACTTGATATGTGGGCATTATTTATTCGAGCTAAGGTTAAAATGCTCATATCATGTGAAAATGGGATCTACTTTACTCATCGGTTTGACGTATCATCACTTGAAATTAAATTAATTGAAACAACGGGGGAAATAATACAGACTAAGGATGAGGCCAGCCATTGTTCACAGCTTGATGCCTGCTGGCGGCACACGGCATATATGGGTCTATGCGGTTTGTCTATTAATCAGTAGAAAAGTAACACCGACCCTGATCTGCTAACTCCTTATACGACCACTGATCAGGGTCTATGGTATTTGCATTTGGACCAGAATTACAGTCGGATACATACAATAAGTACAATTTTGTGTTTGTTCTGTGGGGTTATGCGCCATTTTTCAGCACATGATTGCCTCTGCATTCTAGCCGATGTGTCTGGCAGAGGAAGTGCGTAGGAATACTACATCGGGAAGAACCACTGACACAATGGAAGTTACCGGCAAGCTTTCTTACATACTCAAGTTGGTCGAGTCGACACTCAACTCGAGCAAACAGGGGTGAGATGCATGGATGATTTATAAAACGAGTGTCTTAGACCACTCGGCCACATGGGTCATCCTTAAGTACGGACGAAAATTAACCTTTTATAGTCAACACAACCTTCAGCACAGGGACCCCGATTGGCCGAGTGATCTAAAGCGCTCTCCGTTACGGATCACTGCCATCTCACCTCTGTCTGCGGCGGTTCGAGTCTCGGATTCAGCCAATGTGGGTATGTGAGAAAGCTTGCCAGTAGCTTCTCGTGGGTCGGTGCTTCTTTCTGGGGTTTTCCCGGGTTCGTCCTCCACCATTAATACTGGCCGCCATGTATAGCCTATCATGTGCTGAAAAATGGCGTTAAACCCTACAACAACAACAACAACCTTCAGCACATCGGGGAAGAATTTATTTTCTTTGTATTTTTAACACAGCTTAAACAACTGGAGTCATGCCACTACCATATCTGCCTTGTGGCATTTTATGGTGATGTCCATCTCTGCGGCATCATGCTGCAGACACGTGGCCAGTGCCGGATTACCAAATAGGCAGATTAGGCACCGGCATATGGGCCCCACGTATTTTAGGGATCAAAATAATATTGATTTGATTTTGAAAGAAAATTACATTCAAGCTTTCTTAAATTGTTCCAAAAGATAGAAGGAAAAAAATGATCAAAGAAACGAAAACTTTACGTTAAAGACTCCTTGGAGAAAATACTGCATTAATGTAGGGGCGGGGGGGGGGCAAGATTTCTACTGCCTAAGGTCCTCCAAAGGGTCTAACCTAGCACTGCTTGTGGCATCATGTCCCACACATTTACATTATTCGGACAATAACCTCTTAATGTCGAACTCCAAGCTAGTACCATTTTTATGACTTTGGTATGACTTGGCCGGGCTTTGAACAGCGACCTCCCGTATTTGAGGCGTACGCTCTAACCAATTAGGCCACCCGAGCGGTCCATCGGGGAAGAGATTATGGCCATGACAATGAACGAGATACTATATTAAGATCATTTACTACGAAAAGTATGCGCAATCAGTTTTGGATGGGTTTTCGGGAATAATGAGTGTCGCTAGTTAACGTCAACAGGCTGACCATATGTACGAACTGTTCCACATTATGCATTTTTTTTTTTTTTCTTCTTCTTTCATAGTTGGGTAATTATGGATGGAAAAACCCAAGGTATTGATGCTTTTGGTGTTAAAAATAGCATTGTTGAATTCTATTTTCTTCAAAAATCATGCATTTAGAGTTTAATTTTGTTTTTTAATATTTCTGTAGTAATCTAAAATATTGCAAGTCGGAAGATGCATTAGGGAAAAGTACCACTAATATTGTGGCATAACTTGATTGTCTATTTTCTAGCGTTCCTTCTCTGTTTTCTAGAGACCGCTCCGGTGGCCTAGTGGTTAGAGCGTCCGCCTCGGATGCGGGAGGTCGTGGGTTCGATCCCCGGCCGAGTCATACCAGAGACTTAAACAAATGGTACTAACAGCTGCCTCGCTTGGCGTTCAGCATTAAGAGGTTAGTGTTAGGACTGGTCGGACTGGTGTCAGGATAATGTGACTGGGTGGGGCATCATGCTACATGTCTGCGGCATGATGCCCCAGTGCTAGGCATCACTATAAACTGCCACATTGCAGACATCGTAGCGATATGACTGAAAAATCACAAAAAATCACTGTTTTCTAGAAATGCGGATTGTCTTCACAAAAACGCGGGCAAATGTGTGGCTTTCGCGAGTCACAAGCAGGTATAATATGGTGCATTTAAATATATCAGTTCAGTCATGATATTCACAGAGAAATATAAGAAAATCAACTACCCTTCTCCGTTTTCTAAAAGACTGTTCATGTGGCCTAAGCGGTTAGAGCGTCCGCCTCGGATGCGGAAGGTCGCGGGTTCGAACCCAGGCCGAGTCATACCAAAGACTTATAAAAATGGTACAAGCAGCTGCCTCGCTTGACGCTCAACATAAAGAAGTTAGAGGGGCCCCGAGTGGCCGAGTGGTCTAAAGCGCTCTTCGTTACGGATCACTGCCATCTCACCTCTGTCTGCGGCGGTTCGAGTCTCGGATTCGGCCAATGTGGGTATGTGAGAAAGCTTGCCAGTAGCTTCTCGTGGGTCGGTGGTTCTTTCCGAAGTTTTCCTGGGTTCTTCTTCCACCATTAATACTGGCCGCCATGTATAGCTTATTGTGTGCTAAAAAATGGCGTTACACCCCACAACAACAACAATAAAGAGGTTAGTGTTATGACTGGTCGGCCAGGTGTCAGGATAATGTGACTGGTTGGGACATCATGCTACATGTATCGGCATGATGCCCCAGTGTTAGACATCACAATAAACTGACACACTGCAGACATCGTAGCAATATGACTGAACAATTGTTAAAGCTACGTTAAAAAGTCCAAATCACACACACACACAGTCACCAAAATCACACACATGCACACACTTTTCTTAAAAACAGAGGTTCTCCACGAATAAACTAAATTTGACGGTAATTCGTATTACCATGTAAATTTCACTCATTACAAGTAATGTTGTTGTTGTTGTTGTAGTGGGGTTTAACGCCATTTTTCAGCACACGATAGGCTATAGATGGCGGCCAGTATTAATGGTCGAAGAAGAACCCGGGAAAACCCCGGAAAGAACCACCGACCCACGAGAAGCTACTGGCAAGCTTTCTCACATATCCACATTAGCTGAATCCGAGACTCGAACCCACGCAGACAGAGGTGAGATGGCAGTGATCCGTAACGGACAGCGCTTTAGACCACTCGGCCACTCGGGGCCCCTCATTACAAGTAATGTATTTTCTCAATAATCTTTAGAATATGTCTGTTGGACTTTTACTTCTTTTGTCTCTCCTTAGTTTCGAGGCAAAGTAAAAGTACACAATGAATAAATATGATTCCTTGACTTTTATACTCAGCCTTCAAGCGACCACTATCTACCTTATTATTATCGCCCCCCCACCCTTTTTTTAACCTTTCGGTATTTTGCGAAAGTAAGTTCACACCGCATTCGCTATCATTTTTCTCAATGTATATTTTTAACCGTTTTGAAAGTTTAATTATACAATTTTACATTCTGCTACTAATATTACACCAACAACAACTACTACCACTACTGCTGCTGCTATTGTAATTTACAAATGAACCTAACTTTTTCGTGTTCAAGGTACAAAAGGAAGTTAGAAGCATAGATTATATTTAAATTCAAGAAATCTGATCTATATGTACTCTGCTTTGACTCGGATTCGACAGGCCAACGGTCAATACATATTTTGTCCCTTTATCCTGTTTTCGAAGTGACATTTCCTTCACAACACGAATAACGTTTCGTTTTACGGCAAATGCTCCACTCTGTACTTGGAAGGAAAAAAAGAGTGTGTTCATTGTTTAAGAAGACCACGCCTTGGAACTAATGGCATTATTAAGCTCAAGTTCACCATTTAATAAGTTTAGCCTTGGTTTAAATAACAAGCGAGTGCCAAATGTCACACGTTTCACGTGGCTGTTTGTCCCTGCATTAGAAAAGAAAACGGATATATCTGAATTAGTATATTCCCCCTCCCTTTCCTCCTTGCCCTAATTGGCAGGCGGGGAGGGGCGGTGGTTAGGTGGTATGCTGCCAGACTCACCATCAGTGGGTTGCGGTTTTAAATCCTACCCTTACCATCACCAATCGGCCATCATTGCGAGTCTCTGGTCGAGGCATTTTCATCAATTCTTATGTCTCTTTGTCTTAAGACTGTTTCTAAACATTTCGAGTGACAAACGTTACTCTAGACTTGGAAATATTATTCTAAATTTGCAAATGCGACATTTTGATTCGTCACAACATTTTTTAAGCAAAATTTAGAGTTGAGTACAATTGTTATGACGGAGGAACCTGAACTAAATAGTCTTTTATGTGCTGACATATACATGTTAGTAACCCCCCAATAACTCCCGTACCCGTGTCTCTTTCTTTGCACGTGAATGTGGCATGTCGCAAATGTCGACTTTGTAATCCAGACGTAAAGACGAACACTATTCGTTTGACAAGTTTCTCGACGAGAACATATACTTGGTTCTATAAGGTAAGTTTTTGCGCTATCGTCTAGGGACAGGTTTATGTAAAAAATAATGATGTTCAGATAACATTAATTTTCTGAGTCATCGCTGAGAGGTAGGCACATTACGTGGTGTATTGATGTAAGTTGGAAACTACAATCAAATGGCACTTCATGGTGAATAAGCTTACAAGGAACCATTCATGTGCAGCAAAGTTGTCATAACTTATGTCAGATTATCAAGATTTGTCACAGCATTGGAGGGGGGGGGCTTTTTCTTTAACTAACGTATGAGCTGGATAGCTGTCATCTCAGTTTCTTTTCCTCGAATGTTTTTGGAATAAGATTTACTGTATCCATGCATGTGTCAGTTTTTTTAACTTGTATATGCGAGAATGCTACTTGATTGATTGACGTCTTAAAGCATGTGTATATGACTGACTGACTGACTTTCTTTATTTCCTCTTTAGAAGAGATTTCATTCAGTTAATTTTTATTATTACACAATAGAGATAAGAACATAGCTTAACACACACACACACACACACACACACACACACTTTCCTAATATACTGAACAAGCATAATATCAGATATCGTTTTCAGGTTCATTTGTTCTTCTGTGCATTTTGTCTATTCTTTCAGCCACCACACATGAAGAGCGCCAAGTAAAAGTTACGCTGTAAAAATGTTAAGGTAAAAATAATTTTTCACACAACTTTGTATTGTTTGTTCTTTGCATGAATGTGTGTTTTTACTGTCTGTCATTATGTACTGCTCCTTACGGACCTTCTGAGCTTACTTTTCTGATTCTATATGTGAAATGTGCGCGCGCGCGTGGTGTGATATCGATTCATCCAACCACCGTTCGTCGGGCCATACATGCACATGCATACGTAATACTTAAGTAGGTACATGCATATTGATCAAATTCGATTTTATTTTTTAAAAATGACGTCTAGGTCTTGATTTTACAAACAAAACTTGACTTTGGAGTTTGATTCAGTTCTACAATCCAGAGCCTACAAAGAAACAAAAATTGAACAGTCAGATTGTCTTTGGAGCAAAACTGCCAACAGCATTGATTCCAATGCGTCAGAAGATCGGGATCAGTGTTTGTGTTTGTTCTGATTACTCCTAACGTGCAAAATCTACACGTATACAGTTTTAACGCAGATTAATAAACAACACGCCTAACATGATTCTCAATGTATGTAACGACTCGTGTAGTAAATGCGTGTGTAAACCACCATACAATCTAATTTATCTCAACGTAATCCTCGCACTAACCGAAACCAGTGTTGACTGATTGATTGGGATTTTACGGCGAACTAGTCCGAGTTTCATCTGACCTTTGCCGCTCCGTTTTTGATATTTGGACATTTGTGCTGGGGTGTTGGGTCAGAATCCATTGCCTATCGAAAAGTTGAAATTGGCCGACACCATTTGGTGTCGGCATAGGGTAGTCACTTTCTAGCCGGCCTAGTAAAGTTGAACGACCTTTGATCGAGATATACCTGTATGAAATCGATAGGAATATGATTTATTTTCTAAAAAAATCGAGAGCATAGCATTCGTTGTATCTTTAATCCGCTGACAAGCGAGCCGAAACTACAGCGTTACTGAAATTTGACCTGGATCTCGCCAATAGCATCTCTAGTCATATGACTACACAAATCTCGCAACCTACATGTCAATGACATCAGAGGTCATATAGTCACGTGATATCAGCAACAACAACAAAAAACGTAGCTAGTGTTGCTTTAGGAAAACAAATCGAACATATCAGTCTTTATAGCAAAATGAAAGAACACAAACTTCTCACAATATTTATTCTGAAAACAACGACCGGAAATCTGAAATGTTGCAGAAACTTGAAGAACTAGATTCACAAAGCAGAGAGCACGTGTCAATGATGTAGTCACGTGATACCAACAGAACCATGTCTCACATATGCTCATCGCTGGTTGAAAATGGTTTTCTCCACCCTGCTGCGGTACTGAGGTTTCTGGTTGTTGTTCTCAGAATAAATATATTGAGAATTAAGTGTGCATTATATTTATTTACCAACATTATGTGACTTATATGCAGTATTTTCAAATTATATGTACAACTTTTGGAAATTTGTTTATTTTCAATATCACGTAACTCTTTGACCTCTGATGTCATTGACATTACTGTCAGCGGATTAAAGACACGACAAATGATATCCTGCGATTTTTGAGAAAATAAATCGTATTCCTATCGATTTCATGCAGGTATATCTAGATGAAAAATCGTTAAAGTTTGCTAGGCCGTCTAGTACGCGGCTACATATGCCGACACCAAATGGTGTCGGCGAATTCCAACGTTTCGATAAGCAATGGACTCTGATCCTACATCCCAACATATATGTCTAAATATCAAAAATGGGGTGGCAAGGGCCAGAGGAAACTCGGACCAACGGCGCACCAGCACTGTGTCGTTATACAGCGCCCCACACATTTATTATAGGAGAAAATATGTCTGTGTACAAAAGAACGAGAACCGAATTGAGTGTCGAGAGCAATTTACGTTGACAATTCACAAAATGCAAATGAATCAAATTGTTGTTTGGAAAATATGCATGACAGTCTACTCTTTTGTGTGGGAAGAATCAGGGAAGACCCGGGAAGAATCACCGACTCATGGAAGCTACTTGTAACCTTTTTCACGTAACCGCGTTTCTCCAGCCGAGAATCGAAGCCACGAGGACAGAGGCGATCTGTGAAGTTTGTTTTTGTGGGTTTCACGGCATTTTTCAGTGCATGATAGGCTATACAAATGATAGGCTATACAATGCGGTCAGTATATATATATAAACTCTTCATAACACGGACAAGCACCAACCTTCCTAATATCCCTCTCGACTAAGTGAGCCCCGCTCCCTCTTCCTTTCCATGTATCCATATATTATATGTAATATCTACATTCTATAAATCATAAGATTCACTTACCTTTGATAAACCAAGAGGCCGTTGCCCAGGGGCAATGACTCGTAGTAGTGGTACCACCGCGCGTGAGATTTCCGGATTTGTACCGAATAAGCAAATTTGTATAAGTAATCGTCCAACCAATTTTGCTTATTTAAAGCCCAAAATATTGGCCATTTTGATATTCAGGAAGTTATAAGTGATACCCATCCGCTCCACTGGTGCTTATTAGGATGAAAAAGAATTCGAAAAGTATAGAAATGCAGAGTTTTTGTGACTTGTCTAGATAGGCCTACTACGTGTGGGAAGAATTCATCTCTAAGGTTTTAATTATCCTGATTTAAAAGAAACACCTCTTTGTAACTATGCAATCCCGGCATCTTGGGTTTCGGCAGACAAAGATGAAATCCGTTAAAACTCTTTGACAATAAGAAGAACACTGTACGAAAATATATGTATTTTCATATTTAGCTGGAACAAATTACTCTTTAAATATGCCACTTAATTTCATTCGTAACAATGCAGGGCGCAGTTAATTGTGTCGATGTATCTGTATATTTGTATATATGCTATATATGTTCTTTTATGTTTACAGTGTTTTTACTTTATATCTATATTTTAGTGACCTATTAGATCATTAAATAATAAGTAAAACATTATAAGTTATTGTCAGAAATTGAAAAGACATGTATCAAAGGTCAGGTCAGGGTTATGGTTTCTTGTTCCCATTATACACAGATAAAATGCGATGATTCATTTTCAAGAGTGAAATAAGCTTCCTTTAACCTCATCTTAAAAGACGTCAGTCTATTAAATTTATATGCACGTATAGTCTTCTGGGTTCTTTTTTGTTGAGAAATGTATCAACAGTTCATACTGTTGCGCTGGGGCTAATCCTCAGCTCATAAAATACTGCTCCCCAACGATTCCTTTGCACAGTGCTAATTTAATTTTTTTTCTTCTATAGGATCAATCTGGTTGTTCTTAATACAAATGATAAGTAATACCGGAGTCGTTTTGGAATATTATGACTGTTTAATGACACGTTAAGAATGCAGAAATGTGTCAGCTTTAGAAATGGCCACACGTGTTTCTTTTTTGTTTTCCTTCAAAAGAAAATGTCACTAGAATTGGTGCGTAAAAGGAAATGTCAGACTGTACTGCATACCAAGTTTATGAATTCTATTAAAACAATGTACTTAAACGTACAAGCAATTGCAATAGACAGTGGTTTATAACATTGGATTAATCATTTACTGAGATAGCCACAGCCGTATTAGATAGGTCAATTTATTTTGTATACATCTATCAATATAAGATAGATGATTAGATGATTAGATGAGTAGATGATTAGATGAGTATATGGTTGATTTTTAGCACCATTATTATCGCGAATATACTCTCTCCCCATACTAATTAAAATCTACCTTTTGTGTTTCTTTTCTTCTAAATTTCGTGAAAGGTACTTTGTTTAAGAAAAATGACTGCTCAGTGTTCACTGATATAAAAAGACAATTAGAGAATTTTGCGAAATACGTGGAAGAAGTTTCTTTCCCAATCATTTTTAATGCCAATGACGGAAAATTTCAAAATCAATATCAGTATGTTATTGATTAAAACTAAACTCATTTATTGTTGAATATGTATTATGTATTTCACAATCAGATACTGAAATATATCAGTTGGAGCAAAATTATAACGCCACAGTGGAGATACCACTTTGGGAAATACTTTCTTTTTCCATTTAGAAATGTTTTGTATATTTAATTTTATATTATGTACCTGTCTTTTGTCATGATTGTGATTGAGGTTTGCAGATAGAGGTTTTGCATACTTGGCTTTTGCCATGATTGTGATTGAGGTTTTTAGATAGAGGTTTTGCATGCCTGGCTTTGTCATGATTATGATTGAGGTTTGTAAATAGAGGTTTTGCATACCTGGCTTTTGTCATGGTTATGATTGAGGGTTGTGGATAGAGCTTTTGTATACCTGGCTTTTGTCATGATCGTGATTAAGGTTTGTAGATGGAGGTTTTGCATACCTGGCTTTTGCTATGATTGTGATTGAGGGTTGTGGATAGAGGTTTTGCGTACCTGGTTTTTGCAATGAGCGTGATTGAGGGTTGTGGATAGAGGTTTTGCGTACCTGGTTTTTGCAATGAGCGTGATTGAGGGTTGTAAATAGAGCTTTTGTATACCTTACTTTTGTCAAGATTATAAGTGGTAAAGAAGATGTTTACCGAATTCGAATTCAAGGGTTAGCTGCATTTTCCATGGAAATGAGTAGGTATTCATGTGCGTTCTATTTCTATGTAATGGGGACGCATATAAAGAAGACTTGTTAAACAAGTATTAATTCCTGTTTCATATACGTCTTTGTGAATCTATGATTGGAGTTTGAAGTTGTGTTCACACACACACACTCACTCTCTCTCTCTCTCTCTCTCTCTCTCTCTCTCTCTATATATATATATATATATATATATATATATATATATATATATATATATATATATATATATATATATATATATAATTGTAGAAGAACTATCAGCTTAAAGTATTCATTACAAAGTGATCGTTGACATTTTGGATTAAAACTCTAAATTGGGAAGAACTTATTCAAAAGACATTTTGGTTTGTATCATTGTCGTACATTCATGAAATCAAGGACTATTGGAATTCATTCGGAACATTCTATATGTTTTGGACTTGTGATATGACATTTAACATTATTTTATATTTGATACACAATACTGAAAGTGTGTATTAATTTTCACTTTGTAACTTCGACAAATACATTATCTGTTAATTTTACTTAATTTGATTGTTTCGCTTCTTTATTTGACTTAATTTATGACCTAGAGTAGTAACAGGAAGTATATATAACATTAAAATATGTTATTCAAATTTGTATTTCTACATTGACGTGTACTACATTCTTCTTCTTCTTCTCTCTCTCAATCTCTCTCTCTCTCTCTCTCCACTATGATGAATATATCTTGAAATGTGTAAAGTCTGTAGACCAGAGGCGGGCAAACTTTCCAGTGCAAGTGCCGCATACACAAATTTACACCTTGTCGCGGGCCACATAGTTCATTAAGTAAAATAATTAATATTTGAAATAGCAAAAACAAAAGGTTTTTCTAAATAATATCATAATTAATTTTCAGTTGTTAATATGTTGTTAATATTTGAAAACTTAAACTTCGAAAGAAGCACATTTATTTGATAAACAGAGTAACATAAACAGAGTCAGTGCGAATGATGACTTGTTCCTAGGCCGCATGAAAACCCTTGGCGGGCCGCATGAAAGCCCTTGGCAGGCCGTAGTTTGCCCACCCCTGCTGTAGACCCTCTCGTATACATTTACTTAATCAATAAGGATGCACCATAAAAATGACTAAAATTAAATTAACTCAAAAGTAGGCTTTAAGTATTCACTTTTCAATCGGACAAATTTGTATCGGAAATAAATTATTGTTTTTTTTAAAAAGTATAGTCATACAGTTGAATAAGTAGCAGTTCTGACTAATCACAATCATACTTGAAAACGATGGAGAAATCGGGCATTGATGAGCGTTGACGGTAAACCGAAATTAAGCTGCTTCAGTGAAGTTTTACTTTTCGTTATTCACATTTTTTTCTTCAATTAAGGTTATCACAATGCGTACGTTGTAATTGATCATGTAAAATATCGACCATGCACAATTTGCTCTGTGCAAAGTTACCGTGTGGATCATTCCAATATTTTGATACGAGGCATCTAGCGTAACGTCCGAGGCTTCTCAAAGAATTTAAGTCTTGGTAAGTCAGGTCGGGCCATACCTGCTACCATAAATAATAATACACGGTACTAATACACGGTACTAATCTTTACTGTTGACGCAGAGTAGATGGCTACACCTGACTTCCTGTGGAAAGTCCTCTCTGTTGATTAGGAAGTCCCCCCCCCCCGTTGTGAAGGTAGACGGCAAGGACTGCTGGGCATCAACTCAGACGCAGTTGTCCCTTCCACTGCATCCTCAATTGTCTGCAGACATCAAGACATGATTGTGCCACCAGATTTAGATTTATACATGTCTGATGAGAGAGTGAGGGCAACTTTGCGTAACTTACACTCACTTAAATACAGCTAACGCGCAAGTCTGGATAGTATTATCCTTTCGCCATCATATCCTTTGAAGTCCTATGGCGACGGGCGAGCGGCAAAGCTGAAGATGTTAAGATGTTGATACACTGGAAACTGTAGCAGCAGATCTGCACAGAGGTGGCTCAGGGTATATAGTCGCTTTTCACTGGACCAAATCAATAGTGGCACTCGGCATCCACCTGAGCGATTGAGCAGCCCTGTTTAAGATCACACTGCTCACCTCTGTAGCAATGAGGACGGTATTACAAAATGTGCCCTCAAAATTGCCTGCTTCAATTTCATCCGGATCAGTACACCGCGACTGACAAAGATCCCACCATAGCGGTCAACAATCTGACAAGAGGACAAAGGCTACCTAACTCAGCACTGGTGCCTGGAATGTGCGCACACTAATAGATAGTACATCAGGCGAAAGACCAGAAAAAAAGAACAGCTATAGCTGGTATAAAATTGGCCAGGTTCAACATACAGATACCATCCCCGAGTGAAACTCGCCTAGTTGTGGAAATAAGCGCACCGGTTTAGGAGTCTGCAGCGTCTTCTTGCAGAGTGGCCGAAGTAAAGAAGAGTGACGTGAAGATGATGTTGGGATTGCCATCAAATCACAGTTAGTCAGTGTAACGTTTTCTCCTAGGGTATTATTGCTAATCTCGTAGGAGGTCGTACAATTTAAAAAAAAAAAAAGAGTTAAATAGATGGATATGTAGCCCCGAGCCCCCAGTCAGCAATGTCGACAGTTTAGGTGGATAATATACAACAAATAAAATGTGAATAATAACAAATTAATAACAGACCTAAATATTCAAACAACAGAAATAAATTTCTACAATTTCTCCACATAGTCGACCTATTTAATCTGCCAATTTCATCATCTGATGTGCAACGTTAGAGTGTTTCCACCTGTCCCTGCAACTTTACTCATCTGTACTATTTCGTTTTCCTTGACTGATACTCCAGTACCCCATTATTCTATACGCTCCCGTGACCTCTATAACAACTTTTCCCTTCTTCGTCACTTTTGGGTGGCACTCGGTCCAACCCGAACAACTTTAACAGCACCGAAAGCTTCTCTTTAAGAAGCATTTCAAGTCTGAATTCCCGCTCTCCCTTTTACGAACCATATGCATTCTGAGTACGTTAACTTACTAAAGCTCTGCGTTGGTCAAAATCCTGGCGAGTACTGAAGTGATCATAAAATCATGTGTAGAATTAGGGTCAGTTCAGACAGATGCCCGGTCCATATTTTCTTAACTCAGCCTGATTTGATACTGGGGTCTCTATGAACTGTAGTCTGCCAAGTTTCTCAAGCGCTTGTCAATTTCTTTCTTCCGCGGCTAAGCCGCAGCTTGGGTGTGAATAAACAACTCTTTCCGGTTTTACCAGTTACTCCAGTGTCGATTCAATCCGCAATCTTTCGCAACAAAGGCCAGTCGCCAATGTCGTGGTGTCGTTCTCCACCCCAGTTAAGTTGTGTACACGAGGGCTGTCTTCACAGCTTGATACCCAGCGCTCTCACAAATTTGCCAAATGGCGTGAATGACAGACTAATTCTAATAAGACTCTAACTGTCTTTGAAAAGACACGTAACTGTCATCAGTACGTCCATCATGACCAACCCAGATGAGATCAAGGACAAATTGTTTGTGGACATAGACTCTCCTACGCAGATCATCCTTGGTGACTTCAACGCCATAACTGGCACAGATCACCAGACATGGCTAGTTATCATTGGCAAAAATGGCAACTACAACCAACTATTCCTCCCGAAGATTTGCGCTGAACACAACGTCCTAATCACCAATGTAGTTTTCTGCCTTCCAAATCGCAACAAGGCGTCTTGGATGCACCCACGCTCCAAGCACTGACATCTCACTGACTACGTCATCATCAAGAGGAGAGACAATCAGGATGTCCGAGCCAAGAAGATCATGAGAGATGCAGAAAACTGAATTGACCACTTGACCACAGACTCATAGGTTCCAACTTCGCTATCCAGATTTAGATAAACAGACGTCCATAAATCCCCCCCTCAAAGAAAAAAGCCCCAACAGTGTAGTGTCTCCAAATTGAGTCAGGTGAATATGAAACAGTAATCTGCCGAATAACTGTACAATCAACTAGAACCATTTGATGCGACTTCAAGAATGTCAAGGTAAATTGATCTCCTTCAGAGGTTGAGTACTGAGCTGCATCCAAAACCCTCTGTCTCACCACACGTAGACACGTTTTGACGAGGGCGATGTTAGCAACCAGAGCTCCTAAATTAGAAATATTAGCCACAAATGGCTAGTTTATAAGACAGCATTTTATCATCTAAGTAGGCAGCCTTCAACAACATCAAGAGGACTGTTCAATACAAATTTGGGAGCTGCAAGACTCAGGTCCGAGAACAAAGGCACATGAGATTCAGTCCTACCCTGATAGGGATGACATGAAGAACGTCTGTGGTACCGTGAAGGCAATCTACGGCCTACACCCATCAGTAACATCCCCAAAATTAAGTGCTGTCAACACCACACTGTCACTGACAAAGAAAAGATACTACAAATATGGGCAGAACATTTCAACAACATCCTTAATCAGCAATAGTCTATCAGCGAGGAGGCTATTGATCGACTGGGCAAAGTGAAAATCAACACATCACTAGCTGATACTTCAACTCTGACTGTAACTGAGAAAATAATTCACTGCTGTCAAATTGCAAAACACACTGAGGAGATGCTATGACAGCAAAAGTATATAAAGTCGCACATGGCACAGAAACTCTTCCAGTCAATGGAGCATGAACAAACAATACCCGAGGAGAACAAAGATGCATCCATTGTTCACATGTGCAAGAGGAAAGGCACCAAGCAATCCTGAGACAACCATCGCGGCATCTCCTTGCTGTCAATAGCCGGCAAAATCTTCAACATAATTCTGCTGAACCGACTTCACATCGCATTTATCATGGGCCCCTGCCTGAGAGTCATTGTGGCTCCAGAAAAGGAATAGGGACCACAGACACTGTGTTTACAGCTCATCAACTCCAGGAGAAATGCCAGAAACATAACTCCAATCTGTATGCGAAATTCATCGACACTGGCAAAAGCATTTGATACATTCAGTCTTGGACGGTTCCTACCTTAGAGTCAACGTGGGCAAGAAAGGGTGCGTAATTCATCGACCTGATAAATGTCCTTGACTTGTTCAGTCGTGGAGTCCTCTTGCAGATGATTGCAAACTTTAGTTGCTTGGAGGTATTTACATGTAAATCATTTTAATAATTTCCAATCAACAGTGGAGTCAAGCAAGGCTGTGTGTTGGTCCCAACCATATTCAATGCGATGTTCTCTGTCATGACTACTGATACATTCAGTGACTATGACACTGGGATGGACATCATTTACTGGACTGATGGTAAGCAGCATTTAAATCTGAGGAGACTACAGGCAAAACAAACTTACAGGAAGTGTATTTTCATTATTTATTTGCTGACGACCGTTCCCTTAATGACAAACCTGGGCTTGATACGGACCATTTCTCTTCGGCTTGTGGATATTTCAAAATCAGTATCAAGGAGACAGGTTGTGCGCCAGCCATCACCGGGAAAGCCTTACTTAGAGCCTACCGTCACACTAATTGAGCAAATGGTACTGGTAGTGGATACGCTCCCTATCTCAGCAGTACAGTCCACGTCGATTATGAAACCAGCGCTACAATTGCGAAAGCAAATGTGGCTTTTGTTAGACTATGTGCATCAGTCTACAAACAAACCTTGTCGTCTACAAAACCACTGTGAGTTGCCGATTCTGCTTTATGCATGCGAAACCTAGATATTGTTCCCACGCCATGCCAAGAAGCTGAACCATATTTACGTGGCTGCCAGTTGATACTGATGAGGACAACATGGCATGACAGGATCCAAGTCAGTGAGATTCTCAAACGGGCTGGTATTCTAAGTATCCACACACTGCTGATGAAATCATAGATGAGATGGGCAGGCTACGTCACCAAGACGTCAGAAAAGCGACGAGATCTTCTGCGGAGAGCTGAAAAAGGGAAACCACTTGTACGGTGGTCAGAAGAAACATTTCAAAGATTCTCTCATCACTGGAATATTTCAACGTAGACCCTGTGTATTGTGAATATCTCGCGCCTGATCAGTTCACATATCGTAGTCGCATACATACTGGAGTTATAAACTCAATTGATGCGATTTGCAGAGGCCGTGCAGAAATATGAGAAGCGTAAATCTCAGAACTGCAGCACGTCCTCTTTTGATTAAGAAACCCCAAGCAACATCTGTCCAGAATGCTTTAGAGCAGGGGTGTCCAAAGTCCGGCCCGCGAGCCAATCACGGCCCGCGGTAAGATTTCATACGGCCCGCAGCTTCGGTCATATAATGTATTATTTATGGCCCGCTAGCACGCGAACCTTTCTCAGCTCATTTCTGCCATAGCGACTGATGCACACTTATGCACTTGGACTTATGGCACTTATTTTATTAAACTCTTAAATAAGATTTGGTTATAACTGTTGATGGTATGTACCTGTTTGTGTGGCACAAACTATTATTTTCTGAAAGATTTTTTAAAAGACAAAAGCAAAATTCACTTGTTTTAAACTTTAATGATAACAGAAAACTTTGCATTAGTTATAACTCCTGTTTAAAATGACCATGAGGCAAAGATATTTATCTAACTCATGGAAATTTAAGGTATTACATACAGTTCAATGTTATCTGACTCTCCAGATATGAATGAAAGGCATAATTGTGTTTTTAGAGTTGTTCATGTCTGCCTGAGTGGCTTATATTTAGTAACATTGCCATTTGAAAAATAAAGATAATTGTGACAATGAAAATTGTTGTATTTATTTATTGCTTATTTTTTATTATTTATTTATTGTTGTATGACAGTGTATATTTGCATGTAACTTTTGTGGTTAAAAAAAAAAACATCAGAAGGAACTAATGGCCCACGGGCATCTTCACTTTATCAAATCTGGCTCTCTTTGCAAAAAGGTTTGGACACCCCTGCTTTAGAGAGTACATAACATAATTTGGCCAGATTAGCCAGTCACTTACTCACAGAAACCAGTAAGCTTCAGTAACTTGAAGGACTAACAGCGAGTCATGGCACTAAGCCTTTAAGCCGATTACTCAACTAAAAACATCAACGTATTTCTTGGAAAAAACAAGATGTCCGCTATCGCTTAACCGGCTTGAAGCAGCTGTTCTGTTATTTCTTTTTTTATTGCCGTTTTCATGATAGTTGTACTTGTTGCATGTTTTCATCTACGTTATTGTGTTCATTATGTATTGGCTGTTAAATTCGTATGTGTTTCGTCATCTCCTTGTTTTGGAAATGAGAGCAATTAGACTTTTTCTCAGCTGTCTTGCTCCACTGTTTTTGAACAAACCGCCATCACGTGATACTCGCCAGTCAATCCGTTTATGCTACGATGGACCCTCATTAATTGCTTTAAATGATCACTCTTTGACTCTCCACACCACATTGTCCTCTAGACTAAACGAACTGGGACTACATTCATCATTACCTAAATGTAAACAGAAACGAAAAAAGAAACGTTTCAAAGCTGGCCGGCGTAGAGCAGGAGGAATTCCAGTTATCTCCCTTATTTCGGCTCAACAATTTTTAAAAAAATCGACCGTTTATTTAGATGACCTAATTCAAATCCCTATTAATTCGTCAACCTTTGTGTCAACTATCCAGGAAATACCTCTGCGTATTGCATTATTCAATGCCCAGTCAGTAGGACCACCGGTCAACGACCAAAATATTGACCTATTTTTCCTGACAGAAACATGGCTAAAACATCAGGCGATGAGCCCAAGTGTGCGGATCTAACACCCACTGGTTACTCCATCAAGTCGTTCCCCCGTAATTCTCGCGGAGGTGGAATTGCTGTCGTCAAAATTAACACCATGATAAAACGTCTTAACCACACCACAACATTCAATTTCGACCACACATAGTTTGAACTAGTCCAAACCACACTCACACTGGAGCAAAGGTCAGTCCATTCTTTTTCTGCCTATACCGCCCTCCTCCTAGTAGAAAAAACAAGCTGGCTGACTCTTTCTGGAGCAGTTTCCGAATCTCCTGGACTTGGAAATTTGATAGGTGGCAACCTGGTTATTCTTGGAGATTTCAACTTTCACTTTGACTCTCCCGGAAACCTAAATACATCAAAACTCATAGATTCCATTAATGTTTTCAACCTGAAACAGTCAGTTAACCAACCCACCCATAAACACGGTCACATTTTAGACTGGATTCTTCATAGACCTGATGATAACATTCTACGGTCCTCCCTGGTATCCCATGACCTTGCATCAGATCACCTCTGCATTACATGCCATCTTGACGTATCGGTCCCTAACCCTCCACCGTTATCTGCTACTAAGAGAAACATCCGTATGATAAATAGAACCAAACTAATGCACGACATCCAAGCTAACTTAACAACTTGCTTACCTCCTACAGCAGAACAACTCGATAACTTCCTGCGTTCATTGCTTGACAAACATGCTCCAGCTACCAAGTGCAGAGTATCAATTCAAAAGTGTTCTCCATGGTATAGCAGTGTTAGGGACCAGCTTCGCACTGCTAAAACAGACCGCCGAAAAGCTGAGAGGCTTTGGCTTTCCACCAGACTCACCATTCATAAGCAAATATATGAAGCCTCAAAGAAGAATGTCACAAATATAGTCCATGCAGTGAAATCAGCCCACTACACTACTTAGATCATGGAAAGTTCCAGCTGCAAAGAGCTCTTCGAGATTAATAACAAGCTAATGTCAAGGAACAAATCTACACCACTTCCAACTACCTTCTCTCCAGTCGACCTTCCGAACATGTTTGCAAATTTCTTCCGTGACAAAGTACAAACCATTAGAGATAAACTTGACACCACAATCTCAATTGACTCGTCATCACCATACAGGTGGGATACGGAATTTGAGCGGCAACCATTAGCAGCATTTGAAGCTGTCTCTATGGATTTCGTACGTACAGTCGTGATGAAGAGTGCACCAAAGTCATGTGAACTTGATCCAATTCCAACATCCCTGCTGCTTGAGTGCTTAGATCCAGTATTGCCTTCACTAACTGATATTATTAATATGTCTCTCTCATCCGGGGAATTCCCATCATTTTTTAAAACTGCCATTGTAAAGCCCCGCTTTAGAAACCAACACTAGACCATAACGATTTAAAGAACTACCGCCCAGTTTCAAATCTCCAATTCATATAAAAAATCTTAGAAAAGGTTGTTCTATCCCAGCTTGTATCTCATCTAAATTCAAACAGTCTTTTTAGCAATGTACAATCTGCATATCGCCCTTGCCATAGTACTAAAACTACTCTTCTAAAAGTAGTTAATGACATTTTCTCTGCTTTGGATAGCGGCAAGATTACAGTCCTCACCCTCCTTGATTTGTCTGCAGCAGTTGACACAATATACATGTACCATGCTATATTACTTCACCGTCTCCAGCATATATTTGGCATTCATGATACAGCCTTACTGTGGTTCAAGTCGTACTTGGTCAACAGGACACAAATTGTATCTGCAAATAGAATACACTTCAGCCCAGTTGATCTATATTGTGGTGTTCCATAGGGGTCTGTTCTTGGACCTGTTCTCTTCATTCTGTACACTCAGTCGCTCTTAAGTATCATAGATCATCATCCCGTGTCTCACCAATTGCACGCTGATGACACCCAAATATACAAATCTAGCCACCCAACTGAAGTTGATGCTACCATCCAAGGTGTAGAGAGGTGCATTTCTGATGTGAAATCATGGATGACATGTAACAAGCTGCAGATGAATGGTGATAAAACTGAGGCCATTCTGATCACAACACAAAGACTTTCTCATTCACATCCTTCACCTCAAACAATAAATATCAGCAGCACCAACATTAAATTCACACAATCAGTACGAAACCTAGGTGTTACTCTGGACAGTACTCTCACATTGCACCAACATGTCGTGAACATATGCAAGGCTGAATATCTTGAGCTGAGACGCATCATCTCAATTCGCAAATATCTTTCAGTTGATGCCACTAAACCAGTTGTGTGTTCATTAGTACTTTCAAGACTGGACTATTGTAACTAAATTCTGTCTGGTTCATCTCAATATCTGCTCCAGAAACTTCAAAAAGTTCAAAACACAGCTGCTCGGATCATACTTACAGCACTACGATCAGAGCACACCTCCCCGCTGCTCTGTACCCTACACTGTCTATCCATTCGATCCAGAATCAAACACAAAATTTGTTCCCTGTGCTACGTTTCACTCTCGGACTCTAGTCCAACATTCCTATCCGATCTCACCCATGTGTACACACCAGCAAGATACTTACACTCCTCTTCTGACAATCATATACTCATTATTCTCACTATGAAAACAAAGTCATATGGACAACGTTCTTTTGCATACCAGGGCCCAGCAACGTGGAATGAATTGCCCACTGAACTTAGACACAAAGACACAGTAATCACATTCAACATGGCTCTCAAAACTCACTTATTTCTACTGCAAGAACAAACTTAAAGACCTAATAATGTTTCCTACCAGAAATATTCTCAGCATGTTTTTTTTAAAAATGTTTTCTTATTTCATGGTGTTTTGTTTTTGTAATCATATCAGTATATGTTTTTTATCTTATAGGTGTTGTCGAATGTTGTAAAGCGCTTAGAGCTTCTAAAGATTAAGCACTATACAAAGTCCTCATTATTATTATTATTATTATATAATGACTATAATCTTATACGCATTTTATTAATAATTAGTATCTAATAATTGTCTGGTACAACGTTTTCTCACCAAAATTTGCACATCATAAAATTTAATGAACTTTTTTACATACTTGTCATATGCACAAAACTGCCGTGTAAGATCCTTGTTGATGACTGTTCATTCGCTTTATGTCTGTATAGATATCGAAAAAAAAGAACACGTAAAAATAAAACATAAAAACAGGAAGAGGGTGATGGTGGTGGTGGTGGCGGAGGAGTAGGAGAGTGTGGAAGAAGAAAGAAGAATGATAAGTCTATTGCAATAATAAAAATTTTATTTTTCTCATTAATCTAACCAAATGTATGCGTATTTCAGCTACTTGATATTTAAAATTTAATTATCCCTTGATGTATTTTCCCTGGCGTATCTCCTTTTGCCATTACCAAATGTACGTTCTTGATTATCGTTTAGTTATATTCTGAATGCACGTCTTTAACGAGAAACATGTGTCTACATTTAAAACGAATATTATTCGATCCAAACTCTTGTATATATAGGATACCCAATACACTCGTACAAAGGAAGACCCTGCTATCACAATAACCCTGATATCACAATAACCCTGATATCATAATGCCATAATTCAGGCTCACGATAACCATATGTAATCCGTATTTTTTGTCGTCTTTGTCGTTTTTAAACACAACCCGTATTTCTTACATTTATCACGAACTCTAATGAGAAATTGGAGTGACATAAAAGATGGAATTATTCACAGGTTGAAAATATATCTAATTTTATGCGAACACTGACTGCAGTTTTTACAAGGACGTCCATTTACCCTTCAATCTATTTCGGGTTTGTTCTATTTAAGTATTGGAAAAATCATAATTATATAATTTATATATGTTGTTTCTGTGGCTTATCATTAACAATCCGTGCGATACACAGAAGATCCGGAACTGTGGTCATTCATGTGTGGTAACCCACGAAGAGGTTCTGTTTCAGTCCAGGTAAGGTATTTGAATCTGAATTGTTCTTGAAACGCGTTGCATGAGTCAAAGTGCTCCATTTTATTTCTAAGTGTGCATAGGTGAGCCGCAAAATCATATCCTAAAACGTGTGGCTAGTTAAGGTCTGATTAATTATGTTATGTTGCTCTTGCGAAAGTTTCAAAAGTTGTGTAACTTCCGTAATCCTGTTGCTGTTTTTATTACAGTGGAACACGCATGAGTAATACCAAAGATCGCTGGTTATTTTTACGTCGTTTCAACACCTTCATGACTTACCAAGCAAATATGTCAAACAAAATATTGCAGTAGCATGAGTAGATGCAAGAATTCGACTAAACTGGTCAGGTTAACAGACTTTCATTGAAGAAATCGACTAAATTGGTCGGTTAACAGGCTTTCATTTAGGAATTCGACTAAAGTGGTCATGTTAATAAACTTTCGATGAAGAAATCTACTAAACTGGTTACGTCAACAAACGTTTGATAAAGAATTCGACTAAAACGGTCAGTCCACAAAATTTCGACCATGAATTCGACTTCATTGGTCAGTCTAACAAACTTGATCATCAGAATATCTGCTATGTTGTACAATCCGTCCAAATATATGCAACCCTAACGAAAAATCAGAACAGTCCAGAAAAATGGGTACATTAAGATAACATGTTGTACCTTGAACCTTTACGTCGAACTGTGGCAAAATACCAACACGTTGCCGTCTAACTCTTGTAAAGATCCTAAGCTTCGATGGTCCCAATTCCGTATAATTTATAGTAAACAAAAAGCCTGATTCAGAATAAGACTTAATCACGCTCACAATGTGATCTTTTTGATAATGAATAAGAACCTAAGATAAAAGTTTTCAATGAATTCGGATTTTCAAACGTGAGCGATACTCACATTGCAAAATAGTCTATGGGTTTGGGATGTACAACGGGCCACAATGCGCACTTGTGTCTGTTGTTAGAGGCGACCAATGAAAAGTGTGCGTGTGTGTGTGTGTGTGTGTGTGTGTGTGTGATTGAGATTTTTAACGTAGCTTTAACAATTTTTCAGTCATATCACTACGATGTGTGCAGTGTGTCAGTTTATAGTGATGTCTAGCACTGAGGCATTAGCTGGATGTCCCACCCAGTCACATTATCCAGACATTTGGCCGACCAGTCCTAACACAAACCTCTGCAGTTGTTAGTACCATTTTTATAAGTCTTTGGTAGAACTCGGCCGGTGATCGAACCTACGACCTCCCGCATCCGAGGAAGACGCTCTAACCACTATGTCACCGGAGCGGTGGCTCAGTGGTTAAGAGTGCCGGACTCGCGCAACCGAAGGGTGCGGGTTCCAGTCCTACCATCTGATCAACCTGGGTCGACTATCATGGTGTGTCCTTGGGAAAGGCACCGGTAACCTTGAGTCTAAATAACCTGCCTCTGCTGCAAAGCCAGCAAGTATTAAACACTATTTATCCAGGTCCAAATAACATTAAACACTGTTTATCTAGGTCCAAATAACATTAAACACTGTTTATCTAGGTCCAAATAACATTAAACACTGATCATCCAGGTCCAAAGAACATTAAACACTGTTTATCCAGGTCCAAAAAACATTAAACACTATTTATCCAGGTCCAAGTAACATTAAACACTGTTTATCTAGGTTCAAATAACATTAAAAACTGATCATCCAGGTCCAAAGAACATTAAACACTGTTTATCCAGGTCCCAAAAACATTAAACACTATTTATCCAGGTCCAAATAACAGAGTAAACCGTTTTTACAAGAAGAAAAAAAAATTTGGTTTTACACAGGCTGAGAGATTTTGTTTTCCTTCTTCGCCCAAACAGCTGTATTTATAATCATAAATTATGTGTGCATGTTTGCGCATAGGCAATAAAAACAAACAGAATTACTAAACTTTAACTTATTCTGCCTATTCCAGGAACCGAAATGTCTTGACAGCAAATCGTGCTCAAACGCATGCGAAACGATTTGCAGAAAGACTTGACATAATATGTGAAACTCCGCAGGAAAATAATGCATACATCCAGCTTTTGTTTATTCTTCAAAGGCGAAAGATAAACGAATTTTGGGTGAAAAAAAGCGATAGTTTTCGTAAACCAGCGCCTTAAAATTATAGAACAAGTATCTTATTTGGAATTTACTACAGTCGATGGCGACTGAAATATGTGGATTTGGCTCGCGCGCGCGCGCACGTGAGAGAATAAAAACAAAGCTAACCAAGCACCAACACCTATACCCAACCCCACCCTACTCAAAAATGGACAAAATTAATAAATAAAAAAGTGGAGGTGAAAGAATGGTTCCGCTACCTTACAAAGTTCAAGCAAAAGTACGTACGAACTAATTAACGTTTAGACGGTGGGTGGGGTGAGTTGGTGGTTGAGACCAGTGGTGGAGTTAGGGTGATGACGTGATATGTGTTTTAAAATTATGAAATATACTTTGTGCAGTGTAGATTGCTTATAGACTCAAACAATTTCGCTTTAAGCTGAATTGTATTTTGGTTCATGCTGATACTAATCTGTTTTTTGTTGTTGTATATTTTGGGGGCACAACTAAAACGGAGCTAAACTGAAACGGAGTTGATTCATGTAAACATACCATCCAATAGGTGGGATCAGGCTTTGTCCAAAAAGCGAGGGTAGAAAGTAAGGAGCTTTTACGTTCACAAAGATGTTGTGAATAATAAAATGATCTGAATCAAAACAAATCGTTGCGAATATGAATAATAAAATCGAAGGTTATTCTTGATCTGTTTGTATGGCATGTTAATATTGCCAAGTTAGAAAGTACTCAATGCAGTAGTTTTGCAAAACAGGACACGTATTTATTTACTCAATATGCTATTTGTTTTTTCTTTCTTTCTGTGAGCGCATTGTGCACTTCTTAAATTAAACACCCCTGGTGTCCTGAGAAGTAAACACATTAATAGTATTCGAACTTGTTTCGTGGGTTTTAATAATATCTAACATTGACATGCATGTGTTATATAGGAGTCCCTGATAATGCAAAATGCCACTCTCTCTCTCTCTCTCTCTCTCACCACTAGATAGTCTATTCGGTCTTATAAAAAAAAAAACTGATGAGAGAGAGAGAGAGAGAGAGATGAATGGTTTGGGAGGCTTATTTGTCTGGACATCGAAACTGTCCACAAATTTACCGAAATTCACGTACACACACTTTTTCACTACTAGGTAGTATATTCGGTCATGTAAGAGAGAATGATATCTTAAAATGAAAACTGACGAGAGAGAGAGAGAGAGAGATGGTTTGGGAGGCTTATTTGTCTGGAGATCGAAAATGTCCACAAATTTACCGAACACACACATACACACACACACACACACACACGCACACAGAATACGAATCAATTTAACGGTTCTGTTGATAAAAGTCTGCAGTTCGCACCGCCCTAAAAAGAGATATAGGTCAGCTTCGTCCAATCAAATCTCTTTGTTTATCATATCAAACATAAGGCCTATGGGATAGCATTTTCGTGAATCAAGGTATCCCTAGTCACGACAGAGTGAAGTTGGGACCTGTCACCCTAAAGAGAGTCGATTTTCGAGCATTTGACAACTCTGTATCAATTTTAGTCGAGACTAGAAGAGTCTGCACTGTTTGTGTTTAATGCCCTTTTGTGAAATTCGACTGTCCATTGGGGGCACAAATACAAGGTGAAGTGATACTTCTCACTTGAAAAGTTGCTCGGCTAGATTTGCACGGCGCAGAAAGTAGGTCAGTTCATTTACATATTTTTTCCATTTCAACGACGTGATATGGTAGATGCAGCGTATCAGATTCATTGTAAACAAAAATAAGTTTAATTGAAAACATTGAACTTGAAAGCTGCATTTGTTTGAAAGAATAATTTAAGTAATGACTTATTTCGTGTCGCGGATACAGCCACTTTGGTGATTTTGTTGATAACTTTATTCTGAATGTTAATAGGTTTCCTTTTTTTAACAAATATAATCTCCTTCCTTTCCAGAAAATGGACCTCGAAGTTATACAAGCCGATTATGCTGGTGACACCCTCGAATTTTTCGCCAATGACCAGAAAAGTAGCTTGCATGGCAACTTGTACAGCCCGCATTTAAAAATTGCAAATGTGGTAAGCGGCCCTGTTTAAATCCCCATTCATAAGTTTTATGGAGGTCCGCATGGGAGAAATCAGTGTGTCAGCATATCCCGTAATAAAAAGTGTGAAAGATATAGTATTCTAGAGCCTGCCCTTGCTTTAAAATACCCATATTAATTAGTAATTTTAATTGATATCAACATTGTAACAAGTAAACCAGAAATCAGTTAGGTCAACTCCTAAAGTTGTAGAAGAGTGGTGATTTTTTTATATATGTGTTTCTTGTACTTGGCTATCACAGAACTAATGTCAGATAAATTTTTTTTACAAATATTTGATCATACTATGCATTTAACAAAGGGAATAATTCAGAAAAAAAGCTGACACTATCTAAGGTGCATATTTCATTCAGAATGTAACAAATTGAAAGTATAGAATGGAATTGTTCAGTTGTTCATCATATTGGTCTTGTAAAACCCTTGAATGGGGTCCAAACTGTACAAGCACCTTCAAAAATAGGTTTAGCTAAACCAATGAAAGCTCATTCGTTTGCTTCTCAATTGGCATAAATTATGATTTACTTTGTTGCATTATTCTGGAATTTGAAGGTTTTATTTCACATCACTTGTAATTGTGACCCCAAAATACTTCATTTCTTGGAGGATTTTTAAAGAACTACAGGGATTTACAAATTTTGTAAATGTCAGCTTGCCCTGCATATGGAAATTGAACTTGCCTTTGGAAATCTGAGCTTGACTGAAACACAATTTTCAAGCATGAGCAAAACAATATTATGCTGTGTATTTTAAGGAAATTGCATTATATTTATTGAAACTTTTGTTTCTTTTTATGTTTGTTAGCACCTTAAAACGATATTTCTGATAATTAAGGTTATCAATAATATACATGTATGTGTAAATAATACATGTAGATATAGATGTAGATTAGAAAGAGACAGTACATATAGTTAAAAGCTCAACAACAGACATGTTCATGTATATAAACGGATAAATGAATAGGTAGGAAAGTGTTTTAAAGTAGCTAGATTTATGTGTGTGAGTTAGAGTGAGAGAATGAATGATTGAATGATTTATTTATAGGATCACACCTGAAGGATTTGTGAACACCTTTGTTATCTATTTACTTAACATTTATCATCTAGTAGCATTGAAATCAACAACATACATGAACATAATCGGCAGTCGGGCTTTTAAGAATAATTTGAGACACGTTTTATTGTGTATCAAGCAGTAAGTATATATTGGTCTCCTGTACTTATCATGGAAATGACAGATGATAAGCACCACTAATGGGGGCTTCATTTTCGTAATATCAATTATGCTTTGAACAAAATCTTCCTGGTCTTTAATTGTTAGGGAGGAATACATTTTATTTCCAAACACACCCATCAAAGTATTCTTATGAGGGTTATTATTAACAATGAATACCTACTCACCACAAATCAGTGACATGCATCCAAAAAATATTTGAAAAGCTATGGTAATCTGACAAACTGCCTGAGGCTAACTTAGGACCTGAAAGTTAGCAAATGATTTAAAATAACTGATGAGTTACAATATAAATATTTATTTCTTATTTGTCAAAAATTGCTTCAGATAGTAACTATTTCACACTATATGATTGACTTTGACTGCACATACATTACATGAAAGAAACTGTTGGATAAATAGATTGCACAGAGCAAGTGTTTTATTTATTTTACCAAAACCTCCAACATAAAATATTTTCATATCTTGTATCCCTTTCTCAATATTTTGGACTTGTCCGTGGGCAAGTTCCTTGTAAACTTGACCTTGCCTAAACCGAATTTGAACTTGTCTGGGGAGTCAGGCAGGTGGGTTTGTAAATCCCTGAACAGTCTAAATGTCTAACTGGTTTTATTGCATTTCTTGTCATTTGTATTATGTTGCATTATTTAGGTTGGAACCTCATGCCCAGTTTTTGTGCCATCTGTCTCAGATTAATAACATCATTTTTGTAGTATTTAGGTATTGTTCTGGGTTTCAATAGATCAGTAGCATACTTTCGTCTCCAAAAAAGTGAATTTGAGTATCATTTTCAATCATGAAGTCACTGATGTGCAAGGAGAAAGGCATGGTCCAAGTACAGTGCCTTGAGGTACTCCAGAAACTACTTTGGATTATCCAGGTTTGGAACCATGTACTAGGTGTGAAATGATTCAGTGATATATTGATGCATTTATAAATTTGCTGTACCAATACACATATTGATACAAGTGGTGGAAAAATACAAAAATATACTTACAGTATGCAAGTTATTTTAATCATCAGCAATTAGTAATTATTAGTTGTTTACATTGTTATTCTTTAAATCAATAATTCCTCTGAGAACGCTTTTGCAGGCACATGCACCCATTTTTGTTAGTTAAAATGATAAGGACTTGACAACACTTACTTGCCATCTACAAATTAACATCAAGTAACATGGTTCCTAATATTGTACCATCCCCATTCCATGGTATCCCAGCAGCTTGTTGGCATAATGATACGTAAACATTCATGCTGGGTTGTGGTCAGAGCCAATTGCATGCTGAAAAGTTTTGCTGACACTGCGTTGTTCGCATTGGGTAGTTGCTTACTAGCCGGAGTAGGAAACTTGAACACCCTTACATCAGACCATTGGGTAGTTGCTTAATAGCTGGTCTAGGAAACTTGAACACCCTTACATTGGACCATTGGGTAGTTGCTTACTAGCTGGTCTAGGAAACTTGAACACCCTTACATCGGACCATTGGGTAGTTGCTTACTAGCCGGTCTAGGAAACTTGAACACCCTTACATCGGACCATTGGGTAGTTGCTTACTAGCCGGTCTAGGAAACTTGAACACCCTTACATTGGACCATTGGGTAGTTGCTTACTAGCTGGTCTAGGAAACTTGAACACCCTTACATCGGACCATTGGGTAGTTGCTTACTAGCCAGTCTAGGAAACTTGTACACCCTTACATTGGACCATACCTGCATGAAATTAATAGGAAGAGGGTTCTTTTTGTCAGCAATAATGAGTATAACATTCGGAATGTCTTTAATCTGTTGATATAACAGACAAAACTAGAGCATGGATGAAATTTGACCCTGAACTTGCCGTTTGCATTGCTAGTCATGTGACAAATGGTTATTAAACTAAATTTGATTGGCACATTGTGCACAGGAACAAGCATTATGTCATAGTTTTAACTTGCACCAAGAACGTTTTACAAATGCTGGCTACCTAGAAAACGTAAAATGGCTGATTCCAGGTATGGTTCATCCTCAGATGATGATTTAGTTTATCAAATACTGGCTGATGATAGTTATGGTGACGATAATTTGTCAAGTTATGAAGTTCATGGAGATATCAGTGGGTGATTTTTAGCCCAAAAATGGTGTTATATAGAAGTCTGATGTACATGTAGGATGGATATGATGAAATATATGGTTGGGGTGAGGCGCTTCCAATATTTTATTTAAACTATTATAGAAGTCCCACCTAGGTTCTGTTTTGTTGGAAGTTAAATTTAGTGAAAGATAGATGTAAAGCTCAGAGCCCCCTGGTCAGCATTGCTGATGGTTAATTGCTAACGGTTCGATGGTTAAATATACAAAAAGGTTGGAATTCAATGAATAACAATTTAATAACAGTTCAGTAATCAAATGACTCAAATTTCTAATTACACTCCTTCTGCTTGACTCATTAATAAGCCTATTGCATCACTTGATTAGCAGTGTGAGATTGATTCCCACCTGTCCTTGTATATCTACTCATCTGTTGTATCCTTTCTCTCTTTTTTCTCCCACTTTCTTCTCCTCTTCCTCCCCGACCTTTCTCCAAATTCCTTCTCTTCCTCTAGACTCCTCCTCCTCCTCCACTTCCTTTAGACTCCTCCGCCTCCTCCACTTTATCTAGATTCCTCCTCCACTTCCTCTTCCACAACTGCACTTCTATCAATTTCAACTGTCTCGGCTACAGTCACAATTCTGTCTCCAACTCTTGAAGACTTGGGACTCAATAGAACCGAAAGTTCTGACCCCTAAAAAGCTTCCTGTGAAAACACAAGGATGGTACAGTCTTTTTCCTTAGCCCTCTCATGTCACACTACACACAGCCTATCATCAGATAACAGCTAATAAATTTCTTTGGTCACACATTCATTCATATCGAGATGCCCATACATTCTTGTATGGTAAAACAAACATCCTAATACAGCATGGTATCAATTACTTTTTATACATACATCAATAAATTCCGTCACATCAGTACATATTCCTAATCCCGTTATACTAAACAATATCACAATAATCAGACGCATTTCTTTACCTTACACTCAAGACAAAGTACACAAATATTCAAATATCCATGCTCTGATATATGCATATGTCCATATTTACATACTTCAACTATGCTTCTGAATTCACAATTCAAGCATGTGTAAATTCTAACATAATGCATTCATAAATGCACTGATTTACTATGAAGTAACCTAGTAGCGAATTACAAAATTAATTCTGACCACAAGCTAACAATCTTCATAATTCTCTACGTAAGGCTCAAGCCCATTTCTCAAATACACATGTACACAAAACACTTCAAATGTAATTCTACATGCTAAATGATCCTAGTAACTAAGTGTACATACTACAAATAATTACAATTATGATGCCATAATAAGAATCTACCTCTAAATTATGTTGCCAAATAACGAGTGGCTTCTATTCTCTGAGTAAACTCTTTTGATCTGCAATCCTTCTAGGTGAATACTGAATTAATCTTACGAGTGCAAATGGTATCATTCGAGTCTGAATTGTAATCACAGCCTCTATCTCAATTTTGATTGAATATCACTATGGACTGATCGAGTCAAACTTAGCAGACAATGTCCCTTTCACTGTCAGCGTGGTGATGGATAAGAACATGCCTCGTTCACCCCATGGACTTTCTTTTGATCCTTGGACTAACATTTAATATATATGTGTGATAATGGCAAGCCTTTTGGTGATGTGACCCAAGTTTCTGGTCTCTGGCTGGCCATGATAACTTTGGCAAGACTGCAGTAATATTCCCAAGAGATGTAGATTATAGCTTATACATGACTGTAGTTGGGGCATAGCAAACGTGACAATGGACAAAAATAACATGCCTGTCAGAAACCCGTTCAGCAAATGTGGAAAGGCAGAATACCAAACCAAATTAAAATACAGGCAATTTGCAGTTTTTATTTCTTTTTTCAAACATTTTAGCCCTGCAGGATCATGTACTGCAAAACTATATTTCCTTTTGGGGATAAGATCACCTTAAAAAACAAGAAGAAAAAAATGAAATCAAGAAGTAAAGGTATTTATTAGATCAAAATACTTGTCTGGTGGCAAAAGTGAGTCCTGCATCTGATCAAATAGTCTTGAATGTTAAATAAAATTCACTGCCAACTAACATTCTGTTTTTGTTATCTTGTCATGGATGAAAATGGAATATAAATAGATATTAAGTATGTCTGTCAAAGTCTAATACAAAAATGTCAGCTTTGCCGCCTTTGTCTAAATTTTGTGCAACTGCATAATTCAGAAAATCTTTCTTTTGATCAGGCATGATAAAAAAGTTATCCAGGTGCTTCATTATGTTAGAACGCACACCACTGGTGAGTGAGGATTGTATTTCTGGCCATTGTATGGTCACCTTTATTGAACAATGGGTATATTTGCTAGAGACCAATCCTTAAGGGATGTTGCAGATGTTTAAGGATTGTTGAAAGTGGCGTGTAAGCTTACCGTGATAGATCCTTATGTATTTTTGGACCACAAGGTCATGAAGTGTTTAAACCATGTAGCAACTTTTGAACACCTAAATGCCTTACTAATATGTTACTCATTTTTTATGTTGTTTGGTGAAATGTGTGGTGAATGATGTCACTGAAGTGGTTAAAACACTTCGGAAGTGTTCATTCAGTATTTTAATTTTTCTCTACATCGGTTTCTGCTAATTTAATGTTTTGTCTCAAGTGGAGGAATACCTTGAGAATCTTTTTCATGGCTGTTGAGATATTTCTAGAACGATCTCAAATTTTGAGGTCATGTTGATCCAGAAATGTGAATTTTTTAAAATTTCTTTAATTTCCATTCTTAACTGTCTCCATTTTTTATTTGTTCATTGCCTGTATGCTTTGCTTTAGCATGAGATTTATTTTTTCTTTGAACTAGTTTTCTAATTTTGTTTATAATTCAGGGCATCAACAAAACCATTGTGCTGTATTTTAATGGCAGATATTTTAAGTTTACTAGTTAGAAAAGATTTTATAATTGTCCCATTTACTTCAGTATTCCTCCTGTTTTCCAGACCATTTAAAAATATTGGAATTTTGCAAAGACGCTAGCTTCAGATTGAATTAAAATTACCTAGGCTAACAAAAGGAAAATAAAATTGGGACGATTTTCTCATCAACTGCAGCACATGCATAAATCATAAATGGAAGGCAGACTCAACATATTTAGAAATAAATAAAAACCTAGTTTTCTTTGAACATATCGATGCAAGTTAAAAATATTTCATTTTTGTTTATGGATTTAAAGACTTTTAAGGTGTTCCTGTATGAGACAATATGTTGTGTCTGCCAACTCCCTTCCAAAATTTTCTGAACATTTCTGTTTCTGGTAGTATATAAACTTATTGTACATCACTTGTAAGTGATAAATTTTAGTTTTATTGCTTATTTTATTATTAATGCATTTGCTGAAGTATGGTGATAACAGGGGCATCCACATAATTATTGCGGCTGGGGGTGGCAATCATGTAAGGATCAGCTATAAGTTATACGGATGTATGCAAAAACGTTAAGAGGTGAAATCTGGGGTGGGGCTCAGGTGCCTATTTGACGAAAGCCAGTTTTATATGGAATGTTACCGTACACACCTTCTGTTTTTGTTTGAGCACAATGGTCCAAGACCTTATTTTTTGTTAATCTTGCATAGCCTCTAGCGCTCTGCAAGTGTTTGATGCAAGATAATCATTTACGTCAGTATTCTCCATGCTGTTAATTGCCGTTTACTGTTGTTAGAATATATTGTATTGTACTGCATTTGATACAGATCATTAATTGAGCGTTTCCAGTGTTACTACAAAGCTGTATGAGCCCGTTGATCTTTACCACAAGTCAGTCTTCAAATACACAACAGTGTTGGCCGCGAGTTTGAGTATGAGTTCGCACTTTTGTTATGGATCGATTTTAGCTCTACTATCCAAAGGTCATCGATCCGCTTTGTTCTGCATCTACGAGCTAAGTGGATCACTGACCTTGGCTAGCGATGAGGGCTCGTGGGTCCATTACATATGTATGCAAGTGGCATTCCTTGCCATGTGTTCTTTTGAGTACAGTGGCATTAGACAAACCAAGAAGCCTGTAAATGGCAGTTTTTGAAAGTACTGACATCTACATAATTGTCTATGATTATGAATGAATCAAAGATGGCCAGTGCCAAGTTCTGTCAAGTTTTATTGATGACCATTACTTAAAACCAGCCAGAAATGATTTGAAGAACTTGTCCTAACAGATACAGACTTGTCAGATTATGATTGTTGTAAAGTAAAACAAAAAAAAAAATGAATTAAAATTATGACAACACTATTGTTTAGTCTTTAAAAGAGTATGTATATATGTATGTATGTATGTAGACTGATGTTTGAAGCGGGAGGTTGGTAAGTAGTACAATCTTTTAAAGTATTGAAATATATTTTATTTATGTGGAACCGATGTTTTAATCAAGAAGGTGAGGGCATGAGATTTTCTAACTGACCAGAATATATGTTCTTTTATCTTAAGACAGCAGTTGTTTCCATTAGTATGACATTATGGTCTTAAACTGTGTAACATAAAAATGCAAAAACCAACAAGTTTTATAAGAGTGAAAAATAATTTATTTCCTAAAATTTCTATGAAATGTCCAAAAGTATGGAGTGTTCCAAAGCTTACAGTACCTGTATGTATATATTAAATTTAGGTATTTTATCAGCATGTTGGAATAAATGTCAGTGCCTTAAATTTAGAAATCAAGAAATATTTGTGAGGAGTCTATCTCTAAGCTCTGTCATTTGTTTGTGAGGGGGTGTAGTTTGACGTTTTGCACTCTAATCTGCTGGGTTTTTTTTAGGGGCGTCCGTCTTACAATGGTTTTTTAACACCAACTTGTTGGTGTCAATGGATTTTGGTTGTAGAAAACTGGTGTTTGGAAAAGGTAACTGTTCAAGATGTGGATTACAATGCATGGTGCACATAATTTTAATGCTGATTGATGAAATAGGATTTATAACCATACTTATCCTATAACAGGAATGGTATTATATTGAAGGGCCTTATAGCGAGGGAGTGCTGTATTGCAATGATTACAGGCATTGATCAATCAATAAAATGGGGATGAATTGATCTGTTTGTCAGTCAGTTGATCAATCACTCGATATGTATTGATTACAGCATCACATCAGATTCAGTGATGGTCATAGTCATTTGACACCTTGAAAACAGCATGAATTTTGATCAGCACCATCATGACTTTGAATTTAGTCTTGTAATGTGAAATTTGTATATTTTATGTTACTAAGAATATATCCCATTTGATTTCAGAAAATGCAATCAGCTCCAACCTGAGGAACTAATATGTCGAATTTGTTAAATTATTATTTTGAGCTTAGATTCATATTTCATTATATGTTTTAGTCTTAAGTATGCAAACATATACAATACAAAATAAAATAAGAAAAGTAACATAAAGTTGAGAATGAATTGAAATACGTTTTTGAATTTTGTTCCCCTATAATAGCCTCTCATGCTCAGTGCCTATTGTGCTTTGGTACAGCAATTGTCACAAGGCTCCCTGCTCAACTTTGACCTATAATTAACTGACAATGGTTGACAACAATGGTAGGCCATTTTTTCTTCTCCACAAGGCATCTGATAAAAATGCTTACAATTAGCCAATTATTCCAACTCAGCACTTCATAAACAGCCGCTGAAATGCCAAGTTAATCTTAATTCAGCGGCTAATTTCATCATCATGTCAGCTTGATTGAAATTGCTCTTTCAGAGCAAATCTTTAAATTAGTATTATTACTTGACCCTTTTGCATAGTCATTTGTATCGCAGTTTGTGACATAATTGGGCTTTTTCAAAGGCAATTTCACATATTGTGTCTCTTTTGTGTCCCTTACCATATAACAAAGTTTTTTTAATGTATACTGTATTTTGTGTGTATGTGTATGCCTGTAAAGGTTTGCATTACGGTAGGTGGTAACAACTTCTATAATTTGTAGAACAGTTGGCCGTGTTCAAAAATATGTCGAAGAAAGGCAAAAAAGTATTTTTTAAAAATGGTCAGAAGTAGATGACAAATTTCAAAATACATAGTTCCATTTATATTGTTTTCATGCAGGTTTAGGGATGTAGAATACACCTGATAACCCTCTCAGATGTTGTAAGAGGCTCCTTGTAGAGGTAGGAGTCAATGTGGATTTAGTTACCATGGTGCATATTTGGACAAGGCACATTACTTTAACTACTTTGACACTAAGAAGAGTAACATACTCTACTAATGTGTCATAGAACACCAAAGTAAAGCAAACCAATCCATTTGTATTGTGAATCATGAAACATCAATCTAAAGAAAACCATTCCATTTGTATTGTGAATCATGAAACATCAAACTAAAGAAAACCAGTCCATTTGTATTGTGAATCATTAGACACCAACTAAAGCAAACCAGTCCATTTGTATTGTAAATCATTAGACACCAACCAAAGCAAACCAGTTCATTTGTATTGTAAATCGTTAGACACCAACCAAAGCAAACCAGTTCATTTGTATTGTGATTCATAAGACACCGAACTGAAGCAAACCAGTCCATTTGTAATGTGAATCATTAGATACTGAATTGAAGCAAACCAGTCCATTTGTATTGTGATTCATAAAACACCGAACTGAAGCAAACCAATCCATTTGTATTCATAAACGTAAGACAATTCAGTTTGGTTATGTGTTGAACTTGAAATGAATAGATTGAAGGTTTGATTCTTGAAAAGATCAGCCCAGTTTGGTCATCACAGTTTGCATCTTAGCAATGCACTCTGCTCGGATTGCACAGGCACTTAATGCAGTCCCTGAGACTTATGTTGTAATTTTTTTCAGATTTTACCTGGTGATTTGCTAAGCCTTGAAGAATATTATTTGCATTTGATAGAATTAGCGTTAACACCTGCAAAGAAATAAAATATTTATTGAGCTCATGCAGTGGGATTTTCTGTTGAATGATAAAGCATACAAGGGGGATTCAGACAATTCTGGAAAAGCTAACAAGTCCTGTTTCTAATTTCATATGCAACCTTTTCCCAAAAATGCTGCAGTTTTGGATTGGTTGCATCCAAGTTAGCACCAACCTTGACTGAGCTAGTCCTGGTGCATCAGAACTTGTAACTAATGCACTGAATTTAATATAAAGCTAAGGAAAATATGGAGGAAATCTACAAAAACAGGATTAATATGTTTTCTTCACCCCAGACGTACTGCTGTGTTGTGAATAGGTCGTGTGTGGTTCAGTTTTCCATTATATCAAGTTCATGGTTAATGACCATGGCCAAGAATTTTTGTACCATATTTCTTGGTATTTTGTGAACGTGCTAATTCAGAAATATAAAATATTTGTATTACCAAATCTGCTATGTTGGAGTTTCAAAAGAGTATCTTGGGTAGTTTCAGCAGATAAAAGGAAAAATGGTCTTATTTTGAATTCCTGGAAATTCTTTTTTGGCCAGTAGAGTGCAAGTCCCTTCGACCGACTCTTTTTCCTGGAGATTTGCTAAGGGGGCGCTCACCAGTTAATATGTACTTTTGAGAGAGTGACGTATATAAGGTGAAGTAGTTTGCATTTAAAACATGCACATTGGAGAGAATGTTGGCATACCTCTATGCTACATTAATGTAATGTGGATGATATTTCTTTGGATATTGTACTTTTGGAAATTGTACATGATTTAAGCACACTGCTAACTAAAATGTCTGCTCCCTTGTGTTAAAAAATCAGCCTGAATTAGTCTAAAGTACACTATACATAGCAGCTATTAAAATAGGGAAAATGAATTTTGCCAGACTTGACAGTACCAGTTTCTAAAAGTGCAATGAATGAATTACCAAATATATAAAATGTAAAAAAAAGTTATCGGCTCTTTTTTATACAATTTACTTCTGAAGTTCAGGAAGTGAAAATGACCAAGTAGAGCTAGCACTTTTTGAAAGGTGCACATCTGAAGTAAGGCCAAGCTGTGTACTCTATAACCCATAGTACACCCTTCAATCAAACACCAAAATAAAGGGAGTTAAAGGTTCTTTAAATTATACCTAAGATATAGAAGGTCTTTTTTAAATAGCCAGTATAACCAGTGAGGAAAGCCAGGGAAATTCTTTTTCTTTAAAATCCTAACCTATGCAAAATACGAAACTGTAGAGCACCACCTAAGCAGTGAAGAATGCTACTTGTATTCATTGGAAAGAAGAATTAGGCCTAAACAGAAAATAAGAGCTTTATTTATTTTGCCATCTGGGCTTTTGTGTGGGATGACAGTGTAAATGTGTGATTAAGCCAGTTTTGGAATGGCCACTGAAAGATTCCAATTCTTACAGATGCAGCTGTTTCCAGAACATTTTTTGGGTAGGTTATGTTCAAGTTTGTGCCTAACAAAAAAATAGATTGGTGTATCTAGCTTTGTAACACCTACACTGGATTACATATTGTAGTGACATGTGTAAAGTCACTCATTATACGGATGCCTTTATTATAACACACAGTCAAACATCTCATGAAAATTGTCAAATGTTATTCAGTCATTGCTACAGCATTTATTTCTTGCTTATCTCATGACACCGATTATAATGTGATTTAATCCTCATTTTTGTGGATATCTGCGATTACACTTGGTAAATCCTTTTCAAAATGGCCATGGATCTGTTTGTATAGTACTGACAGATCTAATGACACTAATATAAATGTTAATATATTATGTTTCTATGGTTACTGACTACTTATATTAACAAATATTAAAATGTAACTGACCTCTTAACAAACTCATGTATCACAACAGATGACTAAACTAATTTTATCACAACAGATGACTAATCTAATTTTATCAATTTCAGATGACTAAATTAATTTTATCACAACAAATGGCTAATCAGATTTTATCACAACAGATTACTAATCTAATTTTATCGCAACAGATTGTGCTTACATTATAAATAACATAATTACCCATCTCTCCCTGTTTATGCAAAATGCATTATATATATATATATAAAAATATATATGTGTGTGTGTGTGTACCTATAATATGTACATACAGTGTATATGTAATCTTAATATGTGACTATCAGATTGATTTACATCAAATATTAAAAATATATAGAAATTAACATGGTATAATGCATTGGCAGATCAGGGTCCATGTTGTTTGTTCTACTGACTGCTCCAACCCAGATATATTGATGCCTTATGCAATGGCATATTTGGGCTTGTATAGTTTGCAATGGCATATATATAGTTTGCAATGGCAGATTTGGGCCAGCATAGTTTGCAGTGGGAGATTTGGGCCTGTATAGTTTGCGGTGGCAGATTTCACTGCAGATTTGGGCCTGTCTAGTTTGTACTGGCAGATTTGGGCCTGTACAGTTTGCACTGGCAAATTTGGGCCAGCATAGTTTGCAGTGGCAGATTTGGGTCTGTATAGTTTGCAATGGCAGATTTGGGCCAGCATAGTTTGCACTGGCAGATTTGGGCCAGTATAGTTTGCAATGGCAGATTTGGGCCTGTATAGTTTGCACTGGCAGATTTGGGCCTGTATAGTTTGCAGTTGGACTTGCCTTATCAACAAGTACATACAGTTAGTTACTACAGAACTAGCAATAACCTTCGTGTCGCTATTATGCAGCTTTTACTTTTTTGTACCGAAAAAGCACCAGAATTGATAATAGTCACACCTAGCCTGGGACATGCATAGAAGTATGCTATGCTGTATGGACATTATACCTAGATCTTCACCAGAGAAAGGGGCCCCGAGTGGCCGAGTGGTCTAAAGTGCTCTCCATTACAGATCACTGCTATCTCACCTCTGTCTGCGTGGGTTTGAGTCTAGGATTCGGCCAATGTGGGTATGTGAGAAAGCTTGCCAGTAGCTTCGCGTGGGTCGGTGGTTCTTCCCGGGGTTTTCCCGGGTTCTTCCTCCACCATTAATACTGGCCGCCATACATAGCCTATCATGTGCTGAAAAATGACGTTAAACCCCACAGCAACAACAATCACCAGAGAAAATATACTTGTAGTGAGTGTTTACTGCATTAGTGGATTCCTTTCTACAGTTAATTAAAATCTCATTGTTAAACTGTCGATTCCGTAATTTAATTTGCTGGTAACCATTTTGATGACCTTTTAGAATTCAGTTCATTAAGGGACATGAGCATTGCCAATGAGGTAACGTGATATCACACCCTGTAGGGGTTTGGATATGCTCTACTACTTACCATTGTAAAACTAAGGTATGGATAACATTAAAGTCAAAGTGGACAAACTTTAATTGTTTTATTGGGGATTAATAACATAAGCATGCAGCAAGATGTTGGTCTATTCCTCCGTCTAAAAAATAGATTGACTGAAAAAGAATGGTGAAATTTTATTCTTGTTGTTTTCTTCAGTGTATATTTATAATGTACCTGTTCTTGCTTGTCAACTGCTGCTGCATGTGTCTGGATTTTTTTGTGGTAAAAGGTTACAGAAGTGAGACAAATAGCATACTTTACTAATGGTAAAAGACAGCATCATTCTCAATAGACTTGTACCCTACCCTCGCATTTTGACATTTGGAATTTATATGTGACCCATTTCTGATGCCTGGATATTCCAACTTGTGGATTTTTTTTTATGATGTCCGAAGATTTTTTGGAGCATTGCTCTTATTTACTCTTGATATGCCTCTGGCTTAATTTCGTACAGAGCGTGTCATGTCCATCACAAATTTAATGTATGTGACAGTGATCAACATTTGCTAGACTACTGTTTTCATCTTATTGGCCAATAATTACTGTTTTTGTCTTATTGGCCAATAATACTGCACCTGTGTAAAATCAGTATGAACTGGGTAGAGCTAACAGGTCACACTTAGGTGTGCATAACTGAATCGAGGCTCAATAGTTTTGAGTTATTGTTGACATTTCTGATAGCGGAAGAGGAAGACATTTATGATTTAATGGATTACCTTTTTATCCAATATTGGCATTTGTTAGATTGCCATAAAATTATAATCAGATGGGACAAAACTGGAACACATGGAGCCTAGCCAAGCCTGCTGTCAAAGTGGACAAACTTTAATTGTTTTATTGGGGATTCATTTTCTTTATTCAGTGAAACATTACAAAATTGAATGTGGCTTGTGAGCATGGTATTTATTCCCAGAACTATTTGAAGACCAAGCAATGTCTAGATTTAATCATGTGAAGTTAGCAAAACTCATCAGGATATGCAACGAAGGTCCATTAGTCAAAACTCTGATGCAGAAAGGATTGTTGCCAATTATGTAGAGCTAAAATAGGATAAATTAAGTACCTGACGTATTCTGTTGACAGATGACTTCTGTGTACATGATGCAACCAGTTGTAATTTTCATCCTAGATATTTAATTAATAAGTAACTTTCATGTTGTAGTTTTTCACTAAAGTCATCTGTATAGTTGTGAATAGAGTATGTTGAAAAGTTAAAAATATAATACATTAATCTTTTTTCTGTTAATATACCAAATATATACAGTCATACATAATTAGAAAAAGAAACATTATCTAACAAAAATTTATTTAGGGCTATGTACATCTGATGGACTGCTTGTCTTTTTCATGAAATGCTGTGCAAGTGCTTCTCTTAAAAAACCCCAGAAAGAAATCTAACATTGGTTTGCTCAATGAATAATGAACAAATCCAGCTACAAGCTCATGACTGACATAAACAAATGACTCTTGAGATTTCAGTTTTGACTCTTGAGGTTATGGGATCAAGGGTCAAATGACTCTTTAGATTTGAAATCTGTTGAGAACCCTGGACAAGGTCATTCAGCTATTTTCCTCATGCTTACACAGGGCAGTTCTTAGTATGCACTACATATAACCAGGTCAGTTTACGTGTGACATTAAAATATATTGTCGTTATTTTGATTTTCAGAATAATGTCTGGACTGTTGGGTTGGGGAGTAGTATGGTCACAAGAAGGACACTCAGTGAGACTGCATCTATTGCTCAAAAGGCATTTGAAGAAATTATTATGCATTTTGCAGATTATGGCCTTCTGAAACATGGAATCTGTCTGACTCAAATCCCATCTATGGATGACAAAGAAAACTTCCTTCCCCCGTATCTTTGGAATTTTTTGAGTTTTTCTGTTGCAGAACCCATCCCCCCATGCTTTGCAAGAGGCGTAGCTTTTCATCTTGGAAGATGTCTTCATGGTTCCAGTAGTTTATGGAACCAACTTTTTTGGTGACCTATGAGGTGTCTCCAGAAGAGGGACTGAACAGTTGAGGAGTCCACCACTTCCCTGCAAAAAGGAGAAGTCCATCACTCCTAATATTCAGGGCCATGTGTTGCTCCCTCACAAATAGTGGTTTTCTCCCTCCTGTTAGGGAGGTGGAGCATCACACATTGCATGTCCTTGGAAGTGTGTTGCTCCCTCCCACATGGTAGGTGTTGCACTGCTTCCAACACTTCAAGGCTAGTGTGTACCCCCTGGGAAGGATCAGCACTGCATCCTTCATAGTGATGAGAATCAATTGAGAAAGAGCAATCAGATGAGGATGTGGTATTGTCTGACTATTACTCAATGACCTCACAGTGGGGGGAGTTATGTACAGATGAGTTAACCTTTCTACTGCCTCATCCAATGCAGATTGCGAGTGCTCACCAGGTTCAGGCTAGAGAAGAGGATTGGATCAGTATTCCCTGTTCTCTTCTTCATTGACCCAGAATCCTTATGGGATGTGGGACCCTACATCTCAGTTTCAGTTAGTCAGAAAAGGAAATAACTCTGGATGAAGACAATTGCTGTATTTTATGTTGATCAGCACAAAAACTGAAGGACAAGTTGTGTTCAAAAGAGATTGTCTTGTTTTTCATTCAGCTGCAGGTAACAACTAGCAGAATCACATTAATCATCATAAAAGGACATTATTTTGTTGATATGTGCAGCTGTGTAAAACTGCAGTTATCGGTAGTTGTTTTTGCATGCAGCTATAATACCATATACATTCGCTTGTAAGATTAGTCCATCTGCAAACTGCATATACCCAGATCTGCCATTGCATAATGTGCTGGCAGATCTGGATCTGTGCAGTTTGTTAGGAGTAATCAGGACAAACAACACAGACCCTGATCTGCAGGCACATTATGCAACGACAGATCTTGGTCTCTGATGTTTGCAATTTTACTAACTGGTAAGCAAGTGATTACAGCGAAAAGGCAACAACTTGAATAAAAATTGTATGAGCAGATGTTGCAGGTTCAGTACCCATGCAGTTCTGACTGCCTCTGTGTGTCCTTGGGGAAAGACGCTTGTCTCCCATTTCCTGAGCATCAGGTAGCCAATGATGACAATACCATGTTTCTTGGTAATTAATCAGAAACTGTGAGACTAGTTGCACTTACAGGATTGTGTGCTGGATGGAAAGATGGATGGCTAGATGGACACTGTGATTCCTATATATCCCCACAGAGGAGGGGGTATAAAGACGTCAATAAAGATATTAACAAACAAAAAAGCATAAGGAACTTACAAATCTATAACACCAAAGGTTCATCGTTATATTTTTCCAATGGTGATCAATTAATAAATATACTAATTATGTTTACAGGATTTTGTCAGTCATGTTGGATAGTTATTTGAATAGCTGTCAGTGTCATATTTTACCACCTTTCAAACTGTTTCCCTTGTATTTGATATGCTGTAAAACTAACATTGTAGTTTTTCTTGTTTATTATTAGAACCATTGATATTGGCTGTTAATTATTGACTATTTACATGCCAAGAATATACAGTGATTAACTTGAGCCAATTTTGGTCAAACTATTCAGCTTCTCTCCATCCCAGAACCTAGTCTGGTAAAACTTGTCTCTAAACCTCTGACATCCCACGGCCCAATCTGGTGAAACTTGTCTCTAAACCTCTGACATCCCACAGCCCAATCTGGTAAAACTTGTCTCTAAACCTCTGACATCCCACAGCCCAATCTGGTAAAGCTGTTGTCTCCACTTCTCCTCATTCCAGAACCCAGCCTATTAAAACTAAGGTCTCCACCTCTTTCAGTCCTACAACCCATTCTGTTAAAAACTTGTCTCCATCTATCCACATGCCACAACTCAGACACAAAATTAGTAGTGGCTAAGTCGGTGTTTGTGTGCACTTCATAAAGTATGAGTGAGAGCATTCTTCCCAATAATGGCTGAGGCCTATTTATCGGACAGAATGGTCTCTCACCAGTAGTTCAGCAAGAAATTCTGCCACCTCCATCCAAACTTAATTCTGACAAAATTTGATGGGAATTTGGAGCTCATGCTTGTCCTGGCCCCCCTCCTCCCCTCTCCCTCCTCCCTCCTCTGCCACTACATGCCATTAATGCATTATCTTACACAATGTTTACTTCAAAGCATCAGCTTTTTTAAAATCACCCTTTATGTTGGTAATGCTTTGGTGTGTAAATCACATACAAGCATGGGTGGGTTCCTGGTTTGTGAGCATCGTGCACGGACTGATTCTGCAACTTGGTGCCTGATGAGCTTTCAGTAATTTGTTAGCCCTTTCCTGTGTGACTGTAGATACATGTATGTTGGTTGAGTGCAGATCACCGAAAATTCTCCCAAATAAATCATTGTTGGAAATAGTTGAGGTATATTTTAGGAGTATATTTTATAAGTGTACCGGTTAAATTTTGTATAATTTTAAGGCAGCATTCATTAAGATACAGGCTGGTAATGATCTTTGAATGGCTAGGTAAAAAGTCAAAGAAAAGGAGTGCCATTTAGTTATTGTTGGACTAGGACCCTTTTTCTTTAAGCAGAAAAGTACTTCCTTGTTTGGACTATTATTCTCATACTTGTACAAAATTATATACTGTAATAACTGTGTAATGTATCTGCCATAGACCCTGTATATTGTGTTGAATACTCTGTGGAATACTTGATGGATATGGAATAGGGTGAGAAATGACCAGATTCTAGTCATCTTTTATCTCTGAATGCTAGCTGCTGAGTATGTGCAGTAGCACTGCATCTGGTGCACTGAGGTGGTTTGTTGCTATTGACTGTAACCCTATACCTGCCAGTGGAAAAAGTATAGGTAGATCATCTTATTTATTGGTTATACATATAGAAAGAAATAGAGACAACCAGTTTTGTCTGCCTTTAGAAGTAAGTGTACATGTATAGTTTATGAAATATTATGAATTTATCAATGAAGATTATAAATAAACTTAATAATTAAAACTTTTCACATATTTCTGACTGAATCCAAATGTTTCTTTGAACCGGCATTACATGTAAGAATTAATATTGAATTATGCCACTTAGTATCATAACAAATGTTAAATGTTTCTTTGGTGTTACTGCTACTGAAACAAATATTTTCATTAATGAAAGAAATGTGTGACCCAGTCTGTTATATTTAGTTGATGAATCTTGACTCCAGGTCTATTATGTTTAGTTGATGAATCTTGACTCCAGGTCTATTATATTTAGTTGATGAATCTTGACTCCAGGTCTGTTATATTTTAGTTCATGAATCTTGACTCCAGGTCTATTATATTTAGTTGATGAATCTTGACTCCAGGTCTATTATATTTAGTTGATGAATCTTGACTCCAGGTCTATTATATTTAGTTGATGAATCTTGACTCCAGGTCTATTATGTTTAGTTGATGAATCTTGACTCCAGGTCTATTATATTTAGTTGATGAATCTTGACTCCAGGTCTATTATATTTTAGTTGATGAATCTTGACTCCAGGTCTATTATATTTAGTTGATGAATCTTGACTCCAGGTCTATTATATTTAGTTGATGAATCTTGACTCCAGGTCTGTTATATTTTAGTTCATGAATCTTGACTCCAGGTCTATTATATTTAGTTGATGAATCTTGACTCCAGGTCTATTATATTTAGTTGATGAATCTTGACTCCAGGTCTATTATATTTAGTTGATGAATCTTGACTCCAGGTCTATTATGTTTAGTTGATGAATCTTGACTCCAGGTCTATTATATTTAGTTGATGAATCTTGACTCCAGGTCTATTATATTTTAGTTGATGAATCTTGACTCCAGGTCTATTATATTTAGTTGATGAATCTTGACTCCAGGTCTATTATATTTAGTTGATGAATCTTGACTCCAGGTCTGTTATATTTTAGTTCATGAATCTTGACTCCAGGTCTATTATATTTAGTTGATGAATCTTGACTCCAGGTCTATTATATTTAGTTGATGAATCTTGACTCCAGGTCTATTATATTTAGTTGATGAATCTTGACTCCAGGTCTATTATGTTTAGTTGATGAATCTTGACTCCAGGTCTATTATATTTAGTTGATGAATCTTGACTCCAGGTCTATTATATTTTAGTTGATGAATCTTGACTCCAGGTCTATTATATTTAGTTGATGAATCTTGACTCCAGGTCTATTATATTTAGTTGATGAATCTTGACTCCAGGTCTATTATATTTAGTTGATGAATCTTGACTCCAGATCTATTATGTTTAGTTGATGAATCTTGACTCCAGGTCTATTATATTTAGTTGATGAATCTTGACTCCAGGTCTATTATATTTTAGTTGATGAATCTTGACTCCAGGTCTATTATATTTAGTTGATGAATCTTGACTCCAGGTCTATTATATTTAGTTGATGAATCTTGACTCCAGGTCTATTATATTTTAGTTCATGAATCTTGACTCCAGGTCTATTATATTTAGTTGATGAATCTTGACTCCAGGTCTATTATATTTAGTTGATGAATCTTGACTCCAGGTCTATTATATTTAGTTGATGAATCTTGACTCCAGGTCTATTATATTTAGTTGATGAATCTTGACTCCAGGTCTATTATATTTAGTTGATGAATCTTGACTCCAGGTCTATTATAATTAGTTGATGAATCTTGACTCCAGGTCTATTATATTTAGTTGATGAATCTTGACTCCAGGTCTATTATAATTAGTTGATGAATCTTGACTCCAGGTCTATTATATTTAGTTGATGAATCTTGACTCCAGGTCTATTATAATTAGTTGATGAATCTTGACTCCAGGTCTATTATATTTTAGTTCATGAATCTTGACTCCAGGTCTATTATATTTAGTTGATGAATCTTGACTCCAGGTCTATTATATTTAGTTGATGAACCTTGACTCCAGGTCTATTATATTTAGTTGATGAACCTTGACTCTGGGTCTGTTATATTTAGTTGATGAATCTTCATTCTGGGTATATTATATTTAGTAAGTTTTCTAAGGTTACAATTGTATCTTTGTATATCATATTTTTAGTTAATGTCACTAGATGTAATGTGTTATTTATTTGCCTCTTGCCCGATTGTGGGGAAAAAAAAACAACATGAGAGTTAGCAGTGTAATGTATTACGACACAAGTCTGTATTAAATTCATTTGCATGAACCTGCTGCCAGCAGTAGTCAAATGAATTATGTCATGAATTTCAGCCATGGGGAAAATTTATTGACCATTGGTTGACTACCCATAATGGGAATATGATCCTTTAATCTCTTCTTATAATATTATTTTAAAAAATGTTTTAGTTTTAAAGATGGTATCATCACACTGGTTTGTGCATTCAGTACAAACTGCTCTATGTATTCACTTACAAGATGAGTCCATTAGCAAACTGCACAGACCCAGACCTGTTGCCACTTAATGCATTGCTTGGCAGATCTGTCTTTGCAGTTTGTTATGAGTAATCAGTAAAACAAGCAACATAGACACTGGTCTGAAGGCACACTATATTATGCAGATCAAGTTCTTTGCTGTTTGCAATTTGACACAACTTATAAGCAAGAATATATGGTAGCAGTACTTGATTTGTAATCCCAATGGACTGGTTGATCTGGTTCATAATGAACAGGTGCCCTGTAATTGATTATTAATACAGTGGGAATAAACACATCCAGGGAATTCTGCATACTATGGGATGTTGTTCATCCAGGGCATGTCCTTGCTGTATTTCCTTGAATTATTTTGAAAGCAAAGAATCATAAGTTTTTATTTCCAGCATCATGTATTGGTCAGCTTACTTACATGCCTGAGTAATGTTGCTGAGGTAAAAATGTAAATTGCATTCAATTAATTTACAATTGCACTGTCATTGTATAGTACATGGTCTAGACATAATAATCACTTTGGGGTCCAGATACATATACATTGACTGCACATCCATTCAGGCTCTAATATCACCTGGCCAAAAGACCATGTAAATTTATGGTATGGCCCTGTGACTGTTTTCAAAAAACAGCTTTGCAGAATGTTGCAACAGTTTGATGTTGTTGTTGTTGTGGGGTTTAATGCCATTTTTCAGCACACGATAGGCTATACATGGCGGCCAGTATTAATGGTGGAGGAAGAACCCGGGAAAACACTGGAAAGAACCACCAACCCACAAGAAGCTACTGGCAAGCTTTCTCACATACCCACATTGGCTGAATCCTAGACTCGAACCGCTGCAGACAGAGGTGAGATGGCAGTGATCCGTAATGAAGAGCGCTTTAGACCACTCTGCCACTCGGGGCCCCTGCAACAGTTTGAGAGAAACACCCTGGCTTATAGTGATTTAAAGATGAATGCTAAACCACCATCAAACATGGTCACTGTTACTCAAAATAGAAAAAAAATGAAAGACCAAAAATAGAATTTTTTTAAAGACCAAAAATATAATTTTTTTAAAGACCAATCCAGAATCACTGAAATGTGACTAGTTTACCAAATTTGACAGAAAGACTTCTAATGTGAAGAGCTTTCAAATTTTTACAAGTGATGCCAATCAACTATCAAATTCTCCACTATTATGTTAAACAGAAAAATCTTTAAATGACTACTCAAAAACTGCTCAACAGAAGGTGACTATGTATGATTGAAGTAATCCTAACATCATGAGGGCTTTCAGATTTGTTTCAGATGATTCTGTTCTGCCATCAGATTTTACTTTCATTAGTAAAACTAGATCAACATTTAACTGACTTCATTTAAATAATGCTTAAGAGGATTTAACCAAATTTAATCAAAAGTATATTGACAGGAAAGGCTTAAAAGTTTTTAAAATGATGCCAGACTGTCATTCACATCTTGGAAACCACACTAGAATTTAACAATACATGACAAAATGCATTGTGACAATAAAGGATTTAAGTTTGTTTTACAGATGATGCTGATATGGCATTACATTTGACTATCAGTATTAAAAAGGCCAAAAAAAACCCAACAATCTTTAAACTTTAAAAAGTAAGATTAACATAATTTGACCAACTTGGTCAGCAAACATCCTGGAAGAAATCATACACTCCTTGAATAGTTAGTTGCCCAGCTGCTACTGCATAGCCAGCCAGATGAGTGATATTGGCCCACTTGGACCTCTTATACTACTACTACTACTACACTGTACTACTACTACTACACTGTACTACTACTATTAATAATAATAGTAAAGACATTTTTTTTTAACAAGGGTAAGTAAATTAGTTATATACTCTTGAGTTGTGCTAAGATACACATATTTATATATACATGGTGCTATAAATCCTACCCATCTCATACATACATACAGACAGACAGACAGACAGGGCTGTCATAAAGGAGTGGACAATATGGACACTTACTGGGGGACCATTTTGTGGAGTTTGCATTATTTATATTGGTGGGGGATGCCTCAAAAGAGGGTGCTTGTTTGTCGTGCCATTTCATCCAGTGCAAACTTGTGACAACCCTGCATACAGACACATACATAAACTTTCATGTATACCAGTTGCAATCCCAGACTAATTATCTGCACATGTCAGTTTTATGCATGCTTACATCTGCTGTCAGAGTTCACTAGTTCAAGTTACATGTGTATTATATGTACCAGCATGCATTAGAAAAATATTAGGAGGTGGATAGATGACCCTATGCTATTAATTAAGACGTAGATTTCATCCATTTAATACACTCGTTGTGAAAAGCCGATATGCAAGAAAAATTCTTTGATTTCTTTTAAGATACTATTCCATATAATCAGAGATGCTGCCAGGATGCATGATTGTGTGAATTGCTCAGAATTCGTATGAATTTGCACATTTTGAGATCAGTGACGCACAAGAACTTCTGCAAATTAGTTTAAAGTCATGTACATGAAAATTTACTCTGCACAGTATACAGTTTTTATTCAGCAATTCGCCCTAAAAGTGCTTGTCATGACCCAGGTATTGTAGTGTTAGTTATGTGTTTTTTTCGTACTGTTAACTGGGCTTATCTGGATTGACATGAATGGTTGTTAAACTAAATTTGATTGGTACATTGGGCCCTGGAACAAGCATTTTATTGTTGTTGGAACCTTGCATCAAGGAGGTTTTACAATTGTGTGTTTAAAATATGGACTGCTAGAAAACCCAAATTGGCTGATTCCCAACATGGTTAGGCAAATACTGGCTGATGATAGTAATGATGGCGGTTTATTTTTAAAGTTATGAAGTATCAGATTATTGGAGCTTGAAAAATGTAAATGGAGATACCAGTAAATAATTTTGAACAAGAAAATGGTGTTATGTACAAGTCCCATGTACATGCTGGATAGACAAAAATAGAAGGCAGTGGTATTTCAAAATTAAACATACAAAAGGCAGAATAACAAGCCAGATTACGATTCAAACAATTTAGCCCTGCACGACCTTGTGCTACAAAGCCATATAGCTCTTTAAGGGTTGAGATAAATTTTAATAAAAAATAAATCTAACAATGAAATTAGGAAGTAAAGATACATATGTTTGATTAAAATACATCTGAACAACCAGACTATGGCATTGATGGACTCAAAAATCCTAATACATTGTTATGGAATTGTAAATCTAGCATAGTCAGTAGACTATGGCATTAATGAACTCAAAATCCTAATACAGCATTATGGAATTGTAAATCTAGCATAGTCAGTAGACTATGGCATTAATGAACTCAAAATCCTAATACAGCATTATGGAATTGTAAATCTAGCATAGTCAGTAGACTGTGGCATTAATGGACTTAAAATCCTAATACAGCGTTATGGAATTGTAAATCTAGCATAGTCAGTAGACTATGGCATTAATGGACTTAAAATCCTAATACAGCATTATGGAATTGTAAATCTAGCATAGTCAGTAGACTGTGGCATTAATGGACTTAAAATCCTAATACAGCGTTATGGAATTGTAAATCTAGCATAGTCAGTAGACTATGGCATTAATGGACTTAAAATCCTAATACAGCATTATGGAATTGTAAATCTAGCATAGTCAGTAGACTATGGCATTAATGGACTTAAAATCCTAATACAGCATTACGGAGTTGTAAATCTAGCATAGTCAGTAGAGTATGGCATTAATGGACTTACAATCCTAATACAGCGTTGTGGAATTGTAAATCTAGCATAGTCAGTAGACTATGGCATTAATGGACGTAAAATCCTAATACAGCATTATGGAATTGTAAATCTAGCATAGTTAGTAGACTATGGCATTAATGGACATAAAATCCTTTTCTGCAGCGTTATGGAATTGTAAATATAGCATAGTCAGTAGACTATGGCATTAATGGACTTAAATTCCTGATACAGCGTTATGGAATTGTAAATAAAGCATAATCAGTAGACTATGGCATTAATGGACTTAAAATCCTAATACAGCATTACGGAATTGTAAATCTAGCTTAGTCAGTAGACTATATAGCATTAATGGATTTAAATTCCTGATACAGCATTATGGAATTGTAAATATAGCATAGTCAGTAGACTATGGCATTAATGGACTCAAATTCCTAATACAGTATTATGGAATTGTAAATCTAACATAGTCAGTAGACTATGTCATTAATGGACTTAAAATCCTAATACAGCGTTATGGAATTGTAAATCTAGCATAGTCAGTAGACTATGGCATTAATGGACTTAAAATCCTTTATGCAGCATTATGGAATTGTAAATCTAGCATAGTCAGTAGACTGTAGCATTAATGGACTTAAATTCCTAATACAGCATTATGGAATTGTAAATCTAGCATAGTCAGTAGACTATGGCATTAATGGATGTAAAATCCTAATACAGCATTATGGAATTGTAAATCTAGCATAGTTAGTAGACTATGGCATTAATGGACATAAAATCCTTTTCTGCAGCGTTATGGAATTGTAAATCTAGCATAGTCAGTAGACTGGCATTAATGGACTTAAAATCCTAATACAGCATTACGGAATTGTAAATCTAGCTTAGTCAGTAGACTATAGCATTAATGGACTTAAATTCCTGATAGGGGGTTATGGAATTGTAAATATAGCATAGTCAGTAGACTATGGCATTAATGGACTCAAGTTCCTAATACATTATTATGGAATTGTAAATCTAGCATAGTCAGTAGACTGTGGCATTAATGGACTTAAAATCCTAATACAGCGTTATGGAATTGTAAATCTAGCATAGTCAGTAGACTATGGCATTAATGGACTTAAAATCCTAATACAGCATTATGGAATTGTAAATCTAGCACAGTCAGTAGACTATGGCATTAATGGACTTAAAATCCTAGTACAGCATTATGGAATTGTAAATCTAGCATAGACAGTAGACTGTGGCATTAATGGACTTAAAATCCTAATACAGCATTACAGAATTGTAAATCTAGCATAGTCAGTAGACTGTGGCATTGATGGACTTAAAATCCTAATACAGCATTACAGAATTGTAAATCTAGCATAGTCAGTAGACTGTGGCACTGATGAACTTAAAATCCTAATACAGCATTATGGAATTGTAAATCTAGCATAGTCAGTAGACTATGGCATTAATGGACTTAAAATCCTAATACAGCATTATGGAATTGTAAATCTAGCATAGACAGTGGACTGTGGCATTAATGGACTTAAAATCCTAATACAGCATTACAGAATTGTAAATCTAGCATAGTCAGTAGACTATGGCATTGATGGACTTAAAATCCTAATACAGCATTACAGAATTGTAAATCTAGCATAGTCAGTAGACTGTGGCACTGATGAACTTAAAATCCTAATACAGCATTATGGAATTGTAAATCTAGCATAGTCAGTAGACTATGGCATTGATGAACTTAAAATCCTAATACAGCATTACAGAATTGTAAATCTAGCACAGTCAGTAGACTATGGCACTGATGAACTTAAAATCATAATACAGCATTATGGAATTGTAAATCTAGCATAGTCAGTAGACTATGGCATTGATGAACTTAAAATCCTAATATAGCATTACAGAATTGTAAATCTAGCACAGTCAGTAGACTATGGCACTGATGAACTTAAAATCCTAATACAGCATTATGGAATTGTAAATCTAGCACAGTCAGTAGACTATGGCACTGATGAACTTAAAATCATAATATAGCATTATGGAATTGTAAATCTAGCATAGTCAGTAGACTATGGCATTGATGGACTTAAAATCCTAATACAGCATTATGGAATTGTAAATCTAGCATAGTCAGTAGACTATGGCATTGATGGACTTAAAATCTTAATACAGCAATATGGAACAGATAATAATTCTGGATTTATAGTCCAAAAAGTGAAACTTAAGAGAGCATTTGAAAAATCTTATTTTGGAACAGAAGTATCCATAGGACAATACCTGTGAGTTGTGGAAAATTGTACATAATAACCATAAAGAACAGTTTTCAAACTTGTTCCAACTGGCTAAGCTATCAGTATAAATGTTTCTTCAGACAGCAGACTGTGAAAGGGGCTTTTCACTGCAAAACAGTACTCATATGCAGGTAAAGAACAGATTAAGTTCAGAAACAATTAACAAATTAATGCTTATACACCTTGAGGTGACATCTTTTAAAGATTTTGATTTCAATAGCTCTCTTATAGAGTGCAGCTGGAAGAAAGAGCGATGGATTTCAAAGTGTTAGGTCAGTATTGAATTATGTCCATTTCCTCCTTCTCCTCATTTTTATTCTACTCCCCAGCTTATTTTTGTGATATGGGGAGTGGGGTGAGGAGACCTCCCTTTAGATAAAATCCTGGCAGCATCTCTCTGTAATTGCCTCTTAGTATTGAAAATTGTTTCTCAGGTATTTGAAATAAAATATCTCTTGATGTAATTGATTTAAGGTTTGGGACATTGCTGGATTCTATGTATTGAAAAGTATTTCTCAAGTAAACTGGGACAAAAAAACTATATACATCATTTTGTCAGTTCAAAGGTGACGTTGTTAAGGGATGACTTCATCTTCAGTATTTCCAGTTCAACAATCTTGTACCATTTTACAGGCTTATTGTTCCAACTCAAAAATTATCCTGATATTAACATCAGGTATATTTTCCCATGTTACAATAATCAAAATAAGGCTGAATGTAGCTCTTGTGAAAAGTGACATGGCTTTTTTTTGGAATGAAATACTGATAACCAAAGATAAGGGTTTTATTTTTATTGAAGGTTGCATGATTGGACAAAAGTAATTAACAAAAATAATCAAAATGTTGTCAGACTGCTCTGATGGCCTAGTGGTTCGAGCATCCATCTCGGACGCAGGAGGTCATGGGATCGATCCATGGTTGAGTCATATCAAAGACTTACAAAAATGGTAATAACAGCTGCCTCGCTTGGTGCTCAGCATTAAGAGGTTATTGTTAGGACTGGTCGGCCTGGTGTCAGGATAATGTGGCTGGGTGGTACATCATGCTATATGTCTGCGACCTCTTTGGAGTGGGTTTGTGTATGATTGTGACTATCTGCAGTAGCAGGTGCTGCTTCTTTTAACAGTTTTGGGTACACAAAAGCAAGTTGTTGATGTAATAATGTCAGTATTTGGCAGATAGTTTAGAAGAAAGCTTGGACTTTTATTTCAGGTCTATTGTTACAGCTCTATGGACTTATACTACCAGGTATGTAACAGAAAGAAGCAAAACCAACAAGTTTTGTAAAATCCAACAAACAATTTATATCCCTAGAATACAAAGTGAACATTTAAAATGAACTTCCAGAATTGTAAATTAAATCCCAGATAATCCTTAATGTTCTGTCACAAGTCCAAAAGTATAGAATATTCTGAATGAATTCTAATACTCTTGAATGTGCTGATGTACAAGTAGTCTTGAATGAGTTGGTGTACTAATGTTCTTGATGTACCACAGTGATATGATCCAGGAAGTCTTTGAATGAGCCCTCAATAATCTCAAAGTAGTGTTTTAGTCCAAAAGTCAATAATCTTTTTGTAATTCCAATGAGTAATTAAAGGCCCCGAGTGTCCGAGTGGTCTAAAGCGCTCACCATTACGGATCACTGCCATCTCACCTCTGTCTGCGTGTGTTTGAGTCTCAGGCTTGGCTAACGTGGGTACATGAGAAAGCCTCCCAGTAGCTTCTCGTGGGTCAGTGGTTCTTCCCGGGGTTTTCCAGGGTTCTTCCTCCACCAATTATACTGGCTGCCATGTATAGCCTATCTTGTGCTGAAAAATGGCGTTAAACCATACAAGAACAACAACTAATGAGTAATTAAAAAAATAATTCCTCTCAAATTATATCTGAATACAACAGTAAATGATTCCCCAGACTGAACTTGAAACAGGAATGAAGACTTTTTTGTCAGAAACCTCTTTATATACATCCCCATTTGACCTATGATGTAATAACATTTTCTGGAGAGAAAAAAAAACATCATTTAAATGGAAATTACATGAAACTGAAACAAGTTTCCTTTCATAACCTTCTAAGATCATAATGAAAGATAGATCTTGTTCTCAAAGTCAAGTGAAGATCTTAAAAAGATGACATTTAGCAAGGTATGGCAGAAGTCTACCCTCAGTTACAGACAAAGGTAAAGCACAAAATATAAATTAAATAACAAAATCATCTTCTGATAATTTAGCACAAAATCCACCGACTTCAAATTAACATTTTAAGTTCTTTAAGCATATAGCCAACATTTACAAAAAAAGAAATGAAAAATCTTTGCCATTGGTAAAGGTTCATTGGTGCATGCATTAATCGATGTTCAGCAATTAATTTTCTGGCTCTTAATTTAATGGTGCTGCCAAGATCCAAGATCAATGCCACAGTGGCCATCTTTTGAAAATCTTTTTATTGCTACTCATTCTGAATAGATGGTCATCTCAGGATGGGGTTTTCACTAAAAGACTTAAAATGTCTAGTTGTTCTCAATGAAAACGGTGCTGATCTGAAATCCTATATGGCATCTACAGAAGCCATCTTAACATGTTATTGCTACTCCTTTTGAACAGAAAATCATGTTGACATGGTGTTTTCACCAGAAGACTTCTTGTTCAGTTGGTCCTAAATGCATTTGGTGCCACTTGTTCATCCAGTATGGCTGCCACCGAGGCCATATTGAAACACATTTTTTAGCTGCTTCACCTTAATGGATGGTTTTGTTCAGTGACTACTTACGCTGGTTGTAGATGAAAATGGTGCCACTCAGACATCCAAGATGGTTGCCAGTGTCCATTGTGAAAATGCTTATTATCACCACTTGTCCTGAATGGATGATCATATCAGCATTGGATTTGATGGTAAGATGATGTGTACATATTTGTAATTGAAAATAGTGCCAAATCTGGCTTCCAGTATGGCTACAGCAATCTTGTTATTGGTATTTTTCTTAGATGGGTGGTGATATTGACATTGCGCTTTTACCAAAAGACTTATTATCGTGTCTAGTTAGGCCCTAAATGGAAACAGTGAACACCATGGCAGTCATCTTGAAAAACTAGTTATCATTTCTCTTCCAAACAAAAAGTCATATCAGCCTTGGGATTTTTACTTCCCTTTTAATGGCATCATGTTAGTCCTAATTGAAAATGATGACAATCTGACATCCATTATGTCCACCATGGCATTTCACTTGAATGTCTTGCTATTGCTGAAGAATATTAGAGATGGCTTCAACAATTACATTTAAATGGAAGAATTGATCTTGTCCAGAAATTTTGGAATTTTTTTGCAACTGTTGTGTTACTTTTTATTTCTTCATACATATGATCTTCAGTACCTGAAGTGCGCTTAAATACTTTGTTTTAATTGTATCCAATATTTATGGAATAATCCAGCCAAGTTAATGGTCATGCTTTGTTTTATGCATTTATGTGTACTTTGACTATTACATCTATCCATTTTGCTAAAATAGCATTTGTATCATCAGAAAGGATACTATAGTATCCATGGAATATGTTCTTAGGCCATCAGAAAGGTGTTATAGTATCCATGGAATCTGTTCTTAGGCCATCAGAAAGGTGTTATAGTATCCATGGAATCTGTTCTTAGGCCATCAGAAAGGTGTTATAGTATCCATGGAATCTGTTCTTAGGCCATCAGAAAGGTGTTATAGTATCCACGGAATCTGTTCTTAGTCCATCAAAAAGGTGTTATAGTATCCATGGAATCTGTTCTTAGTCCATCACAAATTTTTTTGTTTTTTTACATTTTAAAGGAACTGTTAAGATGTCTTGACTTCTAAATATGCTGGTTAGACCTTTTATTGCATGTTTTTTTTATGTAAGGAGACTGGCATCTGGAATAATGATCACTTAATCCAATCTTAGGAACATCAAATTTGCAAACATTTCTTGAAATATAAGTATATACAGGTAGTAAATAATGGGTTTTGACTTTGTCATTGTTTCCTGTGGGTTTCTGAAAAGGTAACCGAGTTGTACCAAAAGGGTTAAATAAATAGAGGATATTTTCTTTTTTTTAAACGTTATTACAATAGAACCTGTCTTGAAAGACCACCCATTATGCCAGATAATAATGGTCTCAAGAGAGGTGGTCTCTCATGACAAGTTATACAATATAATGAATAAATCCATGCATTTGGTCTCTCAAGACAGGTGGCCTCTCATAGCAGTGGTCTTTCAAGACAGATTTTACTATACCAGATATATTTTATTGTGTGGTATCAAATAATATATTGTTTTTGGTACCACAATGTTAAACATATCTGGCAGGGAAAGAATTTTTTTTTTTAATATAAAAAAACTTGCTTTAAAGTCACTCTTCAGCACATTACCCCACCCACATTTTCATTAATTCATCTCTCTGTTATAGGCTGATTATAAACATCTAGGATGTAAAACAGCGGTAGGATTGGGATGACCTACGGTTTAAAAAAATGTATTTCTGGTCAGCTGAATATCCCTATTTCGCATTGCCAACTCTAGCATGTTTACAAAAAATAAAGACCTGTCTCTACTCTAATTTTAAAACCAGTGCAGTAGGAAACACATACCGGTTTTGGCCTAATTGGTTGCAATAAATTACATATGTGACATTTGTAAACAATTTGAACATACCTGACCACAAAAAAAGCCCAGTTCAGCGGTACGTCATCACAGTAGATTGATCATTGTTGTCAAGGAAGTAAGGGGAAATAACTTCATGGGACATGAATAGTGTCAAGTCGGATTACTTATGCAGAAATTGTTGTTGTTGTAGGGTTTAACGCCATTTTTCAGCACACGATAGGCTATACATGGCAGCCAGTATTAATGGTGGAGGAAGAACCTGGGAAAACCCCGGAAAAAAACACCGACCCACGAGAAGCTACTGGCAAGCTTTCTCACATACCCACATAAGCCGATATGCAGAAATTGATTTCCATGTCTAAAATGTAATGCAGTTTCTGTTTCTTCATTCTAGCACGTGGACTGCTTATTTTTTTTTGTGCTGCTGGTACAACTTCTATTGTCACACAATCACGCATTGCATTGCATTATGGGAAATACTGTATTTTCACGTATGAAAATATAATTGTATATTTATCACATGTGAAAATACAGCAATGAAAAAATGTGAGAAAAATTTTGCCAGTAATTTTCTATATTTCACACTTAGGTAAATAATAAAATCAGATTATGACAGGAACTTAAAGTGCAGCTGGACACTGAGTCCTGTTACTTTATATATTGATGTTACACCACAAGTTGACCACAAGCATGGGGGCATGTTCAGCAAGTTCATCGTTACCATAGTTTTGCAGAGTCCTCTTGGTGACATTTGCTTTGCAGAATGCCATTGGATGTCAGAGTAGTGAGAAGGTGACAATTGTTATCAAATGTCAGGTCAAGTTTTCAAAAGTTTTATTCATCCATCTAGCATCGACAGTTTGTAAAGTCTTTGTATAGGTCACTATTTTCTGTTTTTATCACCAATTATCATTGCACATTGCCCATTACTGCATCAGATATATGTATGTATGTATGTATGTATGTATGTATGTATGTATGTAGCGTTTTATGGTACCTCAGCACTAAAGTGCTTATTTAGTGCAAACCAATTAAAAGTTTGAAAAATGTAAAATGAATGGACCAAAATTTAGGAAGATAAACCCTTCCAAATGTATAAAATGCATCCAATGAGAAAGGGGGTGGGGGTGTTGTCCAAAACGAGTGATGGCTAACAAGATCAACATTAACATTCCTACCACATTGTCATTAATAAATTGATAGCAGATATTGCAAGAAATTTAGCAATAGAATATTTTTGGTGATCTGGAGGGTTATTTTTTTTCTTCTCAAAAACTTGTTTCTCCATGCGTTAGGCTTTAGGGCTGTTCCAGTAAAACATATAACCCAACCCCCCCGGGGACGGCACTTCAAAAAAACTTCTGTAGGAGGTTGTTTCGAACTATGTTAATTCTGACAGTGGAAGGTTGGTTAGGAAAATCACTTCTGTTGTGGGTTGTGCTAACAAAATGAGAAATCGCTGGTGGGGTTGTCAGAAAGAAGAAGAAAAAAAACCCGAATATATATTTAAAATCGCATCTACCCCCCCCCCCCCAGCGGTCTAACGTGAATAAAACATTGGGTCAGAAAATGATGCCAGTACACGCAAGTGCACGTAATTTGTACGAATTCGCGTACTTTTAAAGCAGTGATACGCGTTCTGCAAATTACGTCAACGCCGCGGATATAAAAAATAAATGTGCTTTGCGCAGTATGCAATTTTTATTAAACTTTTAACTTTAACTTTAAAAGTGCATGTCGCGACGTAATTCGCGCTGCCACAACTTTCTCACAGCGCTTGATGCGACATCCGGATATCTGGATACTACGGTTCGACATGAATGGCTGTTAAACTAAATGTGATTCGTTCATTGGCCCTGGATCATGCATTTCCTGGAGTTTTAGCCTTACTTTCATCGTGGAAGTTTTACAAATGCATGTTTCCAAAAAAGGCCACACAGGAAACCAAAATGGTTGAATCACAACACGGTTTGTCTTCAGACGTTTTCAGTCGGCAAATGCTGGCTGGTGATAGCTATGATGACAATGAATATCATGTATATCGGTCTGTTGGACATTGAAAAAATGTCACTGGAAATACCAGTGTGTGATTTTGAGCCCAAAATTGATGTTGAGTGCGAGTCCGATGTACGTGTTGGGTGGACAATGTGCCGGTTATATTTATTAAATATACCCATGTATAAACAAGCAGACTGTGGGAATGTTGGGCTTAAAACCCTAATACAGCATTATGAAAGAGATAAATCTGGCATAAGAGGCAGCAAAACACTGATTCAAGGAAGTGAATCTTTGGCAGGGTTCATGATAGTGAAAACTGACAGAGGTCATGGAAACGCTTATAATCACGCGTATTTGGACGCCAATTTTTTTCTTTTTAGGTGGGCGGTAAAATTCAAAGACTTGCCAGTCCTTCTTCAGTCACCTGCATAGTGGGAAAATGTGTTGATCAGTTAGCTGGGATGATATTTACAATGACAGAATTTAGTGGTTGAAGGCCCCCCCCCCCCCGTCGTCACCATTATAAGAGTACATCAAAAGAACATGCTGCAATGGCTAAGCGGCGAGATCAAAGGCTTTGACAGGCAGCTGGGTGGGAAAATCTACTGATATTTACAGTGCTTGAATTCAGGGGCAGAAATACCCAGATGTACATGTGGTCATTTATAACAGTACATCAAATAAACAACTTTAAGCTTTCATTATTGTGTTCATTTCTGAGTGTAACGGAATAAGCAGTGCACGTGACCTCGGAATCACGTTGAGACATAGACTTGAATGAGTATTTTGGGGTTCAACGGCAAACTGACGAAGATTGTGAGATTCAGGAGAGGGCTAACGTTGCTAGAACTGATAGTTTGAAAGTGACATTAGCCAAGTATAAGAAATTGTGATGCCTAGCTTAGTGCTTTGAATAAGACCTTTGGATCGAAAAAATTGAGACTCACTCTGATGAACAAGCAAGAGCTATGTCAGTGTTATAAAGAATGTAGAAATTAAACTCTGGCAACCAGTAGTTCTTATAATTGGCATAGTTTTCTGAGAGGGGACTGCAACGTTTCCTGATGGGACTCATATTTTTACCAAAATGGGAGCCATGGACTCTTAATTTTAAAATCCTAATGAGACATCTGGTTCAACACTTTTCTTTTTTGGGACAGAGATATCCAAGAGAGTATACCCATGGGGCCGTACATGTGAGATGTTGAAAATTGCACAACCATAAGAACAGTAACTTGTTCAAGCTAGTTATGCATATGCGTTTCAGACAGCAGGCAATGAAAGGAGTTCACAGCACAGAATAATAATCGTACACGGAGGAGGAGGATCATATTAAATTCAGATACAATTAGCAGATTAATGCTCATAGGGAACATCAGAGAATCCCCATACAACATAATTAAGTGTGTGTAGATCTCAAGTTGGCAGAACCACTGAGCGACAAAAGAATAAAAAGACAAACTTTTGTATCATGCAGATGTATGGCCAAATGATGTACATGCTCTCTATGTGCAAAAATTAAATGACATTAAACATAAGAGACTGCCTGATCTGTGTAAACTCAAAGCAAGATGGATACAATTTGTCCTGTTTGTGTTCGGTTCTTCCTATGTATATTTTGATCATGGTGGTATTTTCTGCAGACCTTTTGGCACTTAGTTCCAAGCCATCATTTGGTATTTGTATTGCAAAATGGATAACTAAAAAAGTATTATCTAGTACATTTTTAAGCAGTATCATTAACTGATGATGAAATTGATGAAAAAATACTTGATGTCATTCTGATATATGGATTCTTTACTACACTACTAATCTGTTCATCCTGAATCTTTTTTTTTTTTTTTAACCATCTTCTTTAGTCTTACTGGTACCAGTGCTTTTAATAAAATTGTAACTTCTATTTTCTTGCAATCTAAACATTTGTAATGATGTGTTATTGTCAAAAGGTGAAATGTGCTTAGTGTTGTAACATCTAAAACTATTAATTAGCAAGGGACTAAAGTAAAAAGTGGACAGAAATTATTGCCATATTACAGTGCTGTTAGAAACAATAGAATAGTCGTACAAGATGTATTTTGCACAAAGTTGTAGAACTAGCCATCGTATTGTCACTATATATTCTACTTAAATAATGATATCATTATTTTTGTATATTCCTATCAGTATTTTCCCAGTGGTAGTAATTTTCTGATCTGATGTTGTTCATTTCTTGCGCAATTTTTACACATCAAGAATTCTCACCGTATCATTAAAAAACAATGTAATCTGCACCAAATTGAGTTGAGAAGAAATAAATTTTTTTAACCCAGAAATTACTGAAGCTATGAGTTCTTGCATTAAAGTCTCACATTAAATAACATTTGAAGTAGCCACGATAGTAGTTTAGGATGCAACTGTACCAATTTCACCTTTGGTATATCCAAATCTTGAATGTGATGGAGGAACATAGCACCAAAATAAACACATCAATTTAGAACCTGTTCATTGACTATGAATCATATATCTGAGTCTAACTGAATTGCTAGAAATTTTTGAATTCTTTTGACAACATCATAATTAGCTGTCAAATATGGAGTAAGCCTATAGTCTTTATGCCATCCCAGCCAAGACCCCACCACAACCACATGACCATGCCCAATGACATCACAGTAATAATTGCTATACAACTAGAGATGACAACTCTTCGAGAATTTTGATTTCAGTAGAGCTGTAAGAGAGGGGAACAGTAAGAAAGAGTGACAGATGTTTAAGTGTTAGGGAGATATTTAACAATGGCTATTCCCACCACCACCACTTCCTCATTGGAGATCACACACACACAAAACGTAGAGTACATCCTGAAATCCTGGCAGCATCCCTGCAGAGGAGATAATTTGACTATTCATTTTTATTGGGCTCTGGTTATCCCATGGTATTTCTGTTACTTGAACATTATCTTACATTGTGTCCATTCAGCATGGTCGAAAAAGGCTTACAACCATTGAGAGTTGTTCAAGGACTCGCATTACTACAGTTGTGAAAGAACGAGAACCATACTATAAATCAGTGAAGATAAAATAGAGTATATATATGTTTGACTGTCCCTGATTGGTTGATAATGAAAGTAAGATTTTAGTTTTAAAAAATTCTTTTGAGAGCTTGTCCTACTTGTAACTGAAAAAAGTGAGGGACATTGTTTTATTAACATAATTTCCATCCCTTTACAGACCCGAGTTTGGATGACACATTGAAATCAGCAGCTGACTCTTTGGTGCAGTATTCAAAGCACACATTTCAAATTTGTATAAATCCAGAAAATAGTGCGGCTGTTATGTTTTTTTTTCTTCACAAAAGCTGTCGTCATAGATGTGTCTATACTGATATAAATTTGATCATGAGCACTCAAAATTTTAAGTTACTGAATTTTAATATCGTGGTGTTTGCACAAATTTACAGTGGGAACTAAATTAGTGCAGAGTCCTGAACTCGAGTTTTGTGCAGAAATATGGAATCCAAGCAGAATACATCCAGAAATGTTGAGGTTTTCAATCTTGGATTTAGTCTCCCCATTGTGTTTCATACTGATATGCATATTCACAGAACATTTGTATAGTATTAGGAAAAGTAAGTGAGAAATTTAGATACATATGATAAACAAGATAAACAGTATGTGGGGGGAGAAGATCATAGGAACAGGCTGGAATGGAGAAGTATAATAAAAACAATAATGAGTAGAAGTGTGTCTCTTTTTTATGTGTGCAACATTATTTTCTTAGCTTCAATAAGAAATTTCATCTAAAGGAAGACAATAAAAGGTGTACAGTTAACTAAACCAATATGAATTTAGCTACTTAAAAGATGTATCAAATTGATTTTAACCTTCTGGTCTGTTTCTGTCCATTCTGGTGATATGTCCACTGAATCAGTATGGTTGGAAAAAATATTTGGCAAATTTAAAAAATTTAAAATCTTTTGGCAGGTTATGATTATACCCTACTTCTGCCTGAGAGATGTGAATAATTTTATTTCTTGGTTTGTTGATTGTGGTTGTTGCTCAGTTCAAATGCATAATTGAAAAACATTGATGCATTCTCCTACTTTGTTACAAATATTTATTACAGATGCATATCTCCAGATATTGGTGAATATAGCTTGAATAAGTTACAACAGTTCTAGTTGGAACAATGAACATTGTTAAGAGAAAATTTAAGTGAGCTAAAATGTAAACTTTTCGGCAGTGTGGGATGCTGGATTGCTCAAGACTTTTCCATCTCATATGCTCACCATGAAAATTCCATTTGCACCAACTGATGATGACTTTTAGGTAACTGTCAGAAAGGCATAATTGACGATATTCTAAGGTCTACAAAAATTACTAAAGTCAAAAGTTATAAACTCGTACAGCTGTGGCAAAAATGATTGACTAGTACCTTTGCTGCTGTTGCCACAGTTGATTAGTTGGTTGATTCAGTGTGGTTTGATTTGGAGTTTTTTGGTGATTTTTTTTTTTTACAATATATTAGGTGGAGGAAGAACCCCGAAAGACTATATATGGCAGCCAGTTTTACTGCTGAAGAAAATCAAGTCCTTTTGAGACACCAAACACCACTTATGTAGAACCACTGACCTTCCACAAGTAACTGGCAACATTCTCATTAGCACATTGGAGGCAAGTAATCACATGACAAGCATCTTGTACCACTACCATGGAAGCCCCTCAGTTCTGTATCACAAGACAAGCATCTTAAACCACTCTGCCATGAAAGCCCCTCAGGCCATAGGTATAAGTCTCATATGAAAGACTAGAAGTGGGAGATAGAACCTATGACAACTGGATTGAAAGTGCAGAATGTTACTGCTAGGCCATCAGTGATGATTATGATGCTGTTGACAATACAGTTAACTGCAATGACATTGATTTTATGAGTGCTCTGGGAAAAATGATTCCTTGACTTTCATCCATTTTTTAAAATCTATGATATAAAAATGTTTGACTTGCTATATTTTTTATAACTGTATATTAGTCCTGCAACAAGGCGTAAAAATAAGACATCGGTAACTGAAAAAGATGTTCTTACAAGAAATGATATAGTGTAAAAGTAGACAAATGATGCAACATCACTTCCACAGGCATCATTGGTTTTTTTTTCTGACAAATCATATAAGTTTACCAAAACATTTATTGGAAAAAATAATAACAATGAATCATAGAATCTGACCGCACATTTAAAGCAATACAAGATTGAACTATTATTCTAATCAAAAGAAGCATGCCTGAGAAAAAATAGCAAGACATATTGATCACTTTAGGAAACACAGAGTTTAGTAAGGATACAAATTCATGATTTCTGTATTAGAATAGAAATATCTATTATAAAACCTGTATTCATGGATGTTAAAGTAGTAGGTATTAAGGGGCTGATCTACAAATAATAAGCCACCATGAAAATCTGTGATTTCACAGTATCAGAGAAATACTTGGCTGACAGACAAACAAAGAAAAGGACAAAAGACTGATTATAATGAATGAATACAAATAAAAATATGCAGTAGATTTTATGATGTATATGAATTCAGTAGATTACCTACAGCCAGCTGTCATTTAAATTGCTTCTGTCCCCAACCCAATATTAAAATCGCTTCTACCGCCCACTAACCCATAGCCAGAAATTATGTTAAAAAAATATACTTCTGTAGGGGGCAGTGTTTCTCGATTAAAACACATCTGATGGTGGATCATACATTTTTTAAATTGCTTCTGTTGTGGGTTGGTTGAATTTGAACGTGCCTTCCCCCCGGGGGTATATGTTTTACTGGAACAGCCCTTATACAGATTCCCCATTTCCATTAATGACTCCTTTGAGTGACATTTCATGGGATCCAAGAACAAGGTCAAGAAAAATAATAGCTTTCAGTTTTTAGATTAATTGTGGCAAGTTTTGTGAACAATTTGCATTTTCTGTTTCCATAAACAGATTTTAATCACACAACACCTACACTTGACAGATTTTAATCACACAACACATGTACTTGACAGAGATCAAACAACCTAGCAACAAGTGTTGCAGAAGGTCAAGGTCACAGGTTTGATAGTGTTTTTGCATAGGCCCTGTTGACTGTATTGCAGGAAATATGATGTGTTGTAATTAGCAAATCGATTTTCCTCTTTAACAATCATTGTAATATTCACTGAAAAATTCTGTAGCTTTTAGTTATATCTTGAAAGATTTTCTCAACTTTTGCTACCTTTACATATTTCAGTATAATAATAATAATAATAATAATAATGAAAATAATAATGATGACCTTATTTAAAGAGGGTAACACAATTAGCTAAAAACTAATCTACCTTGAGGCCCTCATACAAAGGAATTTATTTATTGTAGCTGCATCTCTGAAGCTGCTGAATATATTGGGTTTGGAAGAAGGAACTAGAGTGGGCATGTCTAATCTCAACTGGAATATTATTCCTGAGCAGAGTTACAGAGTATTGAAAACTTTTTAAAATAACTCCTTATTTGGTTTGTGAATTTTATACTGTTTGGTAGACATAGATCGCAGGTGGGGAGAATTACCAGGCAGCCTATACTGGAATAGTGATTGTAAATATTCAGGAGCACTATTATGGGATATCCTGTACATTAATTTGGCTTTTCTCAAACAGATTTGGTCTTTAATAGGTAATATTTTTAACTTACCAGCTTTAGTGTATATGTATATGATAATGTATTGACTGGTACCTAATGACAATAATAATATAATATAATATAATGATAATAATAACAACAGCATCAGAGGACATCACATGTTAAAAGTTTTCAATAGAGTTTTGAAAGGCATATAAAAGAATATCTGTGTATACACAAGACATGCTTTTATTTTTCCTGCAGGTATAAAATGCAAATGTCAATATCTGAAGATAGCTTAATATGTTGTTTCTTAATTATTACTTGTAGGTTACTGTGCCATCTTATATGTAGTGTCTAGTACAAAACAATATACAAATGGATCAAAGCATAAATCATGTATATTTTTTTACACTAATGGTTGCCAATCACATGGACATTGTATATTCCTTTGATCAACATGTTTACGTGGATCAAAATTGCACTTTATGGATGTTAATTTCATATGCTACAGGTGCCATAATTTGGGTCATTTATACTAATTTGGGAATTACCATAGTTGTTTGTTGCTCATGCACTGTCAAGGTGCCCATTTTCTAACCTGCCTTTAGTATTGCCCTTAGTGAATTATCTCCATGAAACTCGGTATATAGTGAAAGGTACTGGAATGTAGTCGACAGGTTATCAAGTCATCAGCTGACAGAATTAGTGACAGTTCTGTCTTTGGATTCTTCCTTCAAAGTTGAAATTATATTTTTGTGGAATGTCGCTGTCACAAATTGAGATGTGTCTGATGGAGAATTTATTACAGGTAGGTTTCTTAACAGTTTGAGTTTGAATTTTTGTTTGGTACTCCATTATACTTATAATGTTAATTTTTGACTAGATCTGTTATTTGAATTTTGTGAAGCTATAGATTGTTTATCTTTTTTTAGTAAACAAAATGTAAATTCATGGCAAATCCTAGTACCATTATTTGTCAGGATTTTCGGACATTAATATAAAAAATTACTTTTTTCAATATGGTGATAATTGTTTGCAGATGAAAATTACACAGTTCCCTTGTTTTAGTTACAATTCATGGAAGCATTCGTAATATAGAGGTAAGTTTGTTTCACTCTTTTGTTTTTTCATATGGAAAAGGCAAAAAATAAACTCAAATTTTAGTAACTTTATAAATCTCAATCAAAATTGGTATGACTCATTTTGTCATTGAGAATGAATGTTAGTGTGCAGAGTTTAGGAATTGACATAAAATTTGAAAAGTTTAACAAGAAACAAAGATTTTGTGAGATTTTAATTAATGAAAGTAATTTCTAAATAAATAGCAAAGTATATATCTGATGAATATTGGTAAATGTACCATATGTACTCAATTATAAGTGAAGTCAAAATGCAAACAACAAAGATCCTAATCTGCCATAGCATAATGTGTCTGCAGATCAGGGTCAATGCTGTTTGTTCCACTGATTACTCTTAACAACCTGAGCAGACCAAGATCAGCAGGTGCTTCATGCAATGGCAGATCAGGGTCAGTGCAGTTTTTAGCAGGACTTATTAGTGAGTATAATTTTTAAATGTTGGAATGCATACGGGATGGCACCACTATAAGAAATAAACACATGTTAAAGAAGTTTTATTAAGTGAAGTTCATGTTTTATATATGTGGCAGGCCAACTTCTATCCAGATGTGAAAGGAGTGAACTATCTCTCACAGTGATACCCACAAGTACATCCAATTAATTAACTTAATTAAACACTAACACTAGCTTGGCAGTTTAGTTGAATTTTTTGGATAACTGTTTAGAGCAGACTGCTTCATTGACATGAAGATGTGAGCTTATGAACAGATTGTCTCGGCTGATTACTAAGCATGCAAGATGATGACATGACAATAGCGAACTTATGAACAGATTGTCTCAGCTGATTCCTAAGCATGTAAGATGATACCACAATAGCGAACTTATGAACAGATTGTCTCGGCTGATTCCTAAGCATGAAAGATGATGACATCACAATAGCGAGCTTATGAACAGATTGTCTCGGCTGATTCCTAAGTATGCAAGATGATGACATCACAATAGCGAGCTTATGAACATATTGTCTCGGCTGATTCCTAAGCATGAAAGATGATGACATCACAATAGTGAGCTTATGAACAGATTGTCTCGGCTGATTACTAAGCATGCAAGATGATGACATCACAATAGCGAGCTTATGAACAGATTGTCTCGGCTGATTACTAAGCATGCAAGATGATGACATCACAATAGCGAGCTTATGAACAGATTGTCTCGGCTGATTCCTAAGCATGCAAGATGATGACATCACAATAGCGAGCTTATGAACAGATTGTCTCGGCTGATTACTAAGCATGCTAGAAGATGACATCACAATAGCATCCTTGTGCTACTGAGGGTAGGCTAATCCATTATAAAAATCACACACCAGACAGCTCCTTAACATTTGGCTAATCTGGATTGGTCTGAAAACTTTGCAATGAAATAGCGTAAAATAATTGGCAATTTTAAGTAAAATACTAGTGTTATTTAGGATTCAGAATGAAACAAGATTATTTATTTAAAAATATCAATGACATTTATTTAGAGGAACAACATCAAACCTAAGTTTTATTGTTCTTTGATAAAATACTGATACTGTGATTTCATTCCAAGTTATAGTGAAATACCTGCTTATCCTTGATCAAACCTTCTAAGTGATGGTTCAAGGTTTTTAAGTTGATTATAAACTTTGGAAATCACTTTTCTCCAGAATGAACTAAGCTTTTCGTTCATCTGTATATATTTGGTTTGGTGCCTTTGCTATCATTGATAACATTTGTTTTGGTTCCTTTGCTATTGTTGATAAAATTACATTTGGTTTGGTTCCCTTGCTATCATTGATAACATTTTGTTTGGTTACCTTGCTATCATTGATAACATTCTGTTTGGTTCCCTTGCTATCATTGATAACATTTGGTTTGGTTCCCTTGCTGTCATTGATAACATTACATTTAGTTTGGTTCCCTTGCTATCATTGATAAAATTTTGTTTGGTTCCCTTGCTATCATTGATAACATTTGGTTTGGTTCCCTTGCTGTCATTGATAACATTACATTTGGTTTGGTTCCCCTGCTATCATTGATAACATTTGCATTGAGTTCAGTAAACCATTGTTTAATTTTAGGTACATTAATTACATGTACTTAGTGTTTTCAGTATTCAGTTAGTAAGTTAATACGAGCTGTTTTAGGGGGCCCCAAGTGGCCGAGTGGTCTAAAGCGCTCTCCATTATGGATCACTGCCATCTCACCTCTGTCTGCACCGGTTCGAGTCTCGAATTCAGCCAATGTGGGTATGTGAAAAAGCTTGCCAGTAGCTTCTCATGGGTCAGTGGTTCTTTCCGGGGTTTTCCCAGGTTCTTCCTCCACCATTAATACTGGCCGCCATGTATAGCCTATCATGTGCTGAAAAATGGTGTTAAACCCCACAGCAACAGCAGCAACAACAACGAGCTGTTTTAACACATTAACCCCTGGAGCTTTTTGTCATTTTTGCCTGAAAATTGAGTAGGAAACACATTTTGAAAGCTATTTCTGAATAGACTAAAAAAACACCAAATTCTCGGTCATCTTTCAATAACATACTGCCTAGTTGTGTTAGAAACATAATTTTTCATTGGCTGTTTGACTTGTGCTTGAGCAGAATGGTAAAAGTTTGAGTTCTTTTTTGTTTTGTTGCTAAACTGAGCCATTATTTTTGTATGGAGACCGCTTTTTATTCCAAATGCCCATCTTATCTTACTTTTTGCAAAGGCTCATCTGTCTGTTTGCAGTTCATAATGGTTTGCCTTAGATCTGAGACCAAAAAGTCTAAAATCCAGACACAAAATGGGATTCCAACCACGGGTGAATTTTGGGTTAAAAAAGTCGGGTCCAAAACATGAGGTTTTTCTATCTGTATTTTGTAGTACAACTAGATATTCCAGATTATTTGGTATTATTGTAGAGCTACATCTGTCTACCTTTCTATAATACCACCGACTTTAGTGTATCATGCATGACCATGACACTACACAGCTCGGCAGTAGGCTACTACCTCCTGCCCCGTAAAGTCGTCGCTAGGGGTTAATGTGTTAACTCACAACTGTGATTGCTGGCATTTCGCATGTTGGATTTGCATGCATTGGTTTGATGATACATGCAGAAAATGCCATCAGGGAAAGAAAAACGCTCCTAAAGCATTTCATTGCCACCCAAGAACTAAAAACTGAATATATTCTGACTGAGGAAAGAATGAAGATTCTTTGTCTCTAGGTTGAACTCTAATCCCACTATCGAATCAGAATGGGATATGGTTCGAAAAAACATTGCAAGAATACAGGAAGCTGTATTGAACATTTAAAGAAATCGGATGAAAGAATGACAACTATACCAAAAATCTCACATAGACTAGCGAAAACATTCTTGACGAACTTCCCAAAAGAGAATTGTTCTGAAAACTTGTGCTCGTTCAAAAGCCTGAAAGAAAAGATTCCTCTTGATTTCAAATCTGCTAACATCAGCCTATTAAGGACTGTTGTTACATCAGCACATTGACATTGAAGACTATTGGTACACCAGCACATTCAGTATTGGAATTCATTCGAAACACACTTTACTTGTGTGACTTGTGATGGAACTTGATGGATTATTTGGGTTTTTATTCACAATATTGTAAGTTGCGCTTAAATTTTCACTTTTTAACTTAGAGAAATAAATTTATGGGTTGAATTTAATCAACTTGTTGGTTCTGCTTCTTTTTGTTACTTTGTTGAAGACCATTGAGCCATAACAATTATAAATTTATATTGGAAGGCTTCATCTTCCTAAATTTTGTGCAGTTCAGTTTTACATATTTAAAATTTGATCTTTTGTTGATATTACATGCCCACTTTTGTGCTGGGTGTTGTAAAACACTACGTCCATTCAACTATCCATCCGTCCATCCATGTATAATTAGATATGTATATACATGCATACACACATTACACACATACATACATACATACATACATACATGACAACATGACATGCACTTTAAGACTTAAGATTCTTGATTTTATATATATATATATATATATATATATATATATATATATATATATATATATATATATATATATATATGTGCATTTTGATTTTTAGGAATTAATTATTTATAGTTTAATTGGGACAACATCATATTTGGAATAGAATAGTCTTGAAATTTATGTTCATACTGTTCTCTAGCCTTCTCAGCTAGCAAAAAGATACTGTGGTTTCACAATTTTTGTTATGGGGTACCAGTTTTCATGGACTTCACTCTTAACTTCAAAAGACAAATTTAAAGTGCCATAATTGTGATGCAGAAAGCCCCTCCCCACTTTTCTTCAGAAACATTCCTATTTTTTAACAGTGCTCAGCTCATTGACAATTGAGTTAATTAATGTAATAATATATAATAATAATGTAATATATAATAATAATGTAATATATAATAATAATGTAATAATATATGGTTTGTTACACTTGTTTATTTATTGTAACCCACTTGACAAAGGAGGAATTATTAAGCACTTTATATTTGTCTGAGTGGTCATTATGTGTCTGGGGCCCCCGGGTGGCCGAGTGGTCTAAGGCGCTGTCCATCACAGATCACTGCCATCTCATCTCTGTCTGCGTGGGTTCGAGTCTCGGCTCAGCCAGTGTGGATAAGTGAGAATGCTTGTCGGTAGCTTCTCGTGGGTCGGTGGTTCTTTATGGGGTTTTCCCTGGTTCTTCCTCCACCAGTAATACTGGCCGCCATGTATAGCCTATCTTGTGCTGAAAAATGGCGTTAAAACCCTAAAACAACAACATTATGTGTCCCGTATCGTGAAATTGTATGTTCCACTCGCTGGCTTTTAATTGATTTGTTTTGTGATATCCGTAAGGATTGAGAGAACAGAGAAAGGGATTGAAGTATTTAAGTAATGTTAATACTAGAACGAACTAATCAACAAAAATGAGATTTAATACTTACAGCTGGCCTTAATTGAAGAGAATCTGCTGTTGAAAATACTTTGTAAAACAAAATTGTACTTGATTCTGTGCAGTTCTCTGTGATAAGTTTTAGCCAGGTATATGCTCCATCTGGACAAATAATCTACATAAAGCATGGATTAATGTATTTAAGGAATAGTCTACATCAAGCATGGATTAATGTATTTAAGGAATAATCTACATAAAGCATGGATTAATGTATTTAAGGAACAATCTACATAAAGCATGGATTAATGTGTTTAAGGAAGAATCTACATAAAGCAAGAATTAATGTATTTAAGGAACAATCTACATAAAGCATGGATTAGTGTATTTAAGGAAGAATCTACATAAAGCATGGATTAATGTATTTAAGGAATAATATACATAAAGCATGGATTAATGTATTTAAGGAATAATCTACATAAAGCATGGATTAATGTATTTAAGGAATAATCTACATAAAGCATGGATTAGTGTATTTAAGGAAGACTCTACATAAAGCATGGATTAATGTATTTAAGGAATAATCTACATCAAGCATGGTTTAATGTATTTAAGGAATAATCTACATAAAGCAAGAATTAATGTATTTAAGGAACAATCTACATAAAGCATGGATTAAGGTGTTTAAGGAAGAATCTACATAAAGCATGGATTAATGTATTTAAGGAATAATCTACATAAAGCATGGATTAGTGTATTTAAGGAAGAATCTACATAAAGCATGGATTAATGTATTTAAGGAATAATCTACATAAAGCATGGATTAATGTATTTAAGGAATAATCTACATAAAGCATGCATTAGTGTATTTAAGGAAGAATCTACATAAAGCATGGATTAATGTATTTAAGGAATAATCTGCATAAAGCATGGATTAATGTATTTAAGGAATAATCTACATAAAGCATGGATTAATGTATTTAAGGAACAATCTACATAAAGCATGGATTAATGTGTTTAAGGAAGAATCTACATAAAGCATGGATTAATGTATTTAAGGAACAATCTACATAAAGCATGGATTAGTGTATTTAAGGAACAATCTACATAAAACATACATTAGTGTATTTAAGGAACAATCTACATAAAGCATGGATTAATGTATTTAAGGAACAATCTACATAAAACATACATTAGTGTATTTAAGGAAGAATCTACATAAAGCATGGATTAATGTATTTAAGGAACAATCTACATAAAGCATGGATTAGTGTATTTAAGGAAGAATCTACATAAAGCATGGATTAGTGTATTTAAGGAAGAATCTACATAAAGCATGCATTAGTGTATTCAAGGAACAATCTACATAAAACATGCATTAGTGTATTTAAGGAACAGTCTACATAAAGCATGGATTAGTGTATTTAAGGAACAATCTACATAAAGCTTGGATTAATGTATTTAAGGTATAATCTACATAAAGCATTGATTAATGTATTTAAGGAACAGTCTACATAAAGCATGGATTAGTGTATTTAAGGAAGAATCTACATAAAGCATGGATTAGTGTATTTAAGGAAGAATCTACATAAAGCATGGATTAATGTATTTAAGGAATAATCTACATAAAGCATGGATTAATGTATTTAAGGAACAATCTACATAAAGCATGGATTAGTGTTTTTAAGGAAGAATCTACATAAAGCATGCATTAGTGTATTTAAGGAACAGTCTACATAAAGCATGGATTAGTGTATTTAAGGAACATTCTACATAAAGCATGCATTAGTGTATTTAAGGAATAATCTACATAAAGCATGGATTAATGTATCTAAGGAACAATCTACATAAAGCATGGATTAGTGTATTTAAGGAATAATCTACATAAAGCATGGATTAATGTATTTAAGGAACAGTCTACATAAAGCATGGATTAGTGGATTTGTGTATTTAAGGAATAATCTACATCAAGCATAGATTAGTGTATTTAAGGAATAATCAACATAAAGCATGGATTAGTGTATTTAAGGAATAATTTACATAAAGCATGGATTAATGTGTTTAAGGAACAGTCTACATAAAGCATGGATTAGTGGATTAGTGTATTTAAAGAGCAATCTACAAAAGCATGGGTTAATGTATTTAAGGAACAGTCTACATAAAGCATGGATTAGTGTATTTAAGGAACAATCTACATAAAGCATGCATTTGTGTATTTAAGGAACAATCTACATAAAACATGCATTAGTGTATTTAAGGAGCAATCTACATAAAGCATGGATTAGTGTATTTAAGGAACACTGTACATAAAGCATGGATTAGAGTATTTAAGGAAGAATCTACATAAAGCATGGATTAGTGTATTTAAGGAAGAATCTACATAAAGCATGCATTAGTGTATTTAAGGAAGAATCTACATAAAGCATGCATTAATGTATTTAGGGAACAATCTACATAAAGCATGGTTTAATGTATTTAAGGAACAATCTGCATAAAGCATGGATTAGTGTATTTAAGGGACAGTCTACATAAAGCATGGATTAATGTATTTAAGGAACAATCTTCATAAAGCATGGATTAATCTTTTTAATGAATACATATACCATTGATTAATGTAATTTAGGAACAGTATAATATAGCATGGATTAATGTATTTAGGGAACAACCTAGATATAACATTAGTTTATTTAAGGAATAATTTTTATAATTTACATAAAGCATAAATTAATGCTTTTAACAAATAATCAACATAAAGCTATGGTTATTGCATTTAAGGAATAATCTGCATAAAGCATGGATTAGAGTTTTTAAGGAATGATCTACATAAAGCATAGATTAATGTAATTAAGGAACGATATACATATAGCATGGATTAACATATTTAGGGAACAACCTAGATATGGCATGGATTAGTTTATTTAAGGAATAATCTGCATAAAGCATAGAATAATGTATTTAATAAATAATTTACATAAAGCATAGATTAATGCAAATATGTAAATCTAACTTAAGGCGGCATGCTTTCCTGTTAACAATATAAATCTATCGGCATAAATCATTTTATTCATGCATTTTTAATTCAAAGGAACAACATAACTGTAAAATAATGAAACTATTTCTTGAAGCACAAAAGTACTAATTAAACACAATGTATATACACTAATTACAGCACACATAATAATTAAACACAATGTATATACACTAATTACAGCACACATACTAATTAAACACAATGTATATAAACTAATTACAGCACATGTACTAATTAAACACTATGTATATACACTAATTGCAGCACACATACTAATTAAACACTATGTATATACACTAATTACAGCACTGTAATTAAACACTATATAGATACACTATTTAAAGTACATGTACTAATTAAACTATGCATATACACTAGTTATAGCACTCAAATAATTAAACACTTTGTATATACACTAGTTATAGTACATGTATTAATTAAGCACTATGTAAATACACTAATTATAGCACATGTACTAATTAAACAATATATACACTAATTAAAACACATGTAATAATTAAACACTATGTATATATACTAATTAAAGCACATGTAATAATTAAACACTATGTATCTGCACTAATTACAGCACTGTAATTAAACATATACACTAATTACAGCACATGTACTAATTGAACATCATGTATATACACTAATTAAAACATAATAATTAAACAATATATATATATATATATATATATATATATATATATATATATATATATATATATACACACACACACATATACATACACTAATTACAGCACTGTAATTAAACACTATATACACTAATTACAGCATGTAATAATTAAACATGACTGCAAGAACAAACTTAAAGACCTAATAATGTTTCCTACCTTAAATATTCTCAGCATGTTCTTAATGTTTTCTAATTTCATGGTGTTTGTTTTTGTAATCATATCATTATATGATTTTTTTAACTTATAGGTGTTGTCTAATGTTGTAAAGTGCTTAGAGCTTCTAAAGATTAGGCGCTATACAAAGTCCTCATTATTATTATTATTATTATATACACTAATTAAAGCCCATATACTAATTAAACGCTATGAATATACACTAATTACAGCACTGTACTATGTTCACACGTAACTTATTTTCAGACAAAACTACTGAATAACATTGTGTTAATCAAGTCTCCTTGTTAGCACAAGCATTTGTCACATAAATAATCCCCAAACTGCAAAGTTAAACAAGTTTGGCTTTCTTAGACCCATTGTTAGCTATAACCAATCTCTTATCGTGTTTTGTTTTCCACTACTACAAATAATAGATCATCACAGCCTGCTGATTGCATCAAGCAAGTGGCAGTTGGTCACGTGCATGTTGGGTTCATATATGGAATAATGACATTATCACATAACGTGGTCATGGGCAGATAATGTGGTGCAATGTTATGGACAGTGGTTTAAGTTAAAGATCATAGAGATATGTTTCAGTTACTACTTGCCTAGGTGCTGGCTGCATTGGCTATTGATGTTGAGCACTTGATGAAAATGAGTTCTGAGTGATCAATCTTCACAGGTGTTTGATTTGCGCTAATATTAGTGGTATTATTCTTTGAGCCATTCAAATGAACACTGTTAGCTGTTGTCACATTTTCTTCTTTTGCGTTAAGTTTTTGCTACACCACTGCTTCTTCCTGAATTCACACATTTAGGTACTCACAAAACTGTCATTTTACACAAAACTGTCATTTTACAAAAATCCGAGACTTGAACCCATGCAGACAGAGGTGAGATGGCAGTGATCTGTAATGGAGAGCGCTTTAGACCACTTGGCCACTCGGGGCCCAAAATATGAATATAAGCGAAATATTCCAGAAGAGAAGCATTCTACATTAAAATAGCATAAACATATCCTTTTCAATCGTAAACCTTCATGTACGTTCCTAATACATATCATTTTGTTCTGTTCATAGCAGCTGTATAAAAAACAATTACAAAGAAGACAAATGGGTTTCTTCAGTTTGAAATTACATTAGTGAGGAGAAATGGTTTGTACACCAGTCTACACCATAAATATGGTGCAAGATGTTTTGCACACCCGTCTACACCATAAATAATGTTTCAAGATGTTAAATGAAGCTGGTTTTATCAGTGTGACTCATGAACGTTAAATGACTGAAAAATGTTTGTGGAGAGGGATGTTTTTAAATTTGAATGAATGTTGGGTCAGAAAAAGGATAAATTCATAGTGTTTTAGAAATTTAAGAAGTGATGTAATATAGTACTCGGCTAGCTGGGTATCATGTACATTGCATGATTTGTGGCGTGGAGATCATTTAGTGGAAAATTGGACATGTAGAGAAAGAAGGTAGTGTATTGTATATATAATTGGGTGGTGTGTTTTATGTTTGTGTATTGTATACATAATTGCATGGTGTGTTTTATGTTTGTGTATTGTATACATAATTGCGTGGTGTGTTTCATGTTTGTGTATTGTATACATAATTGGGTGGTGTGTTTTATGTTTGTGTATTGTATATATAATTGGGTGGTGTGTTTTAAGTTTGTGTATTGTATATATAATTGGGTGGTGTGTTTTATGTTTGTGTTTTTTATACATAATTGGGTGGTGTGTTTTATGTTTGTGTATTGTATACATAATTGGGTGGTGTGTTTTATGCTTGTGTATTGTATATATAATTGGGTGGTGTGTTTTATGTTTATGTATTGTATACATAATTGGGTGGTGTGTTTTGTTTGTGTGTTGTATATATAATTGGGTGGTGTGTTTTATGTTTGTGTTTTGTATACATAATTGGGTGGTGTGTTTTATGTTTGTGTATTGTATACATAATTGGGTGCTGTGTTTTATGTTTGTGTATTGTATATATAATTGGGTGGTGTGTTTTATGTTTGTGTTTTGTATATATAATTGGGTGGTGCATTTTATGTTTCTATTCTGGTTCAAATCCACATAAATTATTCCAATTTGTGACAAGAACTGTAACCAGCTGTAGGTTTAGGTTAGTAGCAAAAATAAATGTACATTTTTCATACAGTTAATTGTAATTATGGCATGTAATATGTAGATTATGCTTTTTAATTTTAAATTATGTATTCTCTGCCACTAAGGTTATGCTGGTACCTCCCAGGAGTTGGCAGGTTGACATTACCAACAGAAACGTCCTATAGTCTTTGTGATGGACCTTGACTAGCAAATACCAGATTGTAAAAGCATAAAAGTTACAGGACTAATCTAAAAATGTTTATGCCAATTTTATTTAACTTTTAAATGCATACTATAAGACCAGAGTTATAAATTTACCATTTAAAAAACATCTTTTTGTGTATATATATGACAGGATGTCAGTTGATAGGGAACAGCCAATAATAAAGAGTATGCATTGTAACCATGTGCTTCATGCAGGTAAATCCTGCAATTGTTAGGGCCAGCACAACAATTCCATGCATCTCATGAGGGTTTAACACGGGTCAGCAGCCAATCATATGTTGTCCCTATACTGTTACATTTACTGTGCAACCCTATGCTAATCATCCCATTTATTGATTTTGAAGCATTGCAAAATAAATCTGAAAAATTCAACTAAATAAAAAGAAATAAGGAAATTAAATTTTCGGGTAAGTCAAATGCACTTAGCAGACTATACCTTTGTATTGCCTCTGCTTTGCAGGCAAGACAAAAATTTCACCTTGGTATATTGTTGTAATATATTTGGGTATTATGGCACATCAACACAATCCTGGCTATATAGTGTTAAGTATTCAAAAAGGCATACAAGGCAAACATAAAAGCAAAACGGGGAATAAAATCCTTTAAAATGTGAAGTCAGATTTTGATAAAAAGCATACACATTCAAAAAGTCCCAAGACATTCATGGCTGGAACATCATCTTGACACATTTTAGGCAGAATGTTTGCTTGCATTATTCCCCACTCATGATGTGCAGTAGGATGCTTATTATGCCTGTTCTACTTCTTCGGGTCCACAGACGGATAAGAGGAAGGAAACTTTGTAGCCCTGAAAATGAGTGACCATGTACGCATACTCCTGCAGGGAGATAGGATTTAACCCAGGACTACATATTTACAGAATGAGCATATTGCCAGAGTATTGTCAATGCCCCTTTGATTTGATGAATAATAACTTGTCAAAAGAAGATGCAGTCATGAGTTGTCAGAGAGATGATGGAAATTTTTTACATGGCCATCCGTCAATGTAAAACATGTTTTTACAAATGTAAAAATAAAAGTAAATGACAATAAATGTAACTTAAATTTTATTTTCTAGATGACTTATGACCTTGAGGGCAACAAGGAAAATGTTAGGTTTAGCATCGGCTTGCGACGACAAGACAGTAGCCAAGAAGACCACAGAGTGCCAACTTTGTCCAGTCTCCACCGTGTCCCCTCACTGTCCGACCTCTCGGATGAGAGCACAGGTAAGTCATAATTTTGTATTATTATACATAATTATTAAGTATTATGTTATGGTAACATTAATCTGTTATCTGGCCCGTACAGTTTTAACCTTTGGGGAGATTTTCATGAAATTGTGCCAAAGTGAATATTGTGACTAGACACTTAGTCATGTAACATAGGCAGGCCCTTGTCTCAAGGATAAGGCAAGGGAAAATGGAATTATGTGACTTTCAGCCTTCTCAGGAGTTTTGAATACCTTCAGAAGATATTTTGATGAAATATTGCCCAAGTATATACATGTATCATGTTCCATATAACATAACTATTTCCCTACCTCAGTCAAGGTCACCTCAAAGGAGAGTGTAATTCTGTGACTTGTATCCTTGTCTGGAGTATAAAATCTGAAACACTGAAGATATTTAAATGAAGCTGTGTCCAACTATAACACCACTAGATGCTGTGCCACATACCATGGCCACCTTAGCCACCTTCTGTGCCTCATGGTTAAGGTAACAGCAAGGTAGAATATAATTAAATAGCAGTAATACATTACCTGTCAATATTGCATTGCTATATCTTTTCCTGGTGCTTGTCCCAAGTTCTAGGAGAGCTCAGTTGCTAGAGCATTGGTCATGTAATCTGAAGGCAGCAGGTTTAATACCGGCCCAGGCCCACCTAGGTCAGCTGCCTTTGTGTGTTCTTGGCAAGGGTACTTAACTCCAATTTCATCAGCATGATATGGCCAATAACATGTTAAAGTACCATTACCCCACTCCCTGGAATAGCGATCCCATTCTTAAAATTTGTCCACTTCCAATAGTTGTTGTAGGGTTTAACGCCATTTTTTAGCACAAGATAGGCTATACATGGTGGCCAGTATTAATGGTGGAGGAGGAACTCAGGGGGGAAACCCCGGAAAGGACCAATAACCCACGAGAAGTCACTTCCAATAGTATGAATATTGTTTTCTTGGACTTGCAGTTCATACACTTCTATAGTCATTTGAGTGCTCAGTGTTTAAACATTAAGCTTGTCTTGTGTCATTTCTGCTTGCAATCATATACATTATGGTGCTGTATCTCTGTATGCTGTTTCATTGCATTTGATGGTACCTTGCTCCACTTGCGTGTATGTAAGGATGGTTGTGTAATTTGTTGTTTCTAGCCTGACAAAGAATGGGATTTTGCAGAAAGATGCTGTGCCAATAAGGTAAGGAAAAGGAGATCTGGTTCTTTGTTTTCATTGCTGGAGGTGCCTCTCCATTCCATGAGGGTCCTACAGCACTTTTTGATTTAGGGAAGTTGTCAGGTCCCATAAAGAGGGGTTCTAGACTCCTAGTGTACACAACTCACCCACTTCTGCTAGGGTAGGTTCACTGATACATGAAAGCAAGTTGCCAGTTCACATGAGAGAGGGAGCCTTGACACTTTTAGGTGGAGAGATGTTGCAAGCATCCAGTAGTGAGTCCTGTTTTTCTGATGCAAATCTTGTTTTGCTTCAAATAGACATGGTTTTATATCAAGAGCTTGTTGATTCGAGTCTTTTACACCAGAAACATCCTGATATAATCTCCATCATCTGACCAGTCATTGCCAAGTGATTGGTCACCAGGTACTGGGCATTGGTCACTGAGGCAGTGGATGGCCAGTCACTAGGCAATGTGCCAAGTGACAGTCACTCTGGGTCTGTCACTGGTCAAAGTGCACTGGGTAATGTGTAAAGTGACAGTCTCAGTGGGTCTGTCACTGGTCACCATGCACCAGCTAATGTGTGAAGTTACAGTCACTGTGGGTCTGTTATGGTCACAGTGTACCAGGTAATGTGTCAACAGTGTACCAGATAATGTGTGGAGTGACAGTTACTGTAGGTCTGCCACAGGTCACCTGCGCTGGGTAATGTGTCAAGTGAGTCACTGTGGGTCTGTCACCAGTCAGCATTGTATCAGGTAATGTGTAAAGTGACAGTTACTGTGGGTCTGTCACTGGTCACCTTGCAGCAGGTTGGGTCTGTCACTGGTCACCATGCACTTGGTAATGTGTATCAAGTGAAATAGAAGCTCTGTTGCTGCTCACTAGACACAAGCCCCTGGATTACTGGGTAATTATGCAAGTAGCAATAACTGAGGGTCTGTCACCAGTCACTGAACACTGGACACAAGTTCACATCACTGGGCACAGGGTGCCAATCTCTGTCTGTGGTGATTGGTACTAGTCTCCTATTTTCTGAATGTGGTCACTGATCACTGAGCACCAAATGCCAGGCACCTAGTGATGGACATTGGTCTTCAGACTGGGCACCCAGTTTTGACCACTAGTATAGGCAGAGAATCACTTCAATAACCCCCCTTTATATCTTTCCTATCAATCACCATGGGCAACAGGCTCAAAGTTTTAATGACTGTTGAGGGGATGGGATTGGGTTAACAGCCCTCCTTTATTTATGTTTCTGTCCATTCATTATGGTGCTTGGCAACTCTAACCATTTGTTGGTGAGTTGGCCCTGTCTCCTTTTCCAGCACTGACACCATTGATGACATTAATGTGTTTCCATGGTTCAGTTAATGAGACACACCATAGATCATCAAAACCTTCACCAATCTCACTATGAAAGAAAGAGGAAGGGGATTATCACTAACCATCCCTGTGTTGATACATAATCATCATCCCTTTCTCCAGGTAAGAGAAAACCACAGGTTAGTCCCTTAGTGGTGGTGTGCCAGAAATCACTAATCATGTTGTCAGTGTCTCCAGTAATGTAAGTGGGACAAGTTAGTCCTTCCTTGTCACCTTGTGCCAAGACAGGATGACAGACTGTAAATTTTGGTCAAAACAAATGAGTTCCCAGAAGTCCTTCTCTTTCTTTGGTATATCAATCTTCATCAGTTGACATAGAAGGAGGAAGTGTGGACCTTTTCAAGGCAGTAAACTATGTCCGGGATCATTGGATGGAAGGATCCACTCAAGGTCTTAGCCTAAATTGGACCTGCTGCTGCTCTCAAAGCCACTGACAGTGAGATAGGTGGCTCATAAGTTGTATTGAGGCCATTAGGTAGTAAAAGTGCAGAAGGGTAGTCTGTTCTCTCTTCTACGCCTTAGACCCTGATTTCAGCCTCCATCTAGACAGTCATTTTGCCTGCTTGGTCCATTAAGCCCCACCTTGGACTTTGGTCCCTTCAGATTAGGGAGTTTGGCTGGACCTTAACTCATCTTCCAGTGAAGGCTTTTGAGGCTTTGGAACTGAAAACTCAGAAACTAGTTGTGATTGCCTTGTATGCGGTCTTTCTTTGGCTGCCTCCTTCAGTCTGTTGAAGGGTAACCAGTATCTCAGGCTGTATTAACATAGATTGTTGGAGTCCATTTCCAAGACATTGAGATGCATGCTCTCTGCAGAGATTCTCCTTGGAGACAAAAAAAAAATGATTTGCTGGAGCACAGCAAAAGCCTTTACTATTGAACCTCTTGATCTGAAAACATTGTTCAGAGGGTCAACAGGTCTTGATAGATCATTAACATTGGTCCCTCACTATGGGCCTGGGCCTGGGTGAACTGTGAAAGAAATGCCCCCATCACAAAAGGTCTGCACTCTTCCAACCAAATATTTCAAGCAGGAGAAGCAACAACTGTCAACTTCAGTTTAAAACCCATTTCTGCCCATCTTTCTTATGACATGATGAGGTAGCTAGAGATGCCAGGTGAGGAAATCTATAGACCTGTCTCCATTCCCAAGGATGGATGTAGTCATCCCAAGGGAGTTGCACCTTATCCTTGCAAGTTTCTCTATTTTCAACATTCCATTATGTACCAGATTGAGCCACTAGGTACCAGATTAACACCAGTTGGTAACAGAGACACTTTTTCATATGCATAGAAGGCCATGGGTAGACTTGTTTGCAGCAAGGCAGAATAAGGATGAGAAGCAAAGATCATGCTTTGTCAGTGGAAAAGGTCAAGGTCAGTGCAACTTAAACAGTACAAATGGGTTCAGCACAATAGCAGTGGGAACTATGATTTAGACCTTTGCCAAACTGTTTCTGGCCAAGAATCTGCTACCTTTGATAGCTCCAGTTCTTCAGTCTAAGTTGTATCTGTGCTGGGGATAAATGAGATAGACTCATCTGTCCTATTAAACCCAGTCAAAAGAAAAAAGGTCACACCTGTCTTTTTCTCCATCTCAAAGGTACTTCTCCTCAAAGGTAACTGTGATATTTTGGAACCCACCATGTCCAAGTGATTTGGCTGTTAAAAGAGCCTATTAGTCTCTCAATGAGAGAGATCTTTTCTCATGAAAAGCCCAGTGCTATTATTCTGTCTTGTTTTAATTATTGTTCTTTAGATGATGTCATGAAAGCCACCTTATGGCAGCACTCCTCTTTCTTTTGTTGTTTTACCATTGAAAGTGTCACACCCAAGTGAGGGCATTTATGTGTTGGGTATAAATGTATCAGACCAATAAATTGTCAAGATATCCTTCAGTTGCTTGTTACCCTGGTAACGGTTACAGTTTAGCCTAGGTCATCAACCTCCCTACCAGACTGGCTTAAGCAGTGACATGATAATTGCTTGTAATGTATTACTGCTGTTAAAATGTACTTTTTGTCAGGGTGAAACTAATTTTGATTTGAAGTAGTTGCATGTTATTATTGGTCATTTCCCTCCTCCCATTTCTCTCTGATGTCCTTTCAGTCTCTGTACAAGTCATAGAAAGATGATTTTCTGCTTGCAAGTATTTGACTGAGGTATCAGACTGGGATCATGTTGTTTTTAGCTTACCTGGCCATAAGAGGTCAAGTATTTGACTGAGGTATCAGACTGGGATCATGTTGTTTTTAGCTTACCTGGCCATAAGAGGTCAAGTGGAATGGCCCTGCTTAGATTATGCATCATCAAACATGTGTCGTGCATCATCCGTCGTGTATTAATCAAAATCTCGGATGAGTCCAAGAATGAGCAAATTCTATGCACATTAATGAAGTGATCTTGCATTTGATTGGCTAACTCACTATGGAAGCCATATTTCTGATCTGATTTTTATCAAACTTGTAATATATGCACATAAAGTCTCGAACAAGTTAAGCATACAAATGAGCTAATGAAGTACCTGATCGGCAGAGCATGTTACCATCTTGGAGACTGCATTTCTGATCCAGTTCTGATCAAACTTTCCTTTCCACTACCCAATTTCGCTACATGTATGAATTTGCACTCACAACCTTACAGTTGTCAGTTGCACAGGTGAATTACAATTCAGACCACGTAGGCCTTTTGCTTTTTCAGACTGCAGTTATTGATATGATGAGGGAATAATCTCCTCACTCTGGGGACTAATCTCAGGAAAAGATTTAGCAATGCAATAATCGCAGTAAGTAATATATAATTAAAATTAGTTGTACCCTCTCATGCAACTACATTTTTTGGTTCTTTACATTCTACAGTTATAAATCTTTTTGGATGATTGCACTTGGTGTAAACAACCTGACAGATTTTAGAGACCAAACATCTTGGTCGCTGACTGAAAGAATAAAAGTAGCTTCCATAAAATCATATTAGTTCTACAGGGCATACCTGAGCCACACTGTTTGAATGGTTTACACTTGGGTAAGGAAGAAGCCTATTGTTTTGGGGGTCCAGAGTCAAAGGTCAAGGTCAGTATGACTTAAAGAATACAAAATGGTTTCAGCACAATAGCATGAAATCTACATCAGACACCTGAGCCAAACTTTATGGATGGCATGCTCTTAGGATAAGGAAAAAGATATAAATATTTCAAGGTCAAAGATAAGGACACTGTAAAAAATATTGTTTTGCACAGAAATCTTACTTGTCTACATGAAAGACTAATAGCAATGGAGCAGGAATACAATGTGCTTTTTCTCCTATCAGTAAAATGGTCACATATTAGGGACAAATAACTAGTTCAAAAATTGTATTGTCTGTTAAACTGATAATTACAAATTTGTACCAAGCCTATTTTAAAAGTATTCAGATTGCTTGAAATTGCATCACATGACATAGAAAACAAGTTATAGTTCCTAACATCAGAAATGTGCAGCTTTTATATTTATGTGCCCTTCATGTGTGTTTTGAAAATATTTAAAAACAGTGTTTACAATATATGTATCTTGTTTAATTCTAGAGACTTGTTATTATTTTAATAGCTTATTCTATGAGTTGGAGTTCATATATCACATGATTCAAGAGTCACAAAGCTTGAAAATTGTTTACACATTATTCAACAGCCTTTACTTCCCATGTTCATGCATCCTGCAATTGATATTTGAAATATCATGTCACAGGTTTGCCAGTTTTGATTGCTTGATAACATGTCACAGGTTTGCCAGTTTTGATTGCTTGATAACATGTCACAGGTGTGCCAGTTTTGATTGATACACAAATAACATAAAAAGTATGTCATTTGAAGTGTACATTATGAAAACCTCACACATTCTTTGATTCCTTCATGTTCTTGTAGCTGAATATCTGGAATTTCACCTGCTGGAACTTTGATGCCTGTCTGCAGTGTTCTTTGTTTTCAGTTGTATTTTCCCCTGCTGTTTAAAAAAACATTGGGGATATAGTATCCATGTTATATTCTTCTTTCTATCCATCTCTACATCCATTACACTATTGTTTCTGTTCTGTAATTTAAAGCCAGTTGTGAACTTTATATTATTATACATCAACATTATAGGTGTAAAGCAGGGAGAATTGTCCCTGGTGGGTGTCCCGCCAAATTTGGTTTTCGTTATCTAGGGGTTGACCGCCCTCGATGTTATTGCCCGGTTTGAGTAAATATAAATATAAGTGGTGAAACTAGATAGAAATCTGAGCAGGTATATAGAACAAACCAACACAAGCCCCCATACATGTAAACAAACAATTTAATCAATCACATAACAGATACTGTGAAAATTCATTACTTCAGGAATATACCCTGCTTTTAGAAATTTAAACATTCACTGAAATAAAAAGAAAACACAAATAGATTTAAATAAAATAGCCGATCTGTTTACTGATAGATTTAGTTCATTATAGGATCGAGTGAACAGTCAAAGTCAACGTCTTGTACGATTGCATAACCTGTTTGCCCTCAGTTGTTCTGCTGCCACTGTAACTGTTCAGACGCTTGGATCTCAGGGTGATACTTTCCACCATCCGTCTCAGGATACTCTCAGAATACGTTTCAGAAATTAATACGTCGCAGGTTTGCGTCACAGGATTGTACGTCCCACTGCACTCCACTCTATACTTCTCAGTATACGTCTCAGGGTAACATCACATCATTCGTCCCAGAATAATACGTCTCAGGATAATGCGTTTCAGGATAATACGTCTCAGGAGCTATTTTCCATCTTTTAAATAAATATAAATAGAGACAACCTAAATTTCCTGTTATTTATGAAACTGGAGATTCTTCATTATTCTCCCACGTTATCAGATTTGACTATCAGTGTTAGATGCTAAGGCTATCAATCGACTCCACATGTCCTATAATGACCCCAGTTAGTCAAATGGCTAATTCATTACGCCTTGACCTTACACATTAACACACCATACGAGCCTGGGGTTCTGAGCCAGCCTCAATTTACACAGTGAATAAATGGGATACATTACATCAATTACCAAATCATTTCAGTCAATACACACTTACTCTTAATAATACGTGAAATCTTCTGAATTCGGTGAATTCACACGGATTCTCGTAATCATATTAACTAATGTAATGCATTAAATTCTTAGAACCTAATTCTTATGCAAACAAGACGACAAATTCAAACAATTCGTCAAACTTATCTAAAGAAGATTAATGTACGACTTCTATGCATAAACTCAACACAGTTATACTTCATAAAGCAAATTATTATACAAATGTAGGAAAAAGATTCATGCTAATACTTGTAAATAACTTCAGCAAAGCATTATATATGGAATCAACAAATTACATGGAATTGTCACACTACCTTTGCTTTCAACGTTCCTCCCTCTAATCGGCAAATTATTTCGTCGGTTCCTTTCGACAATAGTCCCCTTTGGACAACAGTTCTTTTACAAGGAATTTCTTGCAAATCCCAAGGAGTCCTACTTTTGTTCCTCTCATAGAAAAGCTTAGACTGATAAAAATTTCCAATGTGGCAATTTTAAAACCTAGAAAATTTTGTGTGGGAAACACGCCCCTTATTTAATGTAACCAGTCAGAATCAAATATCTCTGCCGCCTTTTTCCAGAGGTGCCAAAGTCAGGGTCAGCTTGACCTGGTAGTTTGAGTAACAGAGTTTCTGCGATTTCTCAGTTGTGACAACTTTACCATGAAAATGAAGTTTACCATGTCCCTAATAGTCCATCTGGCTGCTGTATAAACAAATGCTTAATTAAGAATAAAATTCTCCCTCTAAAGGACATTACCATACACAGTAGTATGGCGATATGATATGCGCCTGTCTCCATAAATCTAATTAATGGTTCTCTGGTCTCAACTAATGTATTCTTGTTAGATCAACAGAAATTTGCCCCTTCACAGTAGGGTACATTGCATATCATTATAGGGTACATTGCATATCATAGGGTGTATTGCATCATTGTTGGGTACATTGCATATCATTATAGGGTATGTTATGTTTTTGATGTAAGTTTAAAGCCATTTGTGATTTTAGGAATTGAACTTTGTATACTTGTACATCATCATTATAAGCTGTGTTATGTACCATATTTTGTATCCTATATTCAAGATCAACGTTGGGGCTCATTTTTTATTATGTATTTGATTATGGTTTCCCATCGGCTCTGTTATCATTGAGCTGTTTGAGATTATGATAAAACTTTGTATACTTCCACATCATCATTAGAAGGTGTGTCACATATCACATTGGTGTGTGTGTGTCCCTTTTGCAAGGTCATGATGCAGGTCAACATTTTGGCTAAATATTTGGAAGTTTTCTGTCCTGTTTCCCTCTCCTTTTCAACCTTAAAGTCATTTGAGATCAGTGGATGAAATTGTGCATATCATCACCAGAAGGTGTTTCTCATGCCAAAAAGGTTTCTTATCTTCAAGGTCAAGGTTACAACTAGATGTTTTTCCAGCGCACTTTCATTTCAGTTTTTTAGTTTTGAAGATGTTAGAGATTTGGTATTATTAGTATGTAACTTTGTAAATGTATACTTGAACATCATCGTTTGAAAATATGTCAAACACCACATTGGGGTCAAGGTCTTGAAGGTCAAGATTATGGTTCACTGTATTAAGTATTCAATCAATATCTTCCACTGTCTAATTATAGAGACTTTGGTGAATTAGGGATGAAACTGTGTGTTTATTTATATATTTATATATCATAGTGTAAATATTTTAACCCTATCTCTTTGATGGGTTGTGTACGCTACTTTTGTACACTGAAAATATTACTTGGTATGACAAATGAATACCATAACCTGTTGTATGTGTTTTAGAAATAGCAGATGTTAAGTCCCTGTTTAATAATCCTGAACTAGATCATGGACTTGACAGAACCATTTGAGATGAATGGATGAAGCTTGGTATAACTGTATGTTATAACATACTACATTGGAAATTCTATATTTATGATCAAGATCACGATTAGTACTTTAGCTTTCAGTTACATTTGCCCTTCTTTCTAACTTGAAAAGCTGTTAAGAGAAACGGAAAATAAATGTATGAAACTTGGTTTGCTAAAACTTCTCATTGGAAGATGTGTTGTATATTTGGGGTCATATTCTAAAGATCCAGGTCATAGGTCAGCATTTAATTTTTTTAAAAGCAATACTGGTCATGAATCAGATGAGCTTATGGTTTGGTCTGTTGTCTTTTCATTGGAGGATTGTCATGTTGTCTGTCCATAGGAGGATTGCCATGTTGTCTTTTCATTGGAGGATTGCCCTAAAACTTAGCAGGCATATTCATTCAGTGTGGTTTTCACTAAAGACTTTTATAATGACCAAGTGGTCCTGAATGAAAATGGTGCCAATTGGATGTCCAGTGTGGCCATAATGGCACCCATTTTGAACTCATGAATGGATCATCATATCAACATAGTGTTTTCACTAAGAGACTTCTTATGATTTCAAGTTGATCCTAAACCTGCCTATCTGAAATCCCTTAAGGCCACCATGGTAGTCATCTTGACAGTCTTATTGCAACCCCTCCTGAACAGATTGTTATATTGAAATGGGGTTTTCACAAATGAACAAGGTGCCAATGTGACATCCAATATGGCTGCCATACAGTGTCCATCTTGAAAATCTTGTCATCACTACACCTCATGAAAGGATGGTTGTATCAACATCAAGTTTTCACTAAAAGAATTCCTGATATTGTACTTGTTCCTAAATGGAAAATGATGCTGGTCTGGGGTCTGATATGGCTGACAATGGCCAGCTTAAAATTCATGTTGCCACTACTCCAGAATGAATGGTCATATCATCAGAGTTTTCACTTTAAGACTTCTTACATTATTTTGTTGAAAGTAAAATGGTGCTTCCAGCATGTGGCCATCTTAAAAATATTGTTTTAGCTACTCCTGTGAAATTGAAAGTTGTTTTGACACAAGTTTTCATCAGAAAAGGATGGTCCTAAACGAAAATGACTAATCCAATATGGCCACCATAATGGTCTTGAAAATATTGTTATGTCTGCTTCCAAATGGATGGCTATATCAACATAAGGTTTTCAAAAATAGTCTTGAGTCAGAATCTGATTTTTCAAGCTCTTTTGGTAAATTTCAGTAGAAGTTTAAGAGGATCTGTTATAATTGGTTCCCTTGGTAGCCTTTATTTGTTAAATAAATAGGTATTGTTAGTGTGTACAGAACCTACAAGTTAAGATGTATTGGGGCTCTGTAAAGGTTTTATATATAATGCTAGTGTTCTATAATTTGCTCGTAGTTGAATGAGTCATGTTTGAAAATTAAAAAGGATACACCACATTGGTTTAAATTTCACTACGACAGTACAAGCATTGTGTACATGTTCCTTAAATGTTAGTTGGCATTTGAATTATCACCTTTGAGAGGATGTTATCCCTTGTCTTTTACAAACTAGACTTTTGGTGTTAGTCTGTAAAATTTGTGGATGAGATTAATTTTTAGCTCAGAATTCTTAGAAGCAAATAGTACCTGTCACTTATTTGCAAGCAGATTTAACTGTTCTGTTCAGTGTCCCAGTCTGTTTATCAAAATGTCCAATTAAAACAGGTGTCTTCAGTGTCCATTCATAACTGGTGTCTACATAAATATCTTTTCATTTTGTCAGTGGCTGGGTGAAAATTTATGAAACTTTGACATTGTTGTGTCCTTAGGTTAACAATTTGCACCTGGTGGTGGAGTGATATTTTGTTCCCATCTTAGTGGACCCTGGTATGGGATCAAAGGTCAGACATAAACCAAAATTTCAGTAGCATTTTTAAATACTTTCTGATCAAACATCATGTATGCAGTGTTAGATGAAAGACATATCATGTATATGATCAATTTTGTTTTTATGACTCCAGGGGCACTGTCTTCAAATGGGGGTAAGTACGTGGGGGCTGGGGGAGAGACAGGTAGCAGATGGATTTGAATAAGCAAAGAAAAGCATGTTTATGTTATATCATTTCTTAGCTCCAGTGATCTTAGACCAAGTGAGCTTCTGGGATGGTGTTGTCAATCCTCAATGCATAATCTATTGTCTATTAGCACATGTTTGTTATTGCTACTCCTCCGAAACTGCTTGGAGGATTGCCATGAAACTTTATACACACATTTATCCCATGGTTTAGTTGGTCCTAAATACAAATGGTTCTGTTCAGAATTGCAATAAGACTACCACATTGTTCATCTTAAAAATCTTGTTATTGCTTCTGCTGAATGGTAGGCCATATCAACATGGGGTTTTCGTGTAACATTTCATACAGTGTTTAATTGGTCTTAAAATAGTTTCAATCTGATGTCAAATATGGATGCTGCTAGCAGCCATCTTGAAAATCTTGTCATCACTACTACTCCAGAACACAAAGTAATATTGACATGGTTTATGTTTCACCCTAGATTTCTTATGATGTCTTTTAGTCCAAAATAATAATGATGATGCATGCACATCCAGTATTATCACCACAGTGGCGATATTGAAAATCTTGTCACTGAATGGTAGTCATATCAACATCAGGTTTTTATTGCAAAGACATCTTGGCATTGCTCAGAGATCCAGCATGGTCACTACATTGGCCATCTTTAAAATCTTGTTATTACTACTATTGAATGATGACCCCTGACCTCAGATATGGCTTCCACAGTGACCAATATGAAAATCTTGCTATCACTACATCTTTTATTGTGCTGTAATGAAACAACTTGTTGTGATGACTAGTTTGGGTCCTAAATAGAAATGGTGCCAGTCTGATAACCAATATGGCCACCATGGCAGTCATCTTGAAAATTTTAATATCTTAAATATAAAATTATTTTGACATAGATTTTCATCAGAAGAGTTCTTACAGTGCGTAGTTGGTCCTGAATGCTAATTGGCTTTCAGTATGGCCACCGTTGCAGTCATCTTGAAAACATTGTTATTTCTATTCATTTGAAATGTATGGCCAGATCAGCATGGGCTTTTTATCAATTAGAGTAATTATGAAAACTCGTTGGTCCTTATTGAAAATGGTGCTAATCAAACATCGAATATAGCTGCTGTGGTATCTGTCTTAAAAATCTTGTCATTTCTCACCTTGAATAAATGATCATAGAATACTGGATTTTAACTATAAGACTTTTAATGATGTCTACTTGATAGTAAATGAAAATGGTGCCAATCTGATGTCCAGTGTGGTCACCACAGCAGCTAATTTTAAAATCTTGTTATCGCCAAAGAACATCAGAGATACTTTCAACACTCTGCAGTTATAAGGAAGAAATGGTTTTGTCTTGATTTCCTGGCCATTAGATCATTGGTTCCATCTAGGGAATTTTATTAAGGAGTCATTTGTATGTATATTAAAGGAACCGTATCACATGCTTCTTATGGTTTGTCTATTGAGGACATTTGACTTTAGGGACCAAAAATGTTGTCATTTACGGACAGGTGTTTATGCAAAGCTGCTTGTATAACTGAAGAAGTTTCAGTAATGAGAAAGAATTCCTTATGTGGAGGTATCTCCCAAAACAGGTGTTAATGTACTACTTTCGTGGGTAGGTTTAAACAGCATGGCCCCATTATAGTTCATCAATCTGATTAAAATCAGATCTCCACTGTCCTACATAAAGATTTGATGACGACCGCTTAAGGGTCATGTTCTGGTGACCTTTGAATTATCCAATGGAAATTCAGTTTTCAAAAATTGGAAAGTGAATCAAATCATTCGATACACATTCATACTCCTCCTCCACACTGCTCAGTCTCCGACGTGAAGATATGAGACTTCATCTGATTGGTTGATAAAAGTGGCAATTATGGTAACAGGTTAACAGAACATATCCCTATGCAGTTGCTGTCAGATCTTATACAACAGTGGAGATCTGATTTTAATCAGATTGCATATTTCACTAAATTACTTCATGATAGAAAACAAGGCAATACACCAAATTTAAGATCAATTTCAGCTAACGACCTTTCATTCCACCTGGGGGCCCCGAGTGGCCGAGGGGTCTAAAGTGCTCTCCGTTACGGATCACTGCCATCTCACCTCTGTCTGCGTGGGTTCGAGTCTCCGATTCGGCCAATGTGGGTATGTGAGAAAGCTTGCCAGTAGCTTCTCGAGGGTCGGTGGTTCTTTCTGGGGATTTCCCGTTTCTTCCTTCACCATTAATACTGGCCGCCATGTAATGCCTATCATGTGCTGAAAAATGGCATTAAACCCTTGAACAACAACATCTCTTCCCCCTAAACTGAATAAAGAACACTTTAAGAAAAGTTTCCAGCACTTAGGAACATTCCTGAGTCCCAAAGGAAATTAAAGTAACATGTACAGTTATAAATGCATTTAACTATAATCTAATTCAGTAGAGGAAAAACTGTTCGATTTGACAAATATGTATATGTATCTCTAACCTTCTACTACTTTTGTACTTATCTGGTTAAAATTAGTTATTATGGTAATAACATAGGTCACCTGAACATGATCGCTAAATTGGCTCCTGTCAGGTATTCATGTAGGATGACTGATATCTGATTTTAATCATCTGTGTGTGTGTGTGTGTGTGTGTGTGTGTGTGTGATGTTTAGTATACTCTGAATGTAAAAATATGTATATAATAAAGTGCCACAAGGAGGATTAGTTCCATGGAATTAATTGTTAAATAAAGTTATTATTATTATAATGTAAATAAACTGTGCCATCACCACTTTCACGAAAATGGATGAAGTATAGTACTAATTTAGTTTGCAAAAGAATTATTGTACACACTTGTTAAGAGCAAGTGACATTTTCCCCAGCAAAAATCTGTGCAGAAAATCTTGTATGTATAGTTTTTGAGAAAGCAAGTGCCCTCTAGGGAAAGGTTCCCATGTAAGACAACCCTGGCACTGTGGTGTTGAAGCTGTAGGATAAAATCACATGTAAGGGTAAAGAAACTAAATTTAGTCCCTTGCAGAGCCCCCTATTCACTGGTACTGTTTAGCTAGCTTTCTGCTGATGACCTGTTTCACATCCAGTGCAGATTCATTCATAAAATCACTGATGGTATCTATGTAGAAAGAACCCATCATAATCCTTCAATCTTAGTATAGGATTGTATATGTGGTATATTGATGATGCAACACATGATGAACTTGAATCATATTTAAATTTATTTTCAGGGTTTTTTTTTGTTTTTGTTTTTAATTGTTTTTAGTAACTTGTATTAGAAGAATTTCTGCCTTGATGTTTATACATGCATCACATATTCCTAGAAGTCACAAGAACACATGCTACTGGGTTGTTTTGTTGGTTTTAATGGCACTTTTCAAACATTAAGCTAAGGATATGGGAACCAATTGATTTTGTCAAGGACAGGTTAAGGCAACTGACCTGGGCTGGGATGGGCATTTCCTAAAGTAACAAACCTTGGATTAGGAGTCTAATACTCAACCATGGTTTTCCACAAGGAATTTAAGAAGTTTGTTAATGTAAACAGTAGCCTTGTACCCAAACTGAGTCCACATGAACTATTTCATTTTGTACCAGTACAGTGTGTTAGATATGATTTAGATCTCTTCTCAGAATATTTTAGTGTCAGTAAATTTTAGTGACTCTAATTTCAGCACATTATTTTTTGGCAAATTAGTGTTGTGCAACAATTTTGTCATTTTTGGTACAGACTGTTTATGCTTCAAAAAAACAATGTGCTCAAATCCTATGCTAGTCAGTGAAGTGTAACTTGCAAAATGAAACATGGTCAGTTATTCCAACACTAGGATTAAGTGCAGATAATACTAGTTTCTGCCATCAGTGATCTGATTTGTTTAAATATAATTATAGATAAGACATTAATTGCAGTATTTCTTTAAAACAACATCTATGTTTTAATAGGTAGCTACTAATATCTAACCTGGGCACAGAACTGTCCATCTTTATTTTGATGATTGTCATATTTATAGACTTTAAATTAGTCTTTTCTTCAAAAAGTGAGTAGATCTCTATTATTAAAAAACTTTTGTCTACTTGCTAAATGTGATAAACGTTGAAGATCACTAAGCAAGGCTAACAAAAATTCCACTTGTCTGCATGTATTTATGAGTGGTGGCTGAGGATGGAACTTTTCTAGATGTTTGTCTGACTGGATGGGTGACATTTTAAGCAGATTCTGTATCATGTATGATGTAGGGTGAGTAAAACTGATGTATGACAAGCCCTGCAGGGAAAAGTTGCCAACTGAAAGTTTTTCAAGCCCTGCTAAATACAGAACCTAACTCTGTAAAATTTGTCTGCACCTTCAGTTTGTCATTGTGACCTGTATTTCCTATTCATGGATTATGTTAGTTCTAGACTGGAATTGCCATAGATAGAGCATTAGTGTCCAGTGACTTCATTTTTAGTTAATAGTGGAGGTCTCAATTGCAAGAAAGGTGATGCCTACAGTACACATTTTGGCTGTATTTTTAGTGACATACAGTGTACACTTGGTTGGTTATAAGTCCAATTGCTGTTGTTGTTGTTGTTCTTGTAGGGTTTAATGCCATTTTTCAGCACGCGATAGGCTATACATGGCGGCCAGTATTAATGGTGGAGGAATAACCCGGGAAAAATCCCGGAAAGAACCACTGACCCATGAGAAGCTACTGGCAAGCTTTCTCACATACCCACATTAGCCGAATCGGAGACTCGAACCCACGCAGACAGAGGTGAGATGGCAGTGATCCGTAACGAAAAGCGCTTTAGACCACTCAGCCACTTGGGTCCCCAGTCCAGTTGCAGTCTGTACAGATTCATTTCTGCCATTGCATAATATGCTGGCAGTTCAGTGTCGTTGTTAGGGGTAATAAGTAGAACAAACAGCATTGACCCATGTGCACTATGCTACGGCAGATCAGTATCTTTGTTGTTTGCAGTTTGCCACGACTTTTAAGCAAGAAAATACTGTAATTTACCAGCTGAAGATAACCCATGCATATAGAAGTGTAACTAACTGTAATACCAAAGTCATAAGACTTGAAAGTGCAATTGAAATATCAAAGTTTCATTTTAATTCTAGCACTTATAATTATCTGTGGGCCCTGGGTTACTGAGTGTTCTGATGTGCTTGCCTTTACAGATCAGTGACATATCACCTTTGTCTGCGTGGGTTCGAGTTTTATCTTGGCTGATATAGGGTCCTTTGAGCTATTGGTTCATTGGCCACCATTTGTAACTATTATGCTCTAAAAAATTAAACCCACAAAAAATGTAATTATATCCATCAAAGAATTAAAACCTAATGTATGTACTCATATTTAACTGCATAAGCTTAGACACGTGTCACATTATGCAAGTTGCAGATGTAAGTCTGTAGTTTTGACATATACACACGTATATTTTATTTGTGAATTTTCAAATTTTTAGGGACTACACCAATTTTAGCAGCTGTGTGGAAACAATAGTTAAAATTTCTTTGGTACATTATTAAATGACTGGAATGGAGTGGGGTTGTCTTGATGGTTTCACAGATGGATTATTGTTCATCAAGTCTATAAATTCGTGTTCTGATACCCCTTGAATGAAAGTGAAGCCATAGTATTGTTGGAAGTAGGGAATATTAAGGTAACTTGATGAAAATTCTTGCGTGTGGGATGGTACAGGTTTTAGGTGGAGCCCTTTCATAACAGAATGATGGATCAGATGAAAGTTGTTAATATGAAAAAAATTTAAACACAGTAAGGAAACATGAATAGTCTTTTGACTTTTGATTTAAATTGATACTCTGTTATACCTAGAATTTGTTCAAATCTGATCTCATTGTTTATGTTACCTGTGAAAATGTTACCTTTGACATAGTTAACATCATATTGCTAGATTAATAAAGCATATCACAATGACTATATTATGCAAATTGTATGTCAAGTAAGCTTGAGGTATATATAACCAGAAGGTAAAGGTACAGACATTTAATCAGTTGTAAGCATTCTCAGGTGAGAACTTGACTTATTCATACTATTCAATAATATATGGTTCTTGCTTTCCAGAAAATTATTGAATTGGTCACTTAGTTAATATGGCAAAGTACTTTTCTCTTGACTAATCAGTTCGTCTGTCTGTATGGATCTATTTTTCTCTATCTATATTTTTCATACCACAGTGGGTTATTGGTTGAAGCATTTGATTCATTACTAGAATTATGTTGCTTTGATTTTCATCTTTGGATCAGCAAAGATATAACATGATACAACCTTTAAAGTGTTGCTGTGCCCCACCCCATTTTACATATCTCAACTCTTTCATGCAAAACTCAGCTGAAAACTTTGAAACTTACCTTGGTGTTATGTCTGAAATACTATAATTTAATAATAACAAAAATAAGGAGTCAGTAAGTTGAGCTATTTCACGTAAAGCTGAGTATGATAAAAGTTGTAATGGACTGGTAAAATTGAAATTCTGTGAAAACTATAAAGTTCAGATCTCATGATATATGAAGCATATGGAACTAGTGAAAACTTTTTACTAAACCTTGAAAATATTGTGTAACTTTCCCTTCATTTTATTTAAATGTGAGAGTAAAAATGTCCTCTGATGACTATTAATGATACTAATTATAATGCATTTGCAGCATTTAATTAAAGTTGGCATCCATAGTATATCTACCAATCATGCTACAGACACCTGTCACCAAGCAGGTATGGAGCTGTTCATCAAAGTTTCCTGTGGGCAATTCTGTCGTGTTGGCTGAATGAGTCATGGGCAAAGGCACATGCCATTAATACCTTTTCTCCATGTTTCCCACTTTTTCCATTTTTGTCTCATAAAGGTACTGACTTGGTTGCCCTTCAAGGTCAAGCCACAAGTTAAATAGCTGTTTTGGTCTTGAACAATACAAAAAACCACGTGTCCTTTACCACTAAATGGCAAATAACCATCTTAATAGCTTTCCACTGATCTATTAGTGTCGTTTCATTCTCACCTGGGTTATTGTGTATTTGGAACACCTGTCAGTTAATCACTCTAAGAATGATTTGTAAGAAATGTGCTCAGTGAAATGGAATAGGTTATGGCTTTGATAAAAGGGATTGTTTGAATTATAAGCATGGGGGTATTGGACAAGGAAATTTGTATACTCACAACTCCAGACAAGCAGAATGTTTGCCTATTTTACAAAAATCAACTAAAAATGTATGAAGTTGCTAAATGAACTCGTTATGCAAAATTTGATTTTAATTTTTTTCTCTAATGTTGTTAGTGTGTTGCTCATTGTTGCTGCAGTTAGCATGGTTCATGTTTTAATTAACATTATTCATGTTTTAATTAGCATTATTCATGTTTTAATTAGCATGGTTCATGTTTTAATTAACATTATTCATGTTTTAATTAGCATGGTTCATGTTTTAATTAGCATGGTGCATGTTTTAATTAAAATAGTTCATGTTTTAATTAGCACAGTTCTTGTTTTAATTAGCATGATGTGTTTTAATTAGCATGGTTCATGTTTTAATTAGCATTTTTCATGTTTTAATTAACACAGTTCATGTTTTAATTAGGATGGTTCATGTTTTAATTATATGGTTCATGTTTTCATTAGCATGATTCATGTTTTAATTAGCATGGTTCATGTTTTAATTAATATGGTTCATGTTTTAATTAGCATGGTTCATGTTTTAATATGGTTCATGTTTTAATTAGCATGGTTCATGTTTTAATTAGCATTTTTAATGTTTTAATTAACATGGTTCATGTTTTAATTAACATGGTTTATGATTTAATTAGCATGGTTCATGTTTTAATTAGCATGGTTCATGTTTTAATTAATATGGTTCATGTTTTAATTAGCATGGTTCATGTTTTAATTAGCATGGTTCATGTTTTAATTAATATGGTTCATGTTTTAATTAGAATGATTCATGTTTTAATTAATATGGTTCATGATTTAATTAGCATGGTTCATGTTTTAATTAGCATGGTTCGTGTTTTATTGTGGTGCATACTAAATAACTATAATTTGTGCTATTGGGTCAAGTCCTGGATGAAATCATTCACATAATCATCATTTGAAATGATTGTAGACAATGTCTCTAAGAACCCTCACTGAAAATGATCCATGCAATCAATGGCATCCCAGTTTAGTCTTGATCACTAAGCCATTTTACACAGTCTGAATGGTATAATTTACATCTAATTAAGACATTGATGATGCCCAATTTGAGTTTTACCCCAGTGAATTTTAAAAAATGCAGTTATTTGCAAACCAGGGTGTAAAATACCTGACTGGACAAATTTTTTATTTAGAGCTTTTGTATATTATTTCAAAATTAAGTTTTGCTAACTCTGATTTAAAACTAATTATCAATAACAATTTTGTGATGTGTTCAGTTTTTGACAATGATTATTGAACGTTTCAGTTCTTTGTTATTGTTCATACAACATAATATCTCTTTCAGTCTCTGTGTATGCCCATTGTATTATAGTAGAGTCCATTTTATTACAGTAGAGTCCATTCTTGCTGAGTGTTTATTCTTTATGTGAACAAAATTCTTTTAATCAATTTAGTTTATAGGTTTTTTTTGATGGTCAGAAAATTTTGTTGTTCATTTCAAACAGAATGTGTTTATAGAACAAAATGTTGAACCTTTTACATATTCCATTTTATATTTATATTTATCTTTTATTTTATATACATTTTAAAAAATGTTAATTGTGTTGCCTTTTTTCTTTCGTCTTGCAGGAATGTGGGTTTACTTTTTATTGGAAGGGTTTCTCTTCAAAGAGAATTTAGCAATTTGTTTACCTTTACATTGTTAACATAACTCTTATTTTATGCATGATAACCATTATTGTGCTGATATGCATGTCTGGAAACATACATAATTGTACATGTATGTACAAAATTTTATTTTTTATTTTTCCAGGCTAAAACACTAATCTAATACAAGATGTAATCAAAGTTTTCAAAATGTCTGCTGGAGTCATGTAGCCCAAGGCCATTGAAGCTCCATGGCTCTCAGCTTTATAGTTCCTCTATTCCATTTTGATAATGTTATAAACTTATTAGCCTGGTAAAATTATCGGGGAAGTTTTTGCAGTGGGAGTCATATTCTATATGAGAAACGTTTATGCTACAGCCACATAAATATGCATATATCCCATTGTGTGTCAGGTGAATATTAACTAACATGACAGATGTAAAACAGAGTTATCTTGTTGTCTACCAGGAGACCCAGGTTTAAAAGCTGTACCAGGAAATTTGTGAATGAAACAATATGGACCTTCTGATTGGCTGGTTGTTGATTATTTATCATTAGGGCCACTAGCTGACATATATTTATCTCCTTCAAACAACAGAGGCTCCAGTTTGCATGAGGGGTACTCCTGGGATAAAAGATAACAGGTTCCCAATTTTAACTTTTATTGTGGAGACGCCAAGGCTGGATAAATCTGAAAATGTTCTACTTGATCGTAATTGAGATTTGTATTATCTGGAGTTTGCTTGCAATTTTAAACTTTAATTTTTTTTATATTGTATATTTTGAAATAGTTTAGCAAGCAGTGGTAAATTTCACCTGCCAAGATAAAATTTAGAACTTGGCTCTAAATGCTGGACCAGGGATTTTATTGGCCTCTATGGTTTTAAAATTAGGGTAGGCTGGTTGGTTTTATTTATTTTTGTTGTTTTTTTTTTAAACATTATATATATTTTTAGGTTTTCTCTTTGGTAATTGGTTATTTTTTTCTTTTTACCATGGGGGAGAAAGCACTAGGGTTGTTAATGAGTAACAAGGTTGGTCAGCCAACTGGAAACATTTTTTTGTTTGGCCTAAGTAGGTTTCCTATATGTAAATTACCAGTTTTACTTTTAACTCAGTCAGTATTCATGAAAATTATTAAACCATGATTTTGAAATTCATCTTTTACTTTGCAGTTTGTAAAATGTTTTTAGTCCCTAGATACAAAATGGTGGTGGTGGTGATGGTATTTATATTGCTTTGTCTGTCTATCCAGAATAATTTTCTTCTGAAGGAGCACAACTTTTAAACTAATCAAGGTATTTCTGTATTAAAAAATGTACTCTTTGAGCTTGTTGTGTAATGGTGCCTTTTCATATTTGCATTTTCCATGCTCATAATTTTTTTTGATGTTACTATGGAAACAAAGTGTGGCATAAATATAGTTTTAATGGTGCAAAACTGTAGGTTGGTATCGTAAAACTGTCAGTTAGTATCAGACAAATGTAGGTTAGTATCATAATTAGCATAGGATCAATTTGTTAGGAACTTTGAACTATATGGTATTTTCAAACAGGTTTTGTGGAGGTGGGTAATGTCATTTGTACATGGTTTTTGTTACATTCCATGTAATTGCTTTGTTACCAGAGATTTAGTTCGTTACATTTCTGTCAGAAAAAATCCACAACTTCATTTCTACATGATACATCATGGTTATATTTTCCTGTTCAAATATAGTAAAATATTTATCATATTCAACAAATTTTCATCTTAGATTGATTTTAACATTGCAAGACATGGACAAAAGAAGACATTTATCTTGGACAATCTATTTGTCTTATGTCATCAGCATGTGTCACCAACATCACAGTAACTATAAAGTTATATTCTACTGTTATCACTTGTATTGGAATATTTAAAATTGCAACACAGGTATTGATTAATTGAAATATATACCTCATTTTAATTAATTGATTATTAAATAAAGAAAAGATAACACTGTGGGAATCAAACTAGTTTAATTTGTGTTAATTCCAGGGGAATAAACAGCTGCATCCAAACAAAAAGGCAACCAGGAACATGTATACCTGTATTCACATATGCATAGCACCATGAACTTGGTAGTGTTATGCACTTGTTGTGTAGCATGACCCATTGCTGTATGGAGAAATACGGCACTGTTCCAAACATGCTGTATGGAGAAATACGGCACTGTTCCAAACATGCTGTATGGAGAAATACGGCACTGTTCCAAACATGCTGAATTAATGGGGGTACATTTATTATTAATATGCAATAAATTTGTTGACATGTCAGAGTGCATTATAAGCTTGGGGATTTATTGGCTGTTACTAAGGGGGTGATCTTAAAATACATTCACTATTATATAGTAGTAGTCTAGAGTACTGGTATATAGTAGTAGTCTAGAGTACTGGTATATAGTAGTAGTATAGAGTACTGGTATATAGTAGTAGTCTAGAGTACTGGTATATAGTAGTAGTCTAGAATACTGGTATATAGTAGTAGTCTATAGAGTCCTGGTATATAGTAGTAGTCTATAGAGTCCTGGTATATAGTAGTAGTCTATAGAGTCCTGGTATATAGTAGTAGTCTATAGAGTCCTGGTATATAGTAGTAGTCTAGAGTACTGGTATATAGTAGTAGTCTATAGAGTACTGGTATATAGTAGTAGTCTAGAGTACTGGTATATAGTAGTAGTCTATAGAGTCCTGGTATATAGTAGTAGTCTATAGAGTCCTGGTATATAGTAGTAGTCTACAGAGTACTGGTATATAGTAGTAGTCTATAGAGTCCTGGTATATAGTAGTAGTCTATAGAGTACTGGTATATAGTAGTAGTATAGAGTACTGGTATATAGTAGTGGTATAGACTACTGTTGTATAGTAGTGGTATGGAGTACTGTTATACAGTAGTGGTATATAGTACTGTTATATAGTAGTAGTATGGAGTTCTGGTATATAGTACCAGCATAGAATATTAGTATAAAGCGTTATCATAGAGTATATAGTACTAATATATAGTACATGTAGTAGTATAGAGTATTGATATATAGTACTAGTATAGACTAAATGAATACATGCTTTCCATCAAGATAGTAAATAGTAATTTTTAAATATTCAAATAATTCTTTCATAAAATAAAGATGTATTCAAAATACTGTAGGAATGAGTGAAACCTCACAATAATTAAATCCCATGGGTTTTCAGTGGGTTTTTGGTTTACTAAGGTTGATAAATTTTGCTTTTCATTTTTAGCATAGCCGGAAATTCTTCCCCACACCCCAACATAACGGGCCAATAAAAAAAATTTGTTTGATAGATATTTTAGGTCCCAAAGAACTTGGGTGGGTGCTGTGCCACAGACTAGAATGTAATGCAATCAGTGATGCCCTCCTAGTTTAAATATGTGTGTGTTGATTAGTGCCCACTGTAGGTTTCATTAAAATAATGGATTTAAATTAACTTTATCTGCTATGATTAGCACAATCAGTTGTAATATATGACAGTTTGCAATAATCTCCTGTGATTAGCACAACCAATTGTAATATATTACAAACAGTTTGCAATAATCTCCTATGATTAGCAGAACCAATTGTAATTTATTATAAACAGTTTGCAATAATCTCCTGTGATTAGCACAGCCACCTGTAATATATGACAGTTTGCAATAATCTCCTTTGATTAGCACAACCAATTGTAATATATATAACAGTTTGCAATAATCTGTGATTAGCACAACCAATTGTAATATATGACAGTTTGCAGTAATCTCCTGTGATTAGCACAACCAATTGTAATATATGACAAACAGTTTGCAATAATCTCCTGTGATTAGCACAACCAATTGTAATACATTATAAAGTTTGCAATAATCTACTGTGATTAGCACAACCAATTGTAATATATTATAAACAGTTTGCAATAATCTCCTGTGATTAGCACAACCAATTGTAATATATTATAAACAGTTTGCAGTAATCTCCTGTGATTAGCACAACCAATTGTAATATATGACAAACAGTTTGCAATAATCTCCTGTGATTAGCACAACCAGTTGTAATATATTATAAACAGTTTTCAATAATCTCCTGTGATTAGCACAACCAATTGTAATATATGACAGTTTGCAATAATCTCCTGTGATTAGCACAACCAACTGTAATATATTACAAACAGTTTGCAATAATCTCCTGTGATTAGCACAACCAATTGTAATATATTATAAACAGTTTGCAATAATCTCCTGTGATTAGTACAACCAGTTGTAATATATGACAAGTAGTTTGCAATAATCTCCTGTGATTAGCACAACCAATTGTAATATATTATAAAGTTTGCAATGATCTCCTGTGATTAGCACAACCAATTGTAATATATGACAGTTTGCAATAATCTCCTGTGATTAGCACAACCAACTGTATTATAAACAGTTTGCAATAATCTCCTGTGATTAGCACAAGCATCTCTAATATATTATAAACAGTTTGCAATAATCTCCTGTGATTAGCACAACCAATTGTAATATATTACAAACAGTTTGCAATAATCTCCTGTAATTAGCACAACCAACTGTAATATATTATAAACAGTTAGCAATAATCTAGTGTGATTAGCACAACCAACTGTAATATATTACAAACAGTTTGCAATAATCTCCTGTGATTAGTACAACCAGTTGTAATATATGACAAATAGTTTGCAATAATCTCCTGTGATTAGCACAACCAATTGTAATATATTATAAAGTTTGAAATAATCTCCTGTGATTAGCACAACCAATTGTAATATATGACGGTTTGCAATAATCTCCTGTGATTAGCACAACCAACTGTAATATATTATAAACAGTTTGCAATAATCTCCTGTGATTAGCACAACCATCTGTAATATATTATAAACAGTTTGCAATAATCTCCCGTGATTAGCACAACCAATTGTAATATATTACTAACAGTTTGCAATAATCTCCTGTAATTAGCACAACCAACTGTAATATATTATAAACAGTTTGCAATAATCTCCTGTGATTAGCACAACCAATTGTAATATATTACAAGCAGTTTGCAATAATCTCCTATGATTAGCACAACCAATTTAATATATTATAAACAGTTTGCAATAATCTCCTGTAATTAAAACAACCACTGGTAATATTACAAACAATTAGCTGAATCTCCTGTTGTTTTAAAATAGCCTGTTTTTTTTTGTACATGTCATTCATATCAGCTCAGCTGTTTATCATAGTTGTAACTATATTTTGTCAATTTGTCATAACCAAGCTAATTAAACACTCTATGACATGTACAAATTCAAATGGACATAATCTCATCCATTTTCAATCATCATTATGGACCGCTCCAGTGGTCTAGTGGTTAGAGTGTCCGCCTCGGATGCGGGAGGTTGTGGGTGTGATCCCTAGCTGAGTAATACCAAAGACTTGTAAAAAGGTACTAACAGCTGCCTCGCTTGTCACTCAGCATTAAGAGGTTAGTGTTAGAACTGGTCTGCCTGGTGTCAGGATAATGTGATTGGGTGAGACATTATGCTACATGTCTGCAGCATGATGCCCCAGTGCTAGACACAACTATAAACTGCCACACTGCAGACATCGTAGCGATATGACTAAAAAATTGTTAAAGCTACATTAAAAATCCAAATCACACACACACACTCAATCATCATATTTAAAATTTCAGTATATACTTGGCATTTATACTATATTATTTCACATTCATGGAATTGTCAAACAAAACAAATCTGCAAGATGTGGTTGCTAAAGACTATTCGTGGTTATTGCTGCTCTGGCGATAGCAGGCATGGTTATCTCTGCTTTGGTAATAGTATGTGTGGTTTATCTCTGCTCTGCCAATACTAGGCATGGTTATCTCTGCTCTGGTAATAGTATGTGTGGTTTATCTCTGCTCTGGCAATAGTAGGCAGTTATCTCTGCTCTGGCAATAGTAGGCATGGTTATCTCTGCTCTGGTAATAGTATGTGTGGTTTATCTCTGCTCTGACAATAGTAGGCATGGTTGTCTCTGCTCTGGTAATAGTATGTGTGGTTTATCTCTGCTCAAGCAATAGTAGGCATGATTATCTCTGCTCTGGCAATAGTAGGCATGGTTATTTCTGCCCTGGCAATAGTAGGTTCAGTTATCTCTATGCTGGCATTAGTAGGTATGGTTATCTCTGCTCTGGTGATAGTAGGCATGGTTATCTCTGCTCTGGCAATAGATGGCATGGTTATCTCTGCCCTGGCAATAGTAGGCATGGTTATGTCTGCTCTGGCAATAATATGCATGGTTATCTCTGCTCTGGTAATAGTATGTTTGGTTTATCTCTGCTCTGGCAGTAGTAGGCATGGTTATCTCTGCCCTGGCAATAGTAGGCTTGGTTATCTCTGCTCTGGCCTGTCTGGGTGTGTTCGAATCCAAGGCTCAGCTAGTGTGGGTACGTGGGAAAGCCTGCCAGTAGCTTCTTGTGGGTCGGTGGTTCTTCCCTGGGTTTTCCAGGGTTCTTCCTCCACCAGTTATACTGGCCGCCATGTATAGCCTATCTTGTGCTGAAAAATGGCGTTAAACCCTAGAACAACAACAACAACAATAAATCTCTGCTCTGGCAATAGTAGGCATGGTTACCTGTGCTCTTTCAATAGTATGTGTGGTTTATCTCTGCTCTAGCATTAGTAGGCGTGGTTATATCTGTTCTGGCAATAGTAGGCATGGTTATCTCTGTTCTGGCAATAGGTTGATTGTAACTAAGTTAGGTCACACAATCTTGATCATGGTCTTTTGGTGCATTATTCAGTGACAGGCAGGTTGTATTTCTGGGACATACCATTGCAGGCTTCATGCATATTTAAAGGAAAAAGTTTGCTGAAAAATTTAACAAATGCAATAAAATTGTGCATCGTTTAATTCCTCTAGTATGTAGAAAAATGCCCCCTTTCAATAAAATGAAGGGCGGATATCCCACTAAATATTTTGTTCTGGAATAGAACATGGGCAGGTCTGTCTCCATGCAAGAGCAGCCATAACTTATTCCTGGAGCATTAGACTCATACTCCATACAATACTTGAATCTCAATAGATGTGTAATGATACAGTGAAACATCTCGAGGATATAACTTTTTCTGTGCATATGTTACCATGTATCGTATTGTCGTCAGCATTAGAACTGTAATACGCACAAGATAAATTGAGGACTGGGACTCTTAATTATTATATAAGCTTATTAATTCACTGACTTTTAAAACTAGTCAAAATTGCTAATTTAATTGACAAGTCATGCTTTATTTCACTTTGTATCAAATTTATTTTTAAATTTGGCCATATGGCAGCTAGTTTTGGTAATGAAATGCACCGTGGAATTAACTGTAATTACAAAGAAATGCTCATTGTAATCTATTTATATTATTGTATCAAAACCTATGTACACGTCATAATGCGACATCATTGTTGATACACACCTCTCAACCATACCTTTACCATACAGGTTATGTCTAATTCATTCTGATCTCTTGCATGACTTTGAGAGAGATCTGCCACACAAAGATTTGGTAAAGCAGAAACTCCCCAAAAGTTTAAAAAGTTAATACATGATAAGCAGTGGCTTAGATAAAAAATCTTGTCCTACTAAACTGGATCTTAATCATGACACAAAGCTTGTAAAGCAAGACTGAGTCTTAATTGTAACACAAAACTTGTACAGCAAAACTGAGTCTTTATCATAACACTATACATGTATTGCAAAAAAATTGTACAGCCAGACTGAGTCTTAATTATAACAAAACTTGCACAGCAAGACCGAGTCGTAACTCAAACTTTTTACTGCAACACTGTCTTTATCATAACACAATACATGTACTGCACAAAAATTGTACTATAAGATTGAGTCTTAATCATAACAAAACTTGTACTACACAAAACTTGTACTTCAAGACTGAGTTTTCATCATAATAAAACTTGTACTACACAAAATTTGTACTACAAGACTGAGTCTTAATCATAACAGAACTTGTACTACACGACTGAGTTTTCATCATAATAAAATTTGTACTACAAGACTGAGTCTTAATCATAACACAAAACTTGTACAGAAAGACAGAGTCTTCATTGTAACACAAAACTTGCACCGCAAAACTGAGTGTTTATCATAACACAAGACATGTACTACACAAAACCTTTTACAGCAAGATAGTCTTAATCATAACACAAAACTTGTACCACACAAAACTTGTACTACAAGACTGAGTCTTAATCATAACACAAAACTTGTACAGAAAGACGGAGTCTTCATTGTAACACAAAACTTGCACCGCAAAACTGAGTGTTTATCATAACACAAGACATGTACTACACAAAACCTTTTACAGCAAGATAGTCTTAATCATAACACAAAACTTGTACCACACAAAACTTGTACTACAAGACTGAGTCTTAATCATAACACAAAACTTGTACAGAAAGACTGAGACTTCATTGTAACACAAAACTTGCACCACAAAACTGAGTGTTTATCATAACACAAGACATGTACTACACAAAACCTTTTACAGCAAGATAGTCTTAATCATAACACAAGACTTGTACCACACAAAATTTGTACCACATGACCAAGTCTTAATCATAAAGATGTTAATCATACCTCATTCCTGCACAAAGGATCCCAAGGGTATGGGACATTGTGTCCCCCACCTTTCAGATTTTGGAGACACACAACATGTTAAAGGAAAACAAATTCTAGTACATACTGTACTAGAAATGCTAAAAAAAAGAGATAAAGAGATAAAATCTTGATTGCTAAAACGGTTTTGCAACCTTGACTTTGTCGTATGTCCAGAAGTGTAAATTATCATGCCATAACTTTGTATGCACAGAAGTGTATTATCATGCCTTAACTTTGTAAGCACAGAAGTGTATAATCATGCCTTAACTTTGTTGTATGCACAGAAGTGTATTATCATGCCTTAACTTTGTATGCACAGAAGTGTATTATCATACCTTAACTTTGTTGTATGCATAGAAGTGTATTATCATGCCTTAACTTTGTATGCACAGAAGTGTATTATCATACCTTACCTTTGTTGTATGCACAGAAGTGTATTAGCATACTTTCCTTGGACACCTGCATTACTGCAATAAACATTTTATCATGTGCCAAATCTTAAACACAAATATGAATATCTGAACAGTCCTGAAATGAGCTGTACCATTCTGGATCTTGATCTCATTAAATTTTTGTGTTAAAACGATATCTGCCAGCAGTTTTTCGTAATTACTTCACATTTCAAATGAATAAATCAATTAAATGACAGATTGTGTATTTGCATAAATATAGTCTCTTGTCATTAATTCAGTCTCATTACAGCAGGTGTAACCTTAATCTAAAAAATACACTAATGGCCATCAAACACATTCAATTGCAACTCAGCTTACCACCACAAAAATTTAATGTTTTCATTGCCAGATCACTGTTTTCAAATGAATATTCATTGCCATCTTATAGTTTTAATACTTGAGCCAGTGTTAGTGCCAACATAAATGTGGATGGACGTCTACTAAAGAAACGTTGCATGCATACTTAGCAATTTGTTCTGACAAAAAAAAACATGCTCAGCGGGTGCGCAGGGTCAAGATTATGGGGACATATGACATAAAACAGGGGAGAATCTGTGATCCTGTGCTCAGTGTTCAACACTGCATACCTTTTAGAATGTGTGAAATGGCTGAATGTCTAAGACTTGATTGTGGTGTGATTTTTTTATATTTGTAATTTGAAGATATTAATGTATTTTAATGCTGTTGCGTACAAATTGCGTACAGTATGCAAATAAGCTTTTGATCTTGAACTCAAATGGATTTTGTTATGAATATTAAGTATTACATATGTATCTTGAAAAACAGAAACTGTGAAATTTAATCGTTATATATATCGTTGGTGGTAAAGAAACAACAACGATAAAATGCAGTCAGCCATCTAGTCGAGTGAAGGAATAGGGGGATCTCTGGTTTGTCCAGTTTGACTATAGTAATGGAATTATGGATTTCAAACGTAGGCAGATCCTTCGATATATTTCATTTCATCCCTACATTCTGTGGTATATTCAGAGCATCTGTTTACTAAAATACAACATATCACTTTTGTAATCCTCTGTGACTTTGTGGAGACAGTACATTATTTGGGTTTTTTGTTTACCTGTTTGGACTGGTTACCTTTACTTTGACATTGAAAAATGAGACACATTAGTAGTGTATGGCAGGACAACAATTTGCCTTGCACAGCCATCATCTCCAAGTCTACTTTGAGCAGATTCTGTCAGATATATAACCATAGCACACTTCCCAAGAATAAATGTTTTGGACAAATATAATTTTTTTTTTTTTTTTTTTGCAAATTCTCCCAAGAAACTCCAGTTTGTATGACAGGCATGAGAAGATGAATTGCCATTTATTTTGTTGACCATAGATGGCAAATCTTGTGTATTTTATGATACCAATATAAGTTGTTTATTGTCCTTACACATGACAGCTATATACCATGTAAAACAAATGTGATGGGGCCCGGGTGGCCGAATGGTCTAAGGTCTTCCAGTTTTATTGACTAACCTATAGTTTTGTATTCATATGGCCTGTTATATTGATGTTTGTGTTAGGATACTGTACCTTAGTCATAATGAATCTATTTTAAAAAAATTTTGTTTTTGGGGTTTAATTTTGCACCAAAACATTATAATGTCAAAGAGCCTGAAAGTCATCCACATTGCTGTGTCATTGATACTGGTGGTACCAGTAGGTTCATTAAAGCATCACAAAACTTCAAGTCCATATAAAGTCATCTATAATACACGTATTTGGCTCTGGTGTGCAGAAAACAATCAGGTTGTTTAGTTTTGCTAATTTACAATAAAAAAGTGTACAGCTGGGTAACTTGATATCATTCTGAAAAATTCTTGTATATGAGTGATGGAATATAATAAATATAATAAAAAAAACAGGAGCACACTTACATGAGTATATCAGGCAATCCATCTAGTTTCTGAAGCATTTTAATTTGACAAATTGTAGGTATATATGCATTAGGGGGGAATTGGGTAAATCTGTGGACCATTAACAGCATCTGACAATGATTATAAACCTGCTCAGTGCTTATTTTTCTAAAGGCAATGTGAGGTCTTTGGATTAACCCCCTCACTACCAGTGATTACAGTATTTCTCCCATTATAAGACCAGGGACCATGCCTTGTTAACTCGATGACAAGGGAAATGTGGGACTATTACATTTATGCAATACTTTGAATAAACCCATTCACTGCTAGTAATTACAGTATTTCTCCCAGAATAAGACCAGGGAGCCTGTCTTGTAAAGAGAATGAAATGTGGGATGTGAACCAGATATTGGACAAGTCTGTATAATTGAATTCAAAATTATTTTTTGGAAATGCATGTTCCATAGCAACATTCAAACATACATGTTTATAAAGATGTGAAGTGTGTATTGCGTATAATATAAAGAAAATCACACAGACCAGTGAAGTTTTTTTTAAAAATAGGAACATGTGTTGTATGTCATGTTTATGACATGCTTATGCAAATCATGTAGAATAATTAGTGTTTAAGTTATGATGATATATTTTCTAAATAGATACATTCTTTTAATATCTACAAATATTCCAATTCAAGTAATTCAACTAAATATCTCCTCATTGTTTACAACCTTTTTCTCTATAGGTTGATACATAACATTTCGGTGCAGTGTGAGTTTGAAGTTGAGAAGAAATTTTTTTAATTAAAATTTTATCTTGTACATGGAGCTCAGCAAGGTTGAATAGTGAAGATTAAAAAATTTACCATGGAGTCCATGGTATTTTGGAATTCGATACGTCAGCAAAATTTGACCTGTGTAGGACAAAAATGACATGACAGAATTGTTGTGCCCTAGGAGGAACTGGATTTTTGTACCTTACATTATCAATAATCAGACAATGAGAACTTGTGTGGTTTGTTATGAAATGCTGTTTTTAAGATAAAGGTTGTCCTAAATGTGGTAAAAATTCAACTGGGGTTATGATCAAGCTTTAGTTTTCATTGCAGAAATATGCTAATTGGCACAAAAAGAGAAGTAAACAAGAAATGTGTATTCTAATGTTATGTCGCACTAAAAAGGAAGGTTTTAATGTAATTTATATATGTGATCATAATGAAGATGGGTTTAGTTTGACTGACGGTTGTTGTTGATCTTAGTGGCATTTTGACAGCTTATCTGATGGGCATTTAAGAAGGCACTATTCCAAATATTTTAGAATATATTTAACACCTACTTTCTTTTCATTCTGATAGGCAGTATTAAAACTGCTTGTTTAGCATTGTTGAAACATAGTCTGTCCAACTTTCTTTTCTTTTTCTTTGGACCTGCTGCGGCATGAATATTGGACTTTTAATTCATGGATAATTACCTGGTTTGATATCCAACCCAGGATATTCATGGTCACCTGCCGCCTTCTGTTATTCAGAAAGACTCTTAATTTAAGTTTCATTGTCATGATATAGTCAGTAATGTGCTTGAAGTGTAAATACCAACAGCTAGTAGATTCCAATGGACCAGTTTTTCTTCAGGGGTTTTTCCTTGGTCCTGCACCAGACTTAAAACCACAAAACCACATTTGAAAAGGCAACTTTGCTTTGGCAAATTGATGATGTATGGCCCTTTGCTATACAGTTTTGCTCCCATCTCATGGAAGTAAAAATTGAGGTCTGTGACCATCCAGGGATCACATCTTTGCTATTTACAAAACAGATCTTGGTCAATCCATTTGCAGAAATGGTCATGGTAGTCCAGATAGATTGCAGTTTCACTTTGGTTTAGAGATTTCCATTGAAGAAAATGCAGAAGTTTTCCAAGTTCTTAAATGAACTTACATCCAAGGCATGTTTTTGCCTTGCAGAAATAGCTAAGGTGGTCAGAATGCTTGTATAAATTTAAACGTCCTTAATGTTGTATTGTCTTCTAGTGAGGTTATGTATTAACAAGATACACTTTTCTTGTGTCAGAGTTGATGAGCTCTGAAAATGAGAATAAATGTACACCTTTCAGAAAGAATTGTAGTGCATGTGTTTGATACAGATACGTGTCCTTTCAGTTTGGAATGCATATAGAAAAAACTGTTTTTTCAACCATAAGTACTAACAAGTAGGGAATGCGGGGTCCATTCTATCGTGTACACATTTGTGAAATTCAAACAAATTTGTGCAGGAAAAATCAACAAAATATATGATTTTTTTACACATTTTATTAAAACTCTAAATTTACTTCATTAAATAATCACTTTAAAAAAATGGAGGGTGAAATTTCCCTTTTAAATTTTCAATTCTGGAATAGACCCTGTGAAACTAGGAATCCAGACTTTGTCTGAAAGTGGTGCTTTAAATGAAAACTTGAATTCATTGATGGCAGCAGAATTTAACTTTGTTATATCTTTCTATATATACAGTACTTTTGATGGCTTGTTACATCATGCTGTATTTACCATTGATGGCTTGTTATATTATTCTGTATATACCATTGATGGCTTGTTATATCATTCTGTACATACTATTGATGGCATGTTATATCTTTCTGTGTATACTATTGATGGCTTGTTACATCATTCAGTATATACTATTGATGACTTGTTACATCATTCTGTACATACTATTGATGGCTTGTTATATCTTTCTGTGTATACTATTGATGACTTGTTATATCTTTCTGTGTATACTATTGATGGCTTGTTACATCATTCTGTATATACTATTGATGGCTTGTTATATTATTCTGTATATACCATTGATGGCTTGTTATATCATTCTGTACATACTATTGATGGCTTGTTACATCATTCTGTATATACTATTGATGACTTGTTACATCATTCTGTATATACTTTTGATGGCTTGTTACATCATTCTGTACATACTATAGATGGCTTGTTATATCTTTTTGTGTATACTATTGATGACTTGTTATATCTTTCTGTGTATACTATTGATGACTTGTTATATCTTTCTGTATATACTATTGATGGCTGGTATTGAACCTATGATGCTTGGATTATTCTGCAGACACTCTGAGGCTTGATACATTTGAGTACATGTACATGTGTGCATACCAAGTGCTGTATTATCATGATGATAGTCTCATGTTTGATCCCAGTGAGGCTACAAATTAGACCTGGAAAAAATTCCCTTAATTGGGAGTCAGTTTCATTTGTGAGGATGCATTTTCTGTTTAACATGGTAAATGGGACTTAAGAAATGTGACTGGATTATGGAGTGGTCTTTATTTGGGAGTTTCACAATGGGACATTTAATGTGATTGCTATTATGGAGTGGTCTTTATTTGGGAGTTTCACAATGAAACATTTAATGTGATTGCGATTATGGGGTGGTCTTTATTTGGGAGTTTCACAATGGGACATTTAATGTGATTGGATTATGGAGTGGTCTTTATTTGGGAGTTTCACAATGGGACATTTAATGTGATTGCTATTATGGTGTGGTCTTTATTTGGGAGTTTCACAATGGGACATTTAATGTGATTGAATTATGGAGTGGTCTTTATTTGGGAGTTTCACAATGGGACATTTTAATGTAGTAATAATATTTTACCTAACATTATGATTTTAAAGACCTGCAACTTAAAAAAAAAACCCACTATGATGTAGCAACTTAAAATTGTTGAACCACTGCTGACTTGGGAAATGTGACATGGAGAATATTGTATGACATTCAAGATTCATATAATTTTTGATATTTTGTGCTGAAAATTTGATTGCTAATGTGTAAGTCAGGTCCAACAGCAAACTGCACAGACCCAGATCTGCTGTCACATAATGTGCCAGCAGATCTGGATCTGTTCAGTTTGATAGGAGTAATCAGTAGAACAAACAACATAGACCCTGATCTGCAGGTACATTATGCAACGGCAAATGAGGATCTTTGTTGTTGCAATTTGAATTGACTTATAAGCAAGTACGTACAGTAATTTTTCAAGCCCTGTCTTTATTCCGTTATTAAATCTATACCATATTCAGAACATTTTCTGCTCTATTTTTCAAATGGAGGAAGGGGGATTTTCCGCACCAACTGTCAATTCTGGTATAGACACTGGTGATGCCTAGACACTTGGTAATGCCCCTATGTCTCAACAAGAAGGAAAAAACCCAGACCTTGACTTGATAACAAAAGTTGCTGCTGATGAGGAGGATTACCATATATACTCGCTTATAAGTCAAGTCAAACTTTAAACAACAAAGATCCTGATCTGCTGTACATAATGTGCCTGCAGGTGTTCTTTAGATATGCAGGTGCATTATGTGATGGTAGGTATGGGTCTGTGCAGTTGCACTTGGATTCGACTTGCAAATGAGTCTATATACAGTAGGTCAGGGACCCTTTGGTGTTAAGCTTACATCTAGAAGGAGAGTAACTTGCCTGATGTTCACCAGACAAGATAGAGAAAGACATTTTTGACAGGTTCCTTTTTATTATGTGAAATTTTATCTTCACCTCTTTGGCATTTCAAAAGCAATAATTTTTGAATGTGAAGATCCCAGTGAGATTGTCAAATTCAATTACAGGCATTTCCTAACTATGTGCCTTGGGTAATTTTGATGTTTTAAACACAGATGTATTCAGGATATTGATATTGTTGGTCAGAATTGTGTAGACATATTTAAGGTGAATCTCAATTTTTATATGCTTGCAAGAAGGTGATTATATTAAGTTACAATAATGTCCTTACATATCGTAACAATTTTATTTCCAAACAGTTATTCACTTCTCCACCATCTGCAGTTAGCAAACATTGTGAATGGCTTGCACTTAAAGAAGGAAGGACCGTGGATTTGGGGGATTCAAAGAAAAAAAAATTGGTGTCTTTGCAGCAGCTTGAGTTCTGCACCATCTACAGTTACTAAACTATGTAGATGTTTGGACAAGGGGTAAGAAAAACCCTATGCCTGTACAAGCAGTTTCCACCTACTACCAGTAGTGTACTAACTGGGGGAGGGGGAGAGGGAAGGCTTGAGGTTGCCCTGAGCACCAGAGGTCTTGGGGTGCCAAAACAGGTGATCAGTATTTATTTAAAAAAACACCAAAATTGTGCATTTGTAAATTCATTACTCTTGAATCCTGACCTATCAGCAAATTACATAATGCACCCATGTAACAAGAATTTGCAAATTCATTTCTGCTGCCAGCATGTGCTTCATGGCCACACTGCTGCTCTATCCAACACCTCCACCCCCAACACCTCGCTAATTCTCTTTCACATCACAGCGATTGAGAGGGATCCAGACAATGATTAATAGTATTGCCTGAGCACAGATCAGTTCTATATTCAAATCTGTTAGACAACCACTAGTCAGACTTATGGGAAGGGGTATGGGGGCATTGTAGTTTTGTAAATAAGCAGTCCATTAATAAATTGATTTTGTTAAAATTTTTGGTTTATGTACATGCTTAACAGTAATATGTTTGAATTGAAATTAATGAGCCTGATGTGAAATGATAGACATGTATAAAATGCTGCTTGGTTGTCTTGTGTGAATGACAGAGTTTACATGCCAGGAAAAGCTACCAAATGGCATTAAATTGCAGGAAAATTGTTGGTGGCCAGGGGTCCAACCTGGGTCCCACAGGGGGAGCTCAAAGCTCTCCACCAAACCCTCTAGCTGGTGTGACGGAGCTAATGCCCTCCTCCCAAGAACCCTCCCTTGCACCATTAACCCTTAGTATGCCACTGTCATTTACAGTCAGCAGCCTTTGTGGATGGCTTGCTCTTGAGGTAAGGATGAAGTTATCAGTTTTAGGGTCCAAACGTCATGGTCACTGACTGAAAGAATAAAATCAATAAAATCAGTTTCTGCACAAACACATACCTGGACCGATTTTTTGTGGATGGCTTGCATTGCTGATATGAAAAGTACAAGTATTCATCTCCATATCATAAGCACACTGTACAAGTATTCATCTCAATATATAAGCACACTGTACAAGTATTCATCTCAATATAGGAAACACACAGTACAAGTATTCATCTTCATTATCATAAGCACACTGTACAAGTATTCATCTCAATATAGGAAGCACACAGTACAAGTATTCATCTCAATATAGGAAGTACACAGTACAAGTATTCATCTCCATTATCATAAGCACACTGTACAAGTATTCATCTCAATATAGGAAGCACACAGTACAATTATTCATCTCAATATAGGAAACACACAGTACAAGTATTCATCTCCATTATCATAAGCACACAGTACAAGTATGCGTCTCAATATAGGAAAGACACAGTACAAGCATTCATCTCAATATAGGAAGCACACAGTACAAGTATTCATCTCCATATCATAAGCACACAGTACAAGTATTCATCTCAATATAGGAAGCACACAGTACAAGTATTCATCTCCATATCATAAGCACACTGTACATGTATTCATCTCTATTATAAGCACACAGTACAAGTATTCCTCCATAAAGGAAGCACACAGTACAAGTATTCCTCCATAAAGGAAGCACACAGTGCAAGTATTCCTTCATATTGTAAGCACACGGTACAAGTATTCCTTCATATTGTAAGCAAACAGTACAAGTATTCCTCCATAAAGGAAGCAAACAGTACAAGTATTCATCTCCATATTGGATGAACTTGTTACCATTCAGGAAACCATAGTTGTGATCTGATTTTGATCAAATTTGGAATATTTGCTTCTGTCATCAGGATCTTGGTGTGTAGAGTGAGATTGATGATATTAATGAGATGATCTTTCATCTGATGCACTGGGCTTCTTACATCTCTTGAAGTCATGTTTTTGATATTTTTGGTTTATTATCAGCAGCATCTTGGATGACTTTGATTGCAAGCAATTAACCATACATATTAATTATGCCTTCATTTTTAATTTTTTTTATATGGATATAATAAAATAGGTTAGATCACCATAATATAAAATTTAGAAGATAGTTTATATAGTACATGTTCTTGTGGTACTGTGTAGGCTTGCTTAGTTAAATGGTTATGGAAGGCAGCTGAGCAATATCAGGTCCACTTTGGTCTCTTGTTTTACTACCTTTAGCTAGTAATTCATTTTCAGAATTGCAGTGATGAGCTAATAAACTTTGTAAATACATATTTGACATTATACTTGCACCTACCTTGACAAGCCCAGTGTCCTCATTTTCTTAAAAAGTCACAAATTAATATCCTTTCCTTTTGCTGACAATGTTTTGATCCCAGCATGCATCTCTGCATGAAAGTGGCTACTAAAAACAACCTAGAACATCATGATTTTCTTGGTACATACCACTTTGCATGCCTAGTGTCTCATTATCACTCTAAGTTTTGGGCCTATTTATTTATTCACCTTGACAGCATAAGTATTCTTCCCCACATTAAGTACACAAGTATCTCCACATATCGTAAGCACACAGTACAAGTATTCCTCTACATATTGTTAACACACATTACAATTATTCCTTGAGATCGTAAGCACACAGTAAACATATTTCTCCATATTGTAAGCACACAGTACAAGTATTCCTCTCCATTATGTAATCACATAGTACAAATATTCCTCCAGACAATAAGTATATACTAGAAGTGTTTCTCCATTCTGTAAACACACTGTACAATTATTCCTCTCTGTATTGTAAGCACACAATACAAATATTTATTTGCATATTGTAAGCACACAGTACAAGTATTCCTCTTCATATTGTAAGCACACAGTACAAAGTATTCCTCTCAATATAGGAAGCACACAGTACAAGTATTCGTCTCAATATAGGAAACACACAGTACAAGTATTCATCACAATATAGGAAGCACACAGTACAAGTATTCATCTCCATATCATAAGCACACAGTACAAGTATTCATCTCAATATTATAAGCACACAGTACAAGTATTCCTTGGCCCCGAGTGTCCGAGTGGTCTAAAGCGCTCACTGTTACGGATCACTGCCATCTCACCTCTGTCTGCGTGAGTTCGAGTCTCAGGCTCGGCTAACGTTGGTATGTGAGACAGCCTGCCAGTAGCTTCTCGTGGGTCGGTGGTTCTTCCCGGGATTTTCCAGGGTTCTTCCTCCACCAATTATACTGGCCACCATGTATAGCCTATCTTGTGCTGAAAAATGGCGTTAAACCCTACAACAACAAGTATTCCTCCATATAGGTAGTACACAGTACAAGTATTCATCTCCATACATGAAGCACACAGTACAAGTATTCATCTTCATATTGTAAGCACACAGTACAAGTATTCATCTCTATATAGTAAGCACACAGTACAAGTATTCCATCATATTGTAAGCACTGTACAAGTATTCACCTTGATATTGTAAGCACACAGTACAAGTATTCATCTCTATATAGGAAGCACAGAGTACAAGTAAACACACAGTACAAATACAGTAGAACCTGTCTTGAAAGACCACCCCTTTTACCAAAAACGTATGGTCTCTCAAGACAGGTGGTCTCTCAGAACAGTGGTCTTTCAAGAAAGGTTTTACTGTATTCATCTCTATATAGTAGGCACACAGAACAAGTATTCCTCTCCATATTTTAAGCACACATTACAAGTATTGCTGTCCATATTGTAGGCATACAGTACAAGTAATCATCCATATAGCAAGCACGCAGTACAAGTATTCCATCATATTGTAAGCACTGTACAAGTATTCACCTTGATATTGTAAGCACACAGTACAAGTATTCATCTCTATATAGGAAGCACAGAGTACAAGTATTCCATCATATTGTAAGCACTGTACAAGTATTCACCTTGATATTGTAAGCACACAGTACAAGTATTCATCTCTATATAGGAAGCACAGAGTACAAGTAAACACACAGTACAAATACAGTAGAACCTGTCTTGAAAGACCACCCCTTTTACCAAAAACGTATGGTCTCTCAAGACAGGTGGTCTCTCAGAACAGTGGTCTTTCAAGAAAGGTTTTACTGTATTCATCTCTATATAGTAGGCACACAGAACAAGTATTCCTCTCCATATTTTAAGCACACATTACAAGTATTGCTGTCCATATTGTAGGCATACAGTACAAGTAATCATCCATATAGCAAGCACGCAGTACAAGTATTCCTCTCCATACTGTGGGCATACAGTACAAGTACTCATATCCGTTTAGTAAGCACTCAGTACAAGTATTCCTCTCCATACTTTAAACACACAGTACAATATTCCTCCATGTAGAAAGCACACAGCACAAGTATTCATTTGTTAACCTCCCCCATATTTGAAGCACACAGAGTATCCTCCATATTTGAAGCACACAGTCTGAGTATCCCCCATATCTGAAGCACAGTCTGAGTATCCTCTATATTTGAAGCACACAGTCAGAGATCCCATATATTTGAAGCACAGTCCAAGCTTTCTCACTCTCCCCACCATTTTATGCATACCGTAGCAGTATTATGTTGAATATGGTACATGCTATATTTTATGATAACCTATGATTATAATTTAATAGAGTACTCAGATTTCATAAATCAGGATCAATGCTTTTGCAGTTTTTCTTGTATTATAGTATTATACATAAATAGATGTGATATGTAATGAATGCCATTTCTTTGTATTTTTAGTAATCTCTCTATCTATCTATCTATCTATCTGTCTGTCTGTCTGTCTCTTTCTCTCTCTCTCTCTCTCTCTCTCTCTCTATATATATATATATATATATATATATATATATATATATATATATATATATATATATATATATATATATATATATATATATATATATAAACTAGCAATTGTACACTATTAAATATACTACCAAGCCTATGCATAATGTTGAACTAGAAACACTCAAGTTTAGTCTGGAATTACTTCAAAGTAAATGCAGTTGAAGAGTCCAAAGCAAATTGCACGCTTTGCAAAGCATGCATTTCCAGAGGTGGAAATGATTCTAAAAACTATACGACATCAAATCTTGTCCAGCATATGCGCTGCAAGCACATCGACGAATATGACCTGTTTCTGGCAGATGAAAAAGAAAAGGATGCTGTGCAGTTAACCTCAGCAGCTGCAGCAACTACTTGTACTCTGACTATTGACGCCATGCTGGACCAGAAGCAGCCATTTGCATTCAAGGACCTGAGACCTATTAGTTGGCACAAAGCTATTGCAGAGTTCATGGCAGTAGATGTGCAACCATTTTCTGTTGACATTGGATTTTGACGTCTGATGGCCAAGGCAAAACCATACTATAAAATTCCAAGTCAGAAGTACTTTTCCACATCTTTGATACCTGACATGCATAAGGCGATACAAAGCACAGTGCATGATTTAATTTCTGCCCAATCTGACCTTAGTTTGACCTCCAATGCGTGGTCAGACCCATCCATCGTCGTAGCATTGTTGAGTCTTTTGGCACACTGGCTGATGGAAGACTTTCAGTGGAAACAGGTGATTTTAGCAGCAATGCCTCTCGATGAATCACACACAGGAGAATATTTTGCAAGCAAACTGGACAAATTATGCAAGGAATAATGCCTGTCCATACTGTCAATGAAACAACCTATGTGGATAACGCTGTTGATGTGCTGCTTGAATTGTATCTGGCCAGCCCTCTGTTGCCTTGAGAAGAAGACATATGCGGCTGGTGGAACGGTCACAGGTTTCAGTTCCCCTGCTTGGTCAAATTAGCTAGATGCTATTTGTCTGCATCAGCTTCAAACGTTCTGAGCGAGCAGCTTTTAAGTGGCGCAGGCCAGATATTTTCAGATGATTGTGGATCTTCACTTGGCAAGAAGGGAGAAATGTTACTGTTGCTTAAATACAGCCTACCTCAACTAGGCTTTCAGTATTAGCTGCAGCCAGCGTACAGTGATGTCTGACTTTTGTCTTAAAGCATGCATATTATTAGTTTTAATTATTATTGGGCTATCGTTATTAACATTATTTCATCATTTATTGAAATATAGTAATTACGACCTGCATCAATTTGAACATAAGTTAAAAGACTAGCTTAATACATTTTGATTCATTTATATCTTGAATTGGCAAACCATAAGTTTTATCAATGTTTTAGTTTTTCAAGTTTTATGTTTGTGCGATTGTTGTTTTCTGTTTGTTTTTGTATAGAAGTTCAAATTCATGTGCTGCACAAACAAACTTCTTATAACTCACAAAGCAAAATACCTGCTTGCATTACGCTAATAGGTTTATGTTTCTGAATCAGTCATTGCTATAAAACAAATAATAATGAAATAATTGGTGTCATAATCTGTATTGGCAATTTGAATAATCGTCTTTACGCAGTATTGGCATTATAAATCGGCAAAAAAATGACATCGGTACAGCTTTTATATATATATATACATATATATATATATACATATACATATATATATATATATATATATATATATATATATATATATATATATATATGCACACACACATACACACGTACTATTCCTATAAATTTTATTCATTGGCTTACAGCAAAGACCATCCCTGATCTGCAGGTGCATTATGGGATTGCAGATCTGGATCTAGACAGTTTTAAGTCGAATCTCAACTTGTATGCAAGAATATAAGGTAGTTGCATGCAGTGATGGGAGCATTTTACAAATCAGCTGTGCCATAAATTGTCTTTTGGATAATCAAGTTAAAATATATAGGAAGAGTCTTCAAATCTTCAAATTTTATGCTTAGCTCTGACCAGTACTTGACATTATACAGATCACGGAACTTGATGCACAGCACTTAGTGCAGGTAGTGCACGATTTAAATCATTTTGAAAAAAAGTACATGTGCTTTATGGCAAGTTGGTTGGGTACACTGTATAAATCATTTTGAAAAATTTACATGTGCTTTACAGTGAGATGGTAGGGTACACAGTCTGAATTGTGATGAATAATATACATAAATCATTACAGTGGTCTGGTAGGGAACACAGTCTAAATTGTTATGAAGTATGTGAATAAAATGTTAAAAGTTTGATGATGAAGAAAGGGAAGTTTTTAATGATTTCTATTGTGGACAATTGACAATCAACTATAAAAACCAAAAATATTTGCCTCAGATTCCTAAATAAGTTTTACGAAATTTATCCTATACTTGTCTCAATGGCATTACCATATCTACAGAAGATAATGTTCTGGTAGGTCTATATCTTTTGAAAGCATGTGGCCCTGACCTGTCAAACTATCGACCTATACCTTTTCTTCATACTTATTCAGAAGTTCTTTAAAAGAGTATATGGGTAATATTTCCATTATGTTACTATGCAATCTGATATAATTTTACATCATCAGTCATTTTTGTCATGCAGCGATTTGGCGATGCATCATAATTTCTTTTGCACTAGACCATGCGGGAGGCCTTTGACCATGTTTGACGTAAAGGGTTGTATTAAAAACTAACAAATTTTGGACTTTGGGGAAATTTGTTCTTGTCATTGGAAAGTAGTAATTATCAAGAAAACAGTGAGTTATTCTAAATTTCAGACACTTCAGTGCAGGTGTTCGCAAGGGATCCACCAATTTTTATCAGTGATAATGTATACAGTTTAGAGTTTGATAAAACTCATTGCAGGTGATGCAACATATATATATATATATATATATATATATATATATATATATATATATATATATATATATATATATATATATATATATATATATATATATATATTGATAATTAAATGATATCTGGTGAAATCTTAAAGTTGAATGATGGAAAAGTTACATCCAGGTGTTGGCTGGTTACATTTGATCAAATAAGACAACAATGTTAATATCTTGAAAACAGAACCAAAATACCCATCCTGCATTAAACAAACATACATGAGGTTATTTGACACAGACATCTAGGGATTATCTTTTGCCAGTGATGCCACTTGACCTGCACGTAACTTGAAGAATAATGTACAACAAATTTTGTATTTTACTGAGTTTTTAGTATGCTGACCTAATCTGGGACATTTATTTGGGAGAAACTCCTATACACCTGCAGCAGAAAGAACTAGAAAAAATTAAAAGTCAAATTGATGAGAATAATAACAGGTGCAACCTAAAGTGCATCCATTGTGCACCTGTACGATTAAACTAGGTGGGAAAATCTCACTTCTTGCTGTTCTAAGCTCAAATTTGATTCATTTGTTTAAGGATCACGGTTTAGCCCCTGTTTATCTTCATTATGTCATTTCGTTATTTATACATAGAAAATAAAAGCTGCCAGGGGTAATTCATACAAAACTTAAACTATGGAACTGAATCATAATGATGATATTAATTGTGCTTTTTTTGTGGGCATCTGTTACGTATGGTTAACATATATTTGTTGTTGGCTTTTCTCCATGATTAAGTTTATCTATATTTTTTGTAATTGACCTTTGTCCGAAATCAAGTTGATGGTCTACTTGACTAGTGACATTTATTTTATAAACAACATATTCCATAGATAATATTTCTCTATCATTATAGATTAAATATTCAGATCATTTTTATTGGAGATAAACAAATTTACTTAAAACTGAATGTAGGATATTAGTTGTTCACTTGGAAATTCCTAATCTTGTTGACAATTTCGAGTGTTTTAGAATGGATACTGACCTATATCCTGGTTCAATTATTGTGTCTTAACTTTTAATATTAATACTGTTTGCTTCAAAATAGTTCATTTCTACCTTGACATCCAAAGTAGAATAAGTCTTATTGTTGTGTTCAGTTTGTTAATTTGGGTGGATTTATTTATTTACTAAAATTATTCATTGAAATTGCAAAATGCTCATTAATACTTTTTGGACTAAGTCATTAATTTAGAATTATTGAGAATTCCAATAAAGATCATTTTGTATTGTATCATTGATATCAAAAGACTGTTGGCAGATTAGCACATTTGAGACCACAGGCACATCAGCACATTCAGTACTGGAAATAGTTTCAGTCACTGCAGGAATTCATTTGGAACTCTTTACATTTGGACTTGTGACTTTGTATTCTAGGGAATGAATTTGTTGGTTGAATTTTACAACATTTGTTAGTTCTCGCTCTTTTCTGTTACTGTACTTAGTTTAAGACCATAGAGTTGTAACACATCAAACAGCTTAGTGACAAAACAGTACTAGTTTAGGATGTGTTTGGTTATATGACTTTATTTGAGCTAGTGTTCTTTGTGGTCAAGTATCATCATTTCAGATGTGAAAAGAACATCTGGAGCTTCAAAATGTTGGCATAGTTTATACTGATTGAACAGTGTGAAAAGTGAAGTCACATCTCAGTGACAAGAAAAATTTACTAGTGCTCACAATGATTGGTTAAGCAGGTTATGCATATTCATGGAAAAGAGGAAATCCATGCACAAGCAGCCAATGGGTGATAAAGGATTGTAGCAGATTATTGCTTGTGGTGTGATCAAATGGTCTTAGTGAAATTGTCAACTCATAGGTTATGTAGTCCACATGAATGGGGGGCCCCGAGTGGCCGAGTGGTCTAAAGCGCTGTCCGTTATGGATCACTGCCATCTCACCTCTGTTTGTGCTGGTTCGAGTCTTGGATTCAGCCATTGTGGGTATGTGAGAAAGCTTGCCAGTAGCTTCTCGTGGGTCGGTGGTTCTTTCCAGGGTTTTTCTGGGTTCTTCCTCCACCATTAATACTGGCTGCCATGTATAGCCCATTGTGTGCTGAAAAATGGTGTTAAACCCCACAACAGCAACAGAAAAAGTCCACATGAAAGATATCACTTCCACTTCAGCCTCTTGCTTCTTATTGTAAAGAGTCCATGCTGATTAAAATATTTTGGATAATGTGATTTCTTTTCCCTGACAGAATAGGGCAAGTGATGGGGAAAATAGAAAGAAGTGAGTGTAGAGCAGTCCACACCCCATAATGGATAAGTACCAATCATTTGTAGGAGGAGGAATTCATGTTTCCATAACACTAAAGAATGGTTCTTAAAATAGGAACCATGGTGGCTCAGTGCTTAGAGTATTGGATTTGTAGTCAAAAGGGTGTGGGTTTGAATCTTAACTGCAAGATCAGCCTAGGTTAGCGGTGTGTCATTGTCCAAGACACTTGACTCCATTTCCCTTGTCACTGAATAACCTACATTTCTTGCTGTCCCATAAAACACCAAAATAGAAACCAACCCAAGTTTGTAAATAATTGTGCTGCTGGGGGTGGGGATGAAAGGCAAAATCAAATTCTCTTTTTTCTGTTTGAATGATGAATGAGACACACTAGGGTGACTATTTCACCAGAGCTTTCTATGGAATACCCTCAATTTATGTTTGTATTTGCATCTAAAATTGTTTCTGGAATAAATCAGACTTCACTAATGTTCATAATCAAGATATATGGTAAAAACATCCCCTGTAATTAATCATTAGAGATTATAATGAAATTATTTACAAACTCAGATAAGTTTTGACAAATATTGTTGTTGTTAAATCCTCCTCTAACATGCTAAGGGTACTTTTCACTGCTGGTTGTCTGCCATCATAGGGGGAGGAGTTGACAGTGAAGAATACATTCAAACAGCTGTTTCTTGTTTTGCAATTAGTAATTTTTCTGTTTATCTTATTAAATTTTGGATATCTTGCACATAAATCTTCATCCATTTGAAGTTTAGGGCAGATTTGAGAATTATTTCTTATTTGTTTATATATACAGTATCATCTTTGATGTATGCCAGAGCCATGATCCTATGTTTATCTTAATCCCACTCCAGGCCATTTTTTTCAACTCCATCTTCCTGGTCCTCCTCGTATTTAATTTCATTCTAATGTTGATTCTTATTATATTGTCCACTTTTTTCACCATCATCATCAGCAGCAGCATCATCATCATCGTCATCATCATCATCAGCATTAGCATCATCATCATCATCACTCAGTAGTTGTCATCATCATCATCATCATCATCATGTAATTTGTTTAAATATAAAGCAAGAAATTTTATAAAAATCTTTTATATTTCATGGATAAAATGAATGCAGCAAATGGTTTCAGTGTTGGTTAGACCTCATTTCAAAAAGGGTTGTTGTCAAAGTCTTTGATTTTTATGCATTCCCTTTCCAGATCCCATGTTCTTCAATTTTTCAAGTAACTCTTGAATTGTATGTTCAATTCCAATAATACATATCTTCTCTTAGACCCATTTCACGATTTTGGGGTTACGATCTTGAGCCTGAGTTTCTTGCTTAAAGAATTTTGAGACTACCCAGCTGTAGATTTACCATCGTATTCCAGGAGAAACCATTCCAGGTTCCTTACAGATAGGCTTGAAAACCATGTAGAAAAGAAATTAAGAGCCTGGAATATTGGCATGGAAAACCCTATACAATTCTAGCATAAAAAACTCTGGAATATTTGGACTAATATTCAAGGCTCTGTCCATGGTAAGCTGGAAAACCCTGGAAAATTCTAGCATGGAAAACCCTGGAGTATTTGCGATAATATTCCAGGCTCCTTGCAAGGTATGGTGGAAAACCATGAAATATTGGCATGCTCAAAACTGTAATATTTTGCTGAAAAACCCTGAAAAGTTTTTATGAAAACAAAAAATTTCTCTAGAAAATAGTTTTCACCGGAAATATTCTAGAAAATAATTTCATCTGGCTTAGATCCATACTGGATTCCCCTCCCATCAGTTGAAATCATACACTGTTAAGTGTAAAACAAGAATGTTAGCCTTTTGAATTACATTGAACAACTTCTTCTAAACAAATCCTGCATCCTACCCTGTTTCTTATATGATTTAGGTACCATCCACTGAAATAGATTACAGCAGTATGTACTTTGTACCCTGCACAAAAATTGGACTTTTTACTTGTTTGGCAAAAAAATTCATTTTTTTAGTTCAGCATTCAAAAATCACTAAACAAGTCTTCAAAACATGCCTAAGTGTTCTTTATGTTGATCATTTTAAGAGATCCAAAAATGTTAGTTTTACCATCTGTTTTGAAAGTTTTTAGTTGTTGTTGTTCTAGGGTTTAATGCCATTTTTCAGCACAAGATAGGCTATACATGGTGGCCAGTATAACTGGTGGAGGAAGAACCCTGGAAAACCCAGAGAAGAACCACTGACCCATGAGAAGCTACTGGCAGGCTTTCTCACGTACACATGCTAACTGAGCCTTGGACTCAAACCCACGCAGACAGAGGTGAGATGGTAGTGATCCGAAATGGTGAGCGCTTTAGACCACTCGGCCACTCGGCCCCCCCCCCCCATTTTGAAAGGGCTACAACATATCTCTCAGCTGGTACTTCAGATCTTTAAACAACAAAAAAACTGCCATGAAATTGCTCAATTGATACCGTAAGACCTTTGAAATAGAAAGACTACCATCTTTTTTGAAAATGTAAAAACAAAAAATAACAGATGCAGTGACCTCTGAACAGTTGCTGAATTCGATACTCAAGAAGAAAAAAGTCCCAAGAAAAACGGAAAATAGATTAGGCCAACAAGCTTGCATGCAGTTTGCTACTTTCATCAGCCGGTTGTCAATAACTGACAACATTGCTTTGAGAACCACAGTAAGGCAGGCACAGCAGTAATTAATAATGGTCTGCAAAGACATTGTCACAGTGATTATATGAAACAAGATTACAGAGTTATCTCATTTGATGTATTAATCACAGGAGAAATATGCGCAGCAAAAAAACACAACAATATAAAACAGGCCTCCAAATTGCAGTCCAAATAATTGACAAAATGCACCAGTCTTGATTTTACTCACTAATATGATAACTTGATAATTCTAAATTATTTATTGGGCTCTGTGATCAGTTGCTGCACATGTATTGGTACTGCCTGCAATCAAAGGATGGCATTTGGGGGTGGGTATTGATGTTGCTTTTCCAAAAAATGCTATTTCTATAGTACTTAGTAAGATACCTATAATCCGGACCATCTGCAAACACTATACCCAAATCTGATACCACGCAATTCACTGGCCAATGACAGTATGTGTTCTTTGTTTTTTATTGAGCCAAGCAGCCTGCATAGACCCAATAATGCAAAAGAGCAGTTTGTAGTTGGCAGATCTGGGTCTGTGCCATCTACATTTGGATCGAACTTGTATGTTAGTATATATGGTAATTCATGGATTGTCTCTGATGAGGAAAGGAATTCTGCTGTTATGAAGGATGGATCGATCTTTGTGTATTTCATTTTAAATTTGTAGTTCATTGAAACCACAAAAATGCACAACATTTGTTATCCCACGTTTAAAGGTGAGTTTAGATTAATGAATTGCCAATAATGGAAATGAGATAAAGTGATAACTTAAGTTTTTAAATTATCTGTGAACTCAAGTTGCTCATGCTACAAACTTATCTATGTTGCCTTATTTCTGTTAATGTTAAATATCTTGTCAGTTTTCCGTCAATAGTCTCTTAGTATGTCATAACTGCTGGGTGAATAACAAGTACTGTGGTTGTTGACTGAAGTGAATAATAAGTACTTGAGTTGTTTACCTTCAGTCCCATTGGATTTTATATAATGTATCTCTAACAAGATAATGCTCGATTTTTGACCTACTTAATTGGGGTCATTGATCAAAGGTCAGTTTTGGTCATGATTTACAAATAGTTCTGTTTTCCGGGTAAATAAAGTCGAATGTCACAGCCCCTGATGCCACTTAGAATAAGGAAATCCTAGTTGGACAAGCATGACCAGCTGACCAGCTTAAATAAGCAAGTGATCACGATTTAAAAGTCAGAGAAACTGACTTCATGGAAATGTTAGTTTGTGCTATTGTGAGATGAAGAAGACATGCGAGTGTTGTTGAGATAGATTGATGCTTGTGTTGTAGACAGAGACTGATGCGAGTGTTGTTGAGATAGATTGATGCGAGTGTTGTTGAGATAGATTGATGCTTGTGTTGTAGACAGAGACTGATGCTAGTGTTGTTGAGATAGATTGATGCTTGTGTTGTAGACAAGAGACTGATGCTAGTGTTGTTGAGATAGATTGATGCTTGTGTTGTAGACAGAGACTGATGCTAGTGTTGTTGAGATAGATTGATGCTTGTGTTGTAGACAAGAGACTGATGCTAGTGTTGTTGAGATAGATTGATGCTTGTGTTGTAGACAGAGACTGATGCTAGTGTTGTTGAGATAGATTGATGCTTGTGTTGTAGACAAGAGACTGATGCTAGTGTTGTTGAGATAGATTGATGCTTGTGTTGTAGACAGAGACTGATGCTAGTGTTGTTGAGATAGATTGATGCTTGTGTTGTAGACAAGAGACTGATGCTAGTGTTGTTGAGATAGATTGATGCTTGTGTTGTAGACAGAGACTGATGCTAGTGTTGTTGAGATAGATTGATGCTTGTGTTGTAGACAGAGACTGATGCTAGTGTTGTCGAGATAGATTGATGCTTGTGTTGTAGACAAGAGACTGATGCTAGTGTTGTTGAGATAGATTGATGCTTGTGTTGTAGACAGAGACTGATGCTAGTGTTGTTGAGATAGATTGATGCTTGTGTTGTAGACAAGAGACTGATGCTAGTGTTGTTGAGATAGATTGATGCTTGTGTTGTAGACAGAGACTGATGCTAGTGTTGTTGAGATAGATTGATGCTTGTGTTGTAGACAGAGACTGATGCTAGTGTTGTTGAGATAGATTGATGCTTGTGTTGTAGACAGAGACTGATGCTAGTGTTGTTGAGATAGATTGATGCTTGTGTTGTAGACAAGAGACTGATGCTAGTGTTGTTGAGATAGATTGATGCTTGTGTTGTAGACAAGAGACTGATGCTAGTGTTGTTGAGATAGATTGATGCTTGTGTTGTAGACAAGAGACTGATGCTAGTGTTGTTGAGATAGATTGATGCTTGTGTTGTAGACAAGAGACTGATGCTAGTGTTGCTGGTAATACTGGCTAAGTCAAATATGTATGACATTCAACAAAGATCAGTTATTACTCAAAAACTATTAAAATCAGGCCCTAACCAATGTGACTGAATTGTATTTTTTCCATTGAGCCTCATGCACTTTCATACAATTCATACAAATATCAAGAAAGTCGACATAAAGATGAAAAGAAGGACAAATAGTCACACAGATTAATCAACAGCTGCATGTGCATTTTCGTGGAAACAAGGTGCATTACAGTGTGTAAAACTTTTATAAAATAATTACAGGGCTGGAAAACAATTTGACACATCCGCTTGTATTTGTGAGTGGTGACTTAACTTGTGTAGCAGGGAGGTCACTTTTTAAAGAATGTTCATTCGATTGGATGAGCGGCACTTTAAACAAGTTCATTATCATGCAGGACAAGTAAAACTGATGCTGGAAAAGTAAAAGTTCCAAGCTGCTTGCCTTTCGTGACAAGTAACCAACCAAATGTTTTTGAAGTCCTGTTGTATTAATAAATGATATGTATCGACCAATTGTTATCAACCAATTGTTGTATCACTAATACACATGTATGATATTCATAAACAAAACTGATGAATTTTTTTTTTACATGGTTATAAGTTGTAATCAAATGTACATTGCATAGACCTAGATCTGACATTGCCCAATGCACTGGGTCATTGGTTTTGGTAGAACAAAGAGCATAGTCCCTGATCTGCCAGTGCATTGTGTGCTGGCAGATTGGGGTCTGTTGTCATTAGTTGAAACTGACTTGCACACACACACACACACACACACACACACACTTGTTAATTTATCAGTTTTAAGTCTCTGAACATAACACATTGATGGAATCTTAGGTGTATCTTAATGGGATGAAAGTTACAAATATTGGTTAACTGTTAAATAAACAAAAGCTATTTAGTGTAATTATATGATATTACAGCAAAATAGTCATAGAAATAAACACTATTGACTTGAACTTGCTTCCCTGTTTGCTTTAGAAGGGTTAATTTTCACAATCATTGACAAGAACCATTCCATTGGTAAAGTTTTGATTTAAATAACCTGTTAACTTGTTCATTTCCATGTAATTACTGGTAGATTATATTATGATATGTTTCATAAAATAATGAACAGACGAGTTTAAGAATACATTAGCTGTTAAAATATTTGTCCATAAGAAAAGTAATGTACAAAATAGATGTAAATATGATCCCGTGATTGGCCAATTAACTGTCCCATACTTTTCTAACAAAGTTATCCTGCTTTTTCATTGATAGTAGTGGCCTGCAATATATATATATATATATATATATATATATATATATATATATATATATATATATATATATATATAATCTCACTTAATTTGAGAAATGTTTGTGTTTTTGATAATTCTGTGATGTACAGTTAAATGCAGAAGCTGTTGTAGCTCTATTGGTAAAGCATTAGACTTGTAATCCGGGGATGCTGGTTAGATACTTGCTGAAGAAATTTCAGGCTGGCTGCCTCAGAGCATGTGGGGATGGCACCTAGCACCCATTCCTGGGCATGTTATATTCTTAAATGTTTCAAAAAATAAACATCAGTAATCTGCTGGATATAGTGGCAAGTTTGTGAGTGGGTGTATATGGTATACATGTTGCTGTTTCATTAAGGCAGACCACTCCCACACAATATACACTATTGGCAGTGCCATGCAAAAATTTAATTAGTGCTGGGAGTAGATTTGATGATGGGCCCACTTGACCCTCTTGAAGAGGTCAGTATTACTAGGGTTACTGATTTCTGGGGCTGATACTGAGGTCTCCATTCATAATTGTTGCATATTCCTTCTCCATGCCAAAGGATCAATTCATTGGGTTGAATTTGAAATCCAGGATAAGAAAATTCAGGCACTAGATCTGCATTGTAGGTGAAAGTCTATTACACAATGGTTGCAAAAGCTTAGAATCATTGTTGAAAAACCAACAAAAGACACATACTACTGTTGTCTTGCTTGAAGATGCTGGAAGAGTGATGTCTTGGCACTTTAGTAGTGAAAGGGATAAGTTTTTCATCTTGAGTCTGTACACATATTCTTTATGAAAAATGTCTACAATCATTAAGTTTCTAGGTATGCAAGTAAACTATTACTTGCTTAAATCTTCTTGCCTTCGAAATTTGGTTCTGTTAATGACAAGCCCAAGAAAGACAGTATACTTTCCTTTAAGAAATAAATTGGTTGACTGATTGATTGATTGATTTTGTTGGCATTGTATGGCACATCAACACCAGAAAGGTTATCACTTGGTAAAAGAAAAGGAGTAAAGTGTCTTGCAAAGAAATACCCCGGCAGCCAACCCAGCCTGATCAGGACAGGATTTGAACCTGAGCCCTGAGTGGCCAAGTGGTCTAAAGTGCTCTCCGTTACAGATCACTGCCATCTCACCTCTGTCTTCGTGGGTTCGAGTCTCGTATTCGGCTAATGTGGGTATGTGAGAAAGCTTGCCAGCTAACTTCTGGAGGGTTGGTGGTTCTTTCTGGGGATTTCCCGGATTCTTCCTCCACCATTAATACTGGCTGCCATGTATAGCCTATCATGTGCTGAAAAATGGCGTTAAACCCTACCCTACAACAACAACAAGGATTTGAACCCACATCCTTTTGGTCACAAGTTTGTCATGCTAACCACAGAACCACTATGTCTTGATAATCTCCAAACAAATGAGACAACTGCTGTTTGCTAATTGAAATGTACTTTAAATAATTTTGCTTAATTGCTGATATGGTTGATGGGTGTTGTTAGTCAGCACGGTAAATATATTGTGCAAACTAATTGGGTATATCCATATCTTCTAGTAATATCTACTATTATATACAATAATCATGTTTCTTGTTTCTAAATAGTAACTTCTACAGCCTCTCCTTAAATGCTGTGTTAGTTGTGTCAAATTATTTGTTGACCATCAATCCTTGAAAATAATAATTAATGTTGGACTTTGACATCTAACTTTAAGTACAGAAAATCCTCTTTTTAGTAATTTGCAGATTTGTGGGTACTGCTAGAAAATGGTCGCAAAATGTCCCAGCTCTTGAAGGATCTAGGAGATGGACAAACCTTTATTTATGAATGACAAGAATTTGGTAACAGCAGTATCATGGCAGGGACAGATCCATAATTCTTTCTACAGGGGTTGGAGGGGGCATTGTTTTAGTTTAAGGTGGTGAACTATCTCTGAAAGTGTAACGTTTAAACAGGTAATTAGATGTTTCACTGATCCTGCTGAATCCCAGTCTAGATCCACCACTGTATGGTACACTACAATTGTGTTTTCTGACCCCCTCCCCCTCCTAGGTGTATATGTAAGGCTGTTAACACAGCAGATAAACAGAGAGGGCCTCCTGTCCAAACAAATGGGCTACTTTACATCTCTAGCTTGATGCCTGGGGTGAAGTTTGTGTGAAAAGATGGATAGAAACCAGATATGGCTGTCATGATGAGCCAGCTCTGGATGATTTCTGATTTTCTTCATTTGTTGTCTTAATTTTATTTGAGGTTAAAACTATTTATGAGCATGGAAGATGGCCAGATTTTCCCATCAATTGCACAATTATTTTTTTGTTGACTTAATTTGACTGCAACTGGTGGCAGAAGTGGCATTTTGTTGAAAACTTGAACATCATTTACCAAAATGATGTTTTTGGTCAGATTGTTTGTCTTGCAATTGAAGTACAGAAATAATGACATTATTATGACTGAACATTACCAGTAAAATATATTTTGTTCAACTGCATTACAATGTAAAATTGGTGGTTCAAAAATTTAAGACATACTGAACACTTTAAGTTTGACACTTGTCCAAGCATTTAGTATCTTAACTAATCATTCATATTTCCTGACACTACAGTTCCATTTTGCACACCACTGTTCAATTTCATGAGCATCAGTGCATTCCAGTGTTTAACATTGCTTGAACATGTACATGTGTTCCATTTGTGAACACTTGCACATTCAGTGGCAATAAAACACATCATGAACATGAAGAGCATGTCATATAAAACCTGTATTCTGATCGCTACATTACTCAAGGGTTTGCCAAACTTACATGGTGTGATTACATAAAAAGCAACTTCAGTTTATTATGTGTTTGAATAATAAACAGTTGGTTGTCTATGGAAGGTACCATGAGAAATAAAGTAATTATAGTGAGATGTGAGAGATGACTGGTGTAGAGGTGACACTTAAATGAGATGTTAAAGATGACTGTTGAAGAGGTGTTCCTAAAGTGAAATACAAGAGAAGAATTGGTAAAAAGGTGGTCTTAAAGTGAGATGTGAAAAATGACTGGTGAATAGATGGTCTTAAGTTGAGATGATTGTTGAATACATTGTCCTAAAGTGAGATGTGAAAGATGACTGGTGAACAGGTGTTTCTAAAGAGACTGTGAAGGGTGGCTGCTGTAGAGATGGTCCGAAAGTGAGATGGGAAAGATGACTGGTAAAGATGTGTTTCTAACATAAGATGTAAAAGATTAGTGATGTAGAGGTCATCATAAAGTGAGATGTCAAAGATGACAGGTGTAGAAGTGGCCTTAAAGTAACGTTAAAGATGACTGGTATAGAGGTGGTCCTACAGTGAGATGGAAAAGATGACTAGTTTAGAAATGATCCTGAAGTAAGATGGGAAAATGGGAAAGATGACTGGTGTAGAGGTTGTCCTAAAATGACATGGGAAGGATGACTGGTTTAGAGGTGGTCCTAAAGTAAGATGGGAAGGATGACTGGTTTAGAGGTGGGACAAAAGTAAGATGGGAAGGATGATGTGTGTAGAGGTGGTCCTCAAGTAAGATGGGAAGGATGACTGGTATAGAGGTGGTCCTAAAGTAAGATGGGAAGTATGAATGGTGTAGAGGTGGTCCTCAAGTAAGATGGGAAGGATGACTGGTGTATAGGTATGCCTCAAGTAAGATGGGATGGATGACTGGTGCAGAGGTTGTCCTAAATAAAATAAGATGGGAAGGATGGCTGGTGTAGAGGTGGTCCTCAAGTAAGATGGGAAGGATGACTGGTGTAGAGGTGGTCCAAAAGTAAGATGGGAAGGATGACTGGTGTAGAGGCGGTCCTCAAGTAAGATGGGAAGGATGACAGGTGTAGAGGCGGTCCTCAAGTAAGATGGGAAGGATGACAGGTGTAGTGGTGGTCCTTAATTAAGATGGGATGGATGACTGGTATAAAGGGGGTCCTCAAGTAAGATGGGAAAGATGACTGGTATAGAGGTGGGCCTCAAGTAAGATGGAAAGGATGACTGGTATAGAGGTAGTATTAAAGTAAGATGGGAAGGATGACTGGTGCAGAGGTTGTCTTAAATAAAGTAAGATTTGAAGGATGACTGGTGCAGAGGTTGTCTTAAATAAAGTAAGATGGGAAGGATGACTGGTGCAGAGGTTGTCCTAAATAAAGTAAGATGGGAAGGATGACTGGTGTAGAGGTGGTTCTAAAGATAGATGGGAAAGATGACTGGTGTAGAGGTGGTTCTAAAGTAAGATGGAAAGGATGACTGGTGTAGAGGGGGTTCTAAAGTAAGATGGGAAGGATGACTGGTGTAGAGGTGGTTCTATAGTAAGATGGAAAGGATGACTGGTGTAGAGGTGGTTCTAAAGTAAGATGGAAAGGATGACTGGTGTAGAGGGGGTTCTAAAGTAAGATGGAAAGGATGACTGGTGTAGAGGGGGTTCTAAAGATGAGAAGATGTAAAAGGAGACAATATATAATACATTAATAATTTCTCCAGGAAATGTCTGATTCATGATTTATCTTTTTGGTCAAAACTCCTCAAAAACTGGCCAGAATTTCTTAATGACAAAATTGTTCTTCTTGAGTTCCCAGAGTGTAGGGATGCAGCATTTAAACATGTCAATGGCTGAGTTTAGTTTACTGCCTGCAAATGTTTGTAAAATCTGTAAATGGTTACTTGAATATGCTTGTGACTGTCCATGATGCAGGAACTCTCCTTTTCAGTTAATTTATGTACATCCACACTCTAGTACTTATCAGGACCATTTTGGAGGATTTCTTTTAATTGTTTTCTTAAATTGTTTTTGATTTTCACATTCAGTATAGTATCACTGAGAAAAGTGGATATTTATATAAATTTGGTTATAGCACATGTTAACTCGATGTTATACCTCAATTTGGTTACTGATAGTGCTGATGATTTCTTTCCATACATAACATACCTACATACACGCAAATACACATACATATATACATGGGGGGCCCCGAGTGGCGAAGTGGTCTAGCATGCTCACCGTTATGGATCACTGCCATCTCACCTCTGTCTGCGTGGGTTCAAGTCCTGGGTTTTCCAATGTGGGTACGTGAGAAAGCTTGCCAGTAGCTTTTCGTGGTGGGTCAGTGGTTCTTTCTGGGGTGTTTCGTGGTTCTTCCACCACCATTGCCTATCTTGTATTGAAAAATGGTGTTAGACCCAATGACATACATACATACATACATACATACAGACAGACAGACAGATGGAAATACCAAGTCTAGTTCACAAGTCAATGCATTGTTTCTTTGTCATTGAAGAGCCTAATTGATAGTCCCATGCACGGGTCAAAACACTTGCATTATTGATAATTTTCATAATATACATTTATGCAGCAGTGTGAAACAATATTGCAGTTATGTTTTGCCTGATATATTTAGCAAAGGCATAACTTACAAACTGAATCCCATCATAAGTGGTCATAGAGATACAGCAAATGAAACAGCTGCATGTTGTAATAACTGTCACTGAATTTAAACCTAATGGGTAGATAGTGGACCAGCTGAGTTTTAAATCATTCTGATTAAATAATATTGTTTCAGTTACTATTAACAGTTTATATGTTAAGAAATTTTTGGTAAGCTTTGCTTGTATACCCAGAAGTGAAATGCTCACTCGTCACAAAAGTCCTGCAAAGTCCCAATACCATTACAAGGAACTTTTTGTAGTTGAAATAAATTATTTGGTACACTGAGGGTAGCTACTGAAAAGTAGAAGTGAAAATGCTTCTATGATGGCATTTGAAGAGTACCATATATACTCTCTTATAAGTTGATTCCAACTGCAAACTGCATAATGTGCCAGTAGATCTGGGTCTCTACAGTTTGTTAGGTGTAATCAGTAGAACAACACAGACCCGGATCTTCAGGCATATTATGCTATGGCGGATCACAATCTTTGTTTTTGCAGTTTGGCTCAACTTATAAATGAGTATATACAGTAGGCAATTAGTGTGTTGTAGGCCAGAATCACTTAACTTTTTTGCAGAGTTAACAGTTTCTCAAAATTGCTTTTGTTATTATTTCATTCTAAAAATGGTAAAGCTGTGTGCACCTTTGAATTAGTATATAATGGGCAGAAAATCCTCCCCCCCCCCAGCTCGTAGAAACTAAATATGCAAATGCGGCAAATGAGTTGTCAGTCTTATCACCATCACTGTATCCATGTGTTTAACCTGTTACATCCATCAATCCATGCAGACAGACAGACAGTCTTCAGCATCCTGATGGAAAAAACCCACAAGTTATCAAATTATAAATGATAATAATAATAATAATAATAATAATAATAATAATAAAAATAATAAAAGCAACAGTAATAAAAAATGCGGAAAGAAACTACTCATTTTCATTCCAGTACTTTCAGACAATTTTTTTAAAATGCCCATTAGGATAAATCCTATAAAAAAGTAGTACTATTTAAAATGATTTTGCATTGAGTGATCACAAGAAAACAGAATTGCATGCTGAAGGAAGTAACATAACAAAATATAACAAAATTCCATGAAAAACTGGCAGTAAATTTGCTTTAGTTTACAAACTAACCATCTAGACAAATTCCCATAGTGACACTACCTTTGAATTCAGATGAATTTTTCATCTTTGTTATGATGAGTTGCCTAGATATAAACAATGAAAAATACTTCATATATTTAAGAAATTCTCATAGTTTTTCTTGGAGTGCATTACCTGCAAGAAAATGTTATCTGAAAACATAATACAAGTGTAAGTCATGGAAAACAATGCAGTACTCCCTCACTTTAAGGCCCTTTGTTATAACACAATATTGATATAAGGCAAGTATGGTCATGGACCCAATTTCATTAAGTGATAGAAAGGGTATACTGTATCGTAGTCTCACTATAAAGCAATGTTCTTCATGGTTCCCATGGATAGCATTATAATAAGGGCATTCTGTATCATGTACTTCATTATAAGGCAGTATAATGAGAGAGTACTTTATCATGTACTTCATTATAAGGCAGTATAATGAGAGAGAGAGTACTTTATCATGTACTTCATTATAAAGCAGTATAATGAGGGAGTACTTTATCATCTACTTCATCAGAAAGCAGTATAATGAGAGTACTTTATCATGTACTTCATTACAAGGCAGTATAATGAGAGAGTACTATATCATGTACTTCATTATAAGGCAGTATAGTAAGAGTACTTTATCATGTACTTCATTATAAGGCAATATAATAAGAGAGTACTTTATCATGTACTTCATTAGAAAGCAGTATAATGAGAGTACTTTATCATGTACTTCATTATAAGGCAGTATAATGAGAGAGTACTTTATCATGTACTTCATTATAAGGCAGTATAATAAGAGAGTACTTTATCATGTACTTCATTAGAAAGCAGTATAATGAGAGAGTACTTTATCATGTACTTCATTAGAAAGCAGTATAATGAGAGAGTACTTTATCATGTACTTCATTATAAGGCAGTATACTGAGAGTACTTTATCATGTACTTCATTATAAGGCAGCATAATGAAAGTACTTTATCATGTACTTCATTATAAGGCAGTATACTGAGAGAGTACTTTATCATGAACTTCATTATAAGGCAGTATACTGAGAGAGTACTTTATCATGTACTTCATTATAAGGCAGTATAATGAGAGAGTACTTTATCATGTGCTTCATTAGAAGGCAGTATACTGAGAGAGTACTTTATCATGCACTTCATTATCATGTACTTCATTATAAGGCAGTATAATGAGAGAGTACTTTATCATGTACTTCATTATAAGGCAATATAATAAAAATACTTTATCATGTACTTCATTATAAGGCAATATACTGAGAGTATTTTATCATGTACTTCATTAGAAGGCAACCCTGCTATTAGGTGGTCACTACACTAAGACTCCCTTCGACAACATTCAAGTACTATTTACAGATCCAAACAGGTGACCTGTTATTGTACATTACCGGTATGTCTCAAATTCCCTCTGACTGATTTTGGAAGCTGCTTACATTAGAGTTTAGTTATTTTACATAAAATGTTAATTCATACTGCATTTTCAGGACAGATCAAACTCCTTGTTTCTTTCTCCATGACCTCAGGCGTTGTATCGGCTCAGCATGTAGAGAGGAAAAAGAAACAATTCAAAAGAAAATGCCTTTAAAAATTACGGAAGTCTGGGCTGTTTATTCACTTGATTTATGCCACTACTAACATCAGATTATTTTGAAAGGTATGTGTTAAAAAGAAAAAGTTAACAGGTTTTTAAAATGACAAAACACAAAGAATGTATATTAATAAAATCATTTAATTTTAGTTTTTGTAAACACATAGATCCATCTGAATGTGTCAGAATTCCAGGTAATAAAGACATTACAGAGAGAAAGGGACAGACAGACAAACAGACATACAGACTGGTTTTCTATTCATGTTTCGTAGATAAAGTGTGGGAGATATATCACCCCTTAAAAGTGAATGTACCCCCCCTTGCAGCCTTATGACAAAGCAAAATAGTTTTAGTCTATTGCACAAATTGAACATGTAATGTCAGTTGAGAGAGTTGCAGACTGGCTGAGTGTGTAGCATACCGGACTCATGACTGAAAGGGGTCTTGGTTCAAATCCTAACTAGGTTGTCCCAGGTTGGCTACCATGGTGTGTCCAATATGCCTTACATTTTTTTTAATAACTATTATAGTCTTAAGAAATGGGAAGTCTTGAACAAAATCAATTGAGTGTTTCATGTAATTCTGGCATGTGAGTCAGAATTGTTTGTCATTAAATCTTGGAAGCATTCATATTTAATTTTTTCTCACTTTACCCAAAGGTTGAACACTAGTGTAAATGACACTCAAATGAGACGTGTCACTCACCTTGACCTTATCTTGCTGCATCTTGTGCATTTCTAGTGTCTAGTGAATATCTGTCTAAACACAAAGACATTATGATTGAGTCAACACCATCATAGAGTTTTAAATGTCTTTGTCACTCACACAAGGTCATTGGTATTGATGCAAGGTTTTTGCATTGTGCTCCATTTCTAGGACATTGTACTCCATTGCATAATAATATAGGTATGAAACATGAGATCTATTTATCTTGATGAGTACTATAACAAACTACCACATACAGTAGGTAACTGACCTAATTTTCATTCTGGTTTATTAGCTGTTTGCATTGCACTCCATTTTCAGATAATTCTTCACCTAAAGTGATGAAATCTGATAGCTCAGTATCTTGAATCTTTATACACTTCTTGTATGGCAGGGCATATATATTGTTTTGTGGCCATATCTCTCTGTCCATATAATGACATTTTTTGGTTTCCATGTGTTAACTTGAGTTCTTATTCATGTACCTAAACCATAGTTTTGAAGATATGTTGTCCTAAAAGGGACAAAGAGCCCAATTGATTTGTTGGTCAGCAGTTTAAAGGTCAATATCATTGTGACCAACATCATCAGATTGGCTTCCATTCAATAACATACCTGCAGAAACTGTATAGCTGTGTTGGACTATATGTCACTAAGAACTGTGTTCATTTTAGAGGCTAAAGATGGAAGGTCAAAGTCAGCATGACAGATAATTGCAAATGGTTTGTACGTTTGAGTTTTGTATCATTTTTTTGATCACCAGAATTGATTGGTGGGTTGCCCTGTGACCAGCAAAGATCAAATAGGGTCAAAGGTCAAGGTCACTGATCAACCCCTTGCAATTTTTAAACATTAAATGCAATAACTTGATTCTTGTTTAACATGCCATTACCAAACTTTATTGATGGGTTGCCCTTCATAATTAAAAAGAACCAATTGATTTGATATCAGATGTCAAGATCTCTTTAATCTCAAAAAGTAAAAAGTTCTGCTAAACACATTTTCACCAAAATTTATAGATATGATGTCCTTGATGATAGCTGGTAGACATGATTAATTTTGCATCAAACTGTCACTGCAGTCTCTTTAAGAGAAATGTATCATGTCCTTACCAAGTTCTTACTATTCCTTCACCTAACTGTGCAGGGAGAATTACTGTGATGAATTGAAAAAAGCCAGAAGATTTGAGAATTAAAGGTCATATTCAAGGTCACTTTGACCCTAAACAAGACAGGTGGTGGCACATATTATGTGGTATTCTTGTTCTCATAGTACTAATAATTAGCATTAAATATTGGTCACAGTAACTCTGTGTATCACTATACACTGTTGAAACTACACTGTTGCTTTCAATCTTGTTTGGCTTGATTTGATATATTAATGTTCAACAACAAAGTGCCTTGACAGAGGGCACAGCAAGGTTGCCAACCCAGGCTGAGTCAATGATAGGATTTAAATGTGCTGTCTTTCCGTCACAAGTCCAGCAGCTAACCATGAGCCACTGTGGCTGCCACTGGCTACGTTGGGATATTTTTAATGCGCATTGCAAATAGTAGAGCTTTTGAAATAATGCATGCACACTGAAAACCAGTCTTTTAAGCCCCTGTTCTGGATATTAGTGTTCCTTTATTCTCATTTGTTCTTCCAAGGTCCCCAAACTTTTAATTTGACACCAGTTTTGTTTGAACCCCAATTTTGACACCAATGAGATTTTTTTAACAATCAGTCTTGCATCCCTAGGGAATACAATTGAAATGGTTTGTACAAAGTTGAAAAATCATTGAATTTGAGAAATTGCCTTGAAATTCTTGAAATTTAAGACAAAACTTTTGAAAACTTTTTAAAAACTGAGATTTTATCTTAGGGAATACCAAATGTTAATTATGAATAAAGTGTATAATTTTTGAAACTCATAAACTCTATTACTTTTGCATTTCCAAATAAGGAAGTAAAATCTGAGGTGGATCAAATGAAAAGCAACAGAGGTAGTTTAGGCTTTAGCGGTGTGCAGTTTGTTTATGAGATTTTTCTTCTTCATTGGTACCTGCCATTAATACTTGCTTATAAGATGAGTCCAGCTGAAAACTGCACTGACCCAGATCTGCCATCACACCATGCACCCTGTTACATCTTGGTTCAATGCAGTTTGTTAGGAGTAATCAGTAGAACAAACAACATAGACCCTAATCTGCAGGTGCATTATGCTGTGGAAGATCAGAATCTTTTGTTGTTTGTAGTTTTGTCTTATAAGCAATGAAAAACTTTATTTATTTAGTAATAAGCAAAATAAAAGTTGCAGAGAATTGAATTTTCATAAAACCAATACTCCTTGAAAACTGTTGGAAGTACTGGAAAATTTGAAAAAAACTTTCCCTTCTTGTACAAACCATAACACATTTCCTTACACAATGGTTTAAGGCCAGCTGTATTTGCTCTTTGTTTAGCTTGCACCCAGCTCTGAAAGATTAAAACCAGATCTGCTGCCACACAATGCACTGGCAGATTAAGGTCTAGAGGGTGATTTATGCCATAGGCTTGATTCCAATCTGCTGGTACTTGATGCAGCTGCAGATCATGGTCTGTGCAGATGTGTCCTAGTTTTATTCATTTTGAACATCAGTACAGTACAGTATTGAAATTAGAGGAGTCACTCAGTCCTTCCCTACAGACATAAGATACAGTCAAAGCTTAATATTTCTTCTTTGTAAACTGAGACCTGCTGCTGGCCCCATCCTTCAGTTTATTGTAAATGTCCACTGGAAGAAGGTAAGCACTCAAAACAGGAGCAGCATCTGGTTGCCATACGTATGCAGTCTGCAGTCTGCAAATTATGGCAGTGCACTTGTTGAGTTTCATTCATTACACCTGGTAGATTTCAAGTGGATTCAGCTTACTCCCTCTCTCTCCCTCCCTCACATTCAGCCTTCTTTCCTCCCTGCATTTTCCAGATCTGCACCAATTTTACCTCAGTTTTAACTAAGTAGAACGGGCCTCTTTGCTGTATGTATACCTATTTCAGTGATACTGTATTTGGTTTGGGTTTGGGGATGTCTACACCAAACTAACACATGAAGCTTATGTATATTGTGCTACAGCAAGTTGAGTTAAGTTTCTTGTCAGCAGGGGCACACCATTGGAGTCACTCTGAGCAGATCCAGTGGTTGGATTTGAACCCACACTCTTGTGTTTGTGTCTGACACAAAACTGAGCCACTGTGACTCTGACACTGTAATTTGTGATTGCATGATACTTTCAGTGTAGACCCGGATCTGACACTGTAATAAACACATTGCAAGGTCAGAGTCTCTGTTGTTGCCCAGCTCTGTTATTGTAAAAAAAACACATTTCCAGGTCAGGTACTATGCTGCAGATATTTTAAGTCTTAGGTAATATTAACAACATAGACACTAATCCACAAGTGATCTTGTGATGCTAGAGGATTGTTGGCACTTATGTTGTTACTCAGAATACATTATGCTTGGGAATATATGTTGCTGTTGTTGTTCTAGGGTTTAACACCACTTTGGTGGAGGAAAAAACCTGGAAAACCCAGGGAAGAACCAACGACCCACAGGAATATATGTATGTGTGTATATATATATAGATATATACATATATGGTGTCATGCATGTAAACAAATGTTTGTTGCATGCTGGGATTAAATGAGGGTAAACCCTGCATCTATTGTACAGCTGAATCACTACATGGTAATATCATGGCAGAGATAGGGTACACGTTGGTATGTTAGGAGATGAAGAAAAGTCCCAAACATCTGACCTTGTAATTCTAATGCTTTTAAACAAATGAAAAGTAAAATCCTGGTTCAAAATATTATCGTGTTCCTGACAGATGAACTTATTAAAATGAAACTTAGCTTTGGACTTAATAGGCTTGTAATTTTTCCCTCTCAAAAGTATCATTTTTAGAAACTGGTCCCATATTTCAATAATGACATTTTGAAGTATGATCATATTACACTGATTTTTATCTTTGATAAAGATAAAAACAGTGATACTGATGCAAGTTCAGAAGTAGAAGCAAAATACAAGGTCATTTAAAATAGGATTGCTATTTTTGGCAAATGTTTATTAATCTAGTGATTTATGTGTATTAATCCAATTTGATCAACATATTAAACATTAAGGCATCTCAAACAAGAATCAATATGTTTTGGATATTTTTGAATACATTTCTTATTCACATCCATCTACATCTGGGGTCTCAAACATGTGGCCTGCAAGCATCATGCAATGCATCCAGTTATTTCCCAAAATTTGTAAAATACTTAATAATTTGAATTTTATCTTCACAGCCAGAGATTGTTTTATAATTTGATTATTAATTCATTCACTTCTTGTTTCCAACATTTCAACAACTTCCTTTTATAGGAGCCACTTGTGCTGTATGAAAAGGTTTAATCAGTGTGGCCCACGGGCCAATGTACTAGTCCTCATGTGGCCATCAGGCCAGTGTACTAGTCCTCATGTGGCCATCAGGCCAATGTACTAGTCATCATGTGGCTATCAGGCCAATGTACTAGTCCTCATGTGGCCATCAGGCAAATGTACTAGTCCTCATGTGGCCCTATGGCCAATGTTCTATTCCTCATGTGGCCATCAGGCCAATGTACCTGACCTCATGTGGCCATCAGTCCAATGTACTAGTCCTCATGTGGCCATCAGGCCAATGTACTAGTCCTCATGTGTCCCTCAGGTCAATGTACTAGTCCTCATGTGGCCATCAGTCCAATGTACTAGACCTCATGTGGCCATCAGTCCAATGTACTAGTCCTCATGTGGCCCTATGGCCAATGTACTAGTCCTCATGTGGCCATTAGGTCAATGTACTAGTCCTCATGTGGCCATCAGGTCAATGTACTAGTCCTCACGTGGCCATCAGGCCAATGTACTAGACCTCATGTGGCCATCAGTCCAATGTACTAGTCCTCATGTGGCCATTAGGCCAATGTACTAGTCCTCATGTGGCCATCAGTCCAATGTACTAGTCCTCATGTGGCCATTAGGCCAATGTACTAGTCCTCATGTGGCCCTATGGCCAATGTACTAGTCCTCATGTGGCCATCAGGCCAATGTACTAGTCCTCATGTGGCCCTATGGCCAATGTACTAGTCCTCATGTGGCCATCAGGCCAATGTACTAGACCTCATGTGGCCATCAGTCCAATGTACTAGTCCTCATGTGGCCATTAGGCCAATGTACTAGTCCTCATGTGGCCATCAGTCCAATGTACTAGTCCTCATGTGGCCATTAGGCCAATGTACTAGTCCTCATGTGGCCATCAGGCCAATGTACTAGTCCTCATGTGGCCCTATGGCCAATGTACTAGTCCTCATGTGGCCATCAGGTCAATGTACTAGTCCTCATGTGGCCCTATGGCCAATGTACTAGTTCTCATGTGGCCATCCGGCCAATGTACTAGACCTCATGTGGCCATCAGTCCAATGTACTAGTCCTCATGTGGCCCTATGGCCAATGTACTAGTCCTCATGTGGCCATCAGGTCAATGTACTAGTCCTCATGTGGCCCTATGGCCAATGTACTAGTCCTCATGTGGCCATCAGTCCAATGTACTAGACCTCATGTGGCCATCAGGCCAGTGTACTAGTCCTCATGTGGCCATCAGTCCAATGTACTAGTCCTCATGTGGCCCTATGGCCAATGTACTAGTCCTCATGTGGCCATCAGGTCAATGTACTAGACCTCATGTGGCCATCAGTCCAATGTACTAGTCCTCATGTGGCCCTATGGCCAATGTACTAGTCCTCATGTGGCCATCAGGTCAATGTACTAGTCCTCATGTGGCCCTATGGCCAATGTACTAGTCCTCATGTGGCCATCAGTCCAATGTACTAGACCTCATGTGGCCATCAGGCCAGTGTACTAGTCCTCATGTGGCCATCAGTCCAATGTACTAGTCCTCATGTGGCCCTATGGCCAATGTACTAGTCCTCATGTGGCCATCAGGTCAATGTACTAGTCCTCATGTGGCCCTATGGCCAATGTACTAGTCCTCATTTGGCCCTCCTGTTGATTTTAGTTTGAGACCCCTGATCTACACAATCCACTCTTGTGAAAGCCTTGTATAATCCTCTTGGCTTATCTTAGGGAGGTGATTTTGCAGTAGGATTAATAAATAAGGTACCTTCCAATGTTGAGGAAACAAAATCTACCTTTGCCTTAACAAAAACAAACAGATCAAGGTGTGCTTGACCAGGACAATCCATGACACCGAGTAGTTGTGTAATTTACCTGAGTAATTCTACAAGAGCAACTGGTTTGTATTTGCTGCTCCCAGTACCCCAAATGGAGAGCACCCCCAAATTGCCCTGACCTTAAAATCACCATCTGATTGAATTTTATAGAATGGTCTGCATTACCTAGTATTCATTGATTTCAAAGTGGATACAAATTGCCAGGGTGGACACAAGTTGCCATGTTAGAATAGATTAAAATATAATTTAAGACATAATACTTTATATAGTCAACACCTTTTTCCTTGTGCCAAAACTTAAAAACTAAAGTGTTGATTTTAACAAATTTCAAATTTGTTTTGAAAATTACAAGTTTCCAATATTCCCCCCCACACACACACACACTAAATGCACCTACTGTGAAGTTCTCCCATCTTTAATTAGAATTTCGTAATATTTTTATCCTTTTTTTTGGTCACGTTTTTCGTACTGTGTCAAAATAATCAGAAGAAAAAGACAATAAACTAGTAAACTATTAATAGGTCAGCATGTGGACTTAATAGTAACCTCTGTTGCCACTACCTTGCATGAACAAATTATTGCTCAAAAGTTTTTTACACTATGTTTAAAATTGAAGGTTACTTTGTGCATTAAAAAAGGTGTTTAGTATTTGATTTTCAGATTTATGATAACTGTTATGTTGGCCGCTGTCTTTGTTGCTTTGTTATTGCTGCTATTATTGTCATTTTTGTTAATGCAATGCATGGTACATAAACTATGCAAACATTGTTTTTCATTTCTTTTTCTAGATCATGAAACAAAGTTACATTTGGACTAAAATAGAGTAGTGCTTGTGTTAGTCAATGTTTTTATTAATTTTACAAGTAAAAGGGTTTTCCACAAAAATAGGAGGGTATTTATATTTTTTACTTCAGATATGTTTATCAAGAGAGGTAGGTGCTAGCTGCAAAGTTGTCAGGGGAAATTCCAGGGTAAATTCCTGGACCATGGCACCTAGTTTGATGTCACTATGTCAGATTATTTACTATATATGCTTGTTTTAAGTCTAATCAAACTGCAAACAATATAGATCCTGATCTGCCATGGCATATTGTGCCTGCAAATCAGGGTCTACCTTGTTTATTCTAATGATTAGTCCCAACAAACTGCATAGACTCTGATCTGCAGGTGCACTTTGTGATAGCATATCTGGATCTTTGCAGTTTGCAGTTTGACTCGTCTTATAAGTGACTATAACAGTAAATTGAAATTCTGCACTTTTCCCAGCTGGTAAGAAAACCTTTTCAGCAGGGGCCCCAAGTGGCCAAGTGGTCTAAAGCGCTCACCATTACAGATCACTGCCATCTCACCTCTGACTGTCAGTTTGACTCTCGGGTTCGGCCAATGTGGGTATGTGAAAGCTTGACAGGGCTTCTTGTGGGTTGGTGGTTCAGAATGTATTTATCCTCTCACCCTTTTCGATTATTTTTATTTTATTAATTTCAAAAGATGTTCTCTTAGGTTAGGAATGCTGCATGATGCCACATTGCTAGACATCACAATAAGCTGCCACACTGCAGACATAGTGATATGAATGAAAAATTGTTAAAGATACATTAAAAATCCAAATCGCACACACAAACACAACTAGTAATAACAAAGTTAAACCTATGATGTTCATTTTCAAATACCAATACTGCTAAGCAGAATTTTACCTAATATTTGACAGAAAGCAACCTAGATTTAGCAGATCTGCCATCCAGTATAGCTGCCATTACATGTACTAAAAATAGAAGAACCTTCAAAAACCAATCAGCATAATTTCAGCAAATTTGACAGAATGCATACTGTCTTGAAGGTCTTTCAGGTTTCTACAAATATTATAATGCTGGTAAAGATTTTAAAAAAACCATTTAAAAAAAAAAACATTCAACAGGATATGACCAAACATTTCAAGAATGCCTTTTCAGAAACTGCTCAGCACAATTAACCAAATTTCAAAGATGTTGGTACTAAGCTTTGAACGTACAAATAATTACAAAAAATGTGGTCACTGTTAGTGAAAACAGAAAACCTTGAAATGACCCTTCTTAAAGCTGCTAAAAACAGAATTTATTGGGGCCCCGAGTGGCCGAGTGGTCTAAGGCGCTCATCGTTACGGATCACTGCCATCTCACCTCTATGTCGGTTTGAGTTTCGGATTCAGCAAATGTGGTTATGTGAGAAAGCCTGCCAGTAGCTTCTCGTGGGTCGGTGGTTCTTTCTGGGGGTTTTCTGGGTTCTTCCTCCACCATTAATACTGGCCACCATGTATAGCCTGTCTTGTGCTGAAAAATGGCATTAAACCCTTCAACAACAACAACAAACAGAATTTATTAAATTTGGCTGAAAGTGTCTGTCAGCCAGGAGTGATATCTTTTCTTGTACAATATGAAGAAAATTACATTAGCATACAGTGAATTCTATTACTAGCTGGGGATGAAAACTTAAAATGGTGGTTTTCCACTTGATTATGAATTGTGTATTGTGTACTCTACATTTAAACTTGCTTACATATGTAGGTCGGTGATATAGAGTCCATCTTGAAAAGTTATTTATCAGATAAGGTTGACATTTATTAGCATCCTAATAAAATGCTTTATAAAGTTTATGTCACAGTGTGAAGCTGGCAGCGTAACAGTGCAACTTACCAAATTTACTCTCATGCAGGTCAGCTCCAACAGCAAACAGGATAGACCCAGATCTGTTCGCATGTAGTGTGCATGTAGATAAGGGCCTATCTTGTTTGTTTTGCATGTATATATATATATATGTGTGTGTGTGTGTGTGTGTGTGTGTTCATAAATTTGTACAGTAGTGTACTAATAATTAGAAATTTTATACCAGTGTCATTAAACTGAAAGAGTTTTTAAACACTTAATACAAATGCTTTTTGCAAATATGGTTAAGCTTATGGCATATGATATCCAGCTTATGTGGTACAGTTTATTTCAAAAGAACATACTTGTAAGATGCAATACCAACATCGAACATACACAAGTGTACATGACTACTGTGTTATTTAGGGACCAACTGTCTTCTGGGGAGGTCCTCGGAATTACATTCCAACAGGGATAGATTCTATTTTTTTATCCCAAGATAAAACAAACATTATTTGTAATTTTCAAGACCGTTTTTCATATAAGATAAACGAATGCATGGTGGCCATATATTTCGTGGAGGATGAGCCTGGAAAAACCCCTGAAAGCACCACTGACCCACGAAGGAGCTGCGGAAAGCTTTGTCACACACTCACATTGGTCATGCCAAAACTGGAATTTGCAGAGGTGAGATGTGAGTGATCTGCATAAGTGAGGACCTTACCACTCTGCCACTGCAAAAGTGAGGACTTTACCACTCGGCCACTGCATAAGTGAGGACCTTACCACTCTGCCACTGCAAAAGTGAAGACTTTACCACTCGGCCACCTGGGTCTGATCATTTTTTTAACTAATATAATGAACAGAATTGCATAGTTCCTATTTTTCCCTACAAATCAAAGCAAGAGTATTTTATTACAGTAAAACCTATCTTGAAAGACCACTGTAATGTGAGACCAACTGTCTTGAGAGACCTTATTCTCAATACATAGATTTATTGATTATATAGTATTATGACCTGTTATGAGAGACCATACTTTTTTGGCAGGACGGGTGGTCTTTCAAGACAGGTTCTACTGTATCAAGCTTCTGGATGGCTGAAAGTATTTGAACAGAAAAATATCATGCCCCCCCCCCCCGAAAGTTAAGTGGTTGGTTCCTTAGGTTAACACATTAACCCCTCACCTGACATTCGAGTTGGAAACACATTTTGAAAGCTTTTTTTGAATAAATCCTAAGACCTCAACTTCCAGGTGATTTTCCAATAACATAATGCCTAGTTGTGTTAGAAACATTGTGTTTCATTGGCTATATACCGGTAGCTTGTGCCTGAGCAGAGGGGTAAATGTTAGAATGTTTTTTTAAATATTTTTTTTGTTCTTTTTTTGCTTAATGGATCCATTATTTTTGTATTGAGACCACTCTTTATTCCAAATGCCCATCTTATCCTACTTTTTGCAAAGGTTCATTTGTCTGTTTGCAGTTCATATCGGTCTGCCTTAGATCTTCTACCAAGATGTCTAAAATCCAGACATAAAAATCTGATTCTGACCACAGGCAAATTTTGGGTAGAAAAAATCGGGTAAAAAGTTAGGTTCTTCCCTCTGTAGTGCAACTAGAAATTCCAGATTATTTGGTACCATTTGGTATTATTTGGTAGAGCTACGTCTGTCTACCTTCTTAGAATGCCACCGACTTTAGTGTATCATGCATGACCTTGACGCTACAGAGCTCGGCAGTAGGCTACTACCTCCTGCCATGTCTACTCGTCACCAGGGGTTAATGTGTTAATTAGCCCATATCATATTTCTGGCATTGTATTGCACAAGTATAATAAGACCACACGAAAGTTGTCATGACCGAGACATGCACATTTACATAAGAACCAGATCTCTGCACTTTTGATTTTACTGAAATAAATTCATTCAAAACAATTTTTGGGGCGGTGATAAATACAATTTTGCAATTTTAATCAATTCAAAATAAAATTGTGAAACCCATAGAAAAATTTTAATCTTTTGATTGGCAAGGCTCACAGAATGTGAAAAATTATTCAACTCCTTGCATAAATTTCATTTGAAATTTGTGCACATATAAGGTCATATAAATATAATTTATGATATACCAACTGTACTTGTTTAAAGAAGAGACCAAATGCAAACTGCACAGACCCAGATCTGCTGTTGCGTATTGTGCCAGCAGATCCAGGTCTGTGTAGTTTGTTAGCAGTAATCAGTAGAACAAACATCATATACCCTGATGTAAAAGGGCATTATGCTATGGCAGATTTGGATCTTTGTTGTTTGCAGTTTAACTCGACTTTTAAGTGAGTATATACGGTAAGCAATTGGTATGATGTTGGCCCAGAGAATCACTTCACTTTTTTTGCAGAGTTAACAGTTTCTCAAAATCGCTGTTGTTATCATTTGATTCTAAAAATGGTAAAGTTGTGTGCACTCTCAAATTAGTATATAAAGGGGACAAATCCCCCCACAGCTTGTTAGAAACTAAATTTGCAAATGCAGCAAATGAGTTGTGAATCTTATCACCACCTTCTTGCACGTGATATATTTGTTGCAGGGTAATGCATATAGAATGCAAATTTGCTGCCCAGGAAATTGTATTTGATAAATGTGCATTTCTTTGCTAGAGTGAAAGTGTCAGTGCATTTCTGGTACCATGACAGATTTGCTAAAAAGTCAAATAGGAAATTTCACTTGGCTATGGCATTTCAGGACACAGCTGTGAAAGAATACATCATTTGAGTAACAAGGTGTTATTTCATATACACTAGTAATAGTCCATAATAGACATTTAAAATAACTTTTTTAAAAATGTATTGCTTGATAAGTTTTATCTGAAGAGGAGACTATCCAATTAAATACATTTTATATATTTAAGCTTTTGCTATGTTTTTAAGGAAAATGTACGATTAAAAGGAACTTGTGACTTCAGACTGTTGCACCTAAGTTAGATGGTTGTGCAATACCCCTCATTCTGCACTCCTCTACTGTAAACATGTATGTTTAACAGTTTTGCAAAAGAGATAAAATTCCCAAATACCATTAGTACTTTTTTATAAATCAACTCAAACTACAAACAACAAAGATAATGATCTACCTTAGCATAATGTGGCTGTAGATCAGAGTCTATTTTGTTTGTTTTACTGATTACTCTGAACAAAATGCACAGACCCAGATCTGCCAGCACATGACATGATGGCAGATCCGGACCTGTGCAGTTTGCAGTTGGACTTGCTTTATGAGTGAGTATGTACAGTCTTAATGGTGTATGATAATTATAATTATAAAAAAGAGTAAATTTGAATTGGTTTTATCTTTTGCATTGAAAAGTACCACAGTATCCTTTCCAGTAGGCCAGAACAATTCTTCAAGGATGATATTTAGAACTGGATTCCATGGAAATTTGCCAGTGCACATACATATGTTCCATAATTGCACCAGTAGTACATGAATACTGAAAGCATGGCCAGGACGTTGCTATAATTAGTACCTATTGAGTGTTATAATTCATTAAATAAAGTGGACATGTTATTTTTAAGAGCAAAGTACTGACAGCGGGGAGGATATAAATACCCTTCTGATAATGTTAGTGCTGGTTTCAAATGCACCGGTCAGAAATGCTCCAGTCGAACTTGAAATGAACAGGGGAGAACTGCTGCTGAGGCAAACAAACGTGGCAAACAACACAAAAATGATGCTTCATTTACAAAAAGCCCGTAACATTGCTCACAGTTTACCTATAAATTAGATGCATGTGTGCATGTGTGTGTCTGTGCTGTTATATTTATTACATTGTAATGAATCCCTCTGATGTCACAAGAATTCAGCAACAGGTTATCTTGTTACGCTGATACTTGTACTTGATACGCTGATACTTGTACTTGATACGCTGATACTTGTACTAGATACGCTGATACTTGTACTTGATACGCTGATACTTGTACTTGATACGCTGATACTTGTACTTGATACGCTGATACTTGTACTAGATACGCTGATACTTAGTCATTTATAAGGTTGTGCATCAGAGTCCTTTGATAACGGCAACACTTTCACATGCTAGACATGGAGAAAAGACAAGAGTGAGTTTACCCAAAACCCATATTAAATAGTAAATTATGAAAAGTAGGAGTAATTTGATAATTAGGCACCCCCCCCCCCCGACCCACCCCACACCCCACACCAGTAAGCAGTAGTACTCTTTTGCTCACCACCTCAGTTTGATAAGGTTAAGGTGAGTCCTCCCTTTGGTGTAAATTCTAGGATGCAACATTTCTTTATAGCAGTATTGGGAACATTGGTTAAAATTTAAAGATCCATTGATTTTAATTCATTGGTTGGTAATATATTCTAGATTTTTAATGGACATTGTTATTTTTGCATACTTTGAATGGTAAGGTTGTTTGTACGTCAATTTGTAATGGTTTACCGGCACATTTGTCATGTGCAATGTTAACTCCTGGGTTGTACTAAACAATGGAAGACAATATATGAACTGGAAGCTGTTATGCACATATTTTACTTTTCCTGGTGGGGCACCGAGTGGCCAAGTGGTCCAAAGCACTCACCATTATGGATCACTGCCACCTCACCTCTGTCTGTGTGGGTTTGAGTCTTGGGCTCGTCCAGTGTGGGTATGTGAGAAAGCTTGCCAGTAGCTTCTCATGGGTCAGTGGTTCTTTCCGGAGTTTTTCCTGGGTTCTTCCTCCACTTATATATTGGCCACCATGTATAGCCTACCTTGTGCAGAAAAATGGTGTTAAACCATACAACTACTACTACTTAGGATTTCCTAGTAGATTTCATCCTGAAAAGGTGGACATCAGGATAAGTCTTAATTTAAAATTTCATCATTTGACTTTCTGACCAGTCTTTGGTTAATTATATATTTTTTAATTGTTGTACCACTGCATCATGGTATTCTGTTGTGATTCTTTTATGACTTATTCATAATTTGTTCATAATTTTTGGTAGATATGATTCTTTTTTCACATGTAAACATAATTATAGAAAATAATTATTTCTCATTTTCTTAGGTTCCTAAAATTTCAGCATCATAATAAATAAAATTATATTTTTACCAAAATAGAGGGAAAAAAGATAATTGTGTTGATACTGATTATTTTTACCAGCTGCAGAGACCCATATCTACTGGTGCATTATGTAATGGCAAATCTCAGTCTGTGTATTTACAGCTGGACTTGAGATGTCATTGAGTATATATATGGTATTTAAAAAAATGTAAACAATGCAGTGTCCTGTTAATTTGTGACAAAAATCACATATAAATTCACAATATTGAAATGTCTTGTTGTTAATTTGTTATGTCCATGTTTCTAGTAAACTGTTTTTGTACTACTATACTGTATTTGGTTTCTTGTTTCCGGCATAAGGTCAGCATATGAAGAGTGAATGTGAACATGTTAACTAGACCACTATCTATGGGAATATGGAGCAACCACAACTTTTTTATCAATGATTCTCTAGTACTGCTCAGTCAGGTGGGAAAAAAAAACAAAATCATTTCCCTTTCATCCTTCAGTATTACATGAACTGAGGTAGGAGAAAGTTTGAGACAAAGACAAAACAAAGGTGTTTAGCTTGTGGCAGAACACTGACGCCTAGTCTCGTCAGTTGCAATAATGAGGTGTCTTTTCAGAATTTGTGGGCCCAGTGCTGCCAGGTTTGTGAAATCGTTCTGTCTTCAGATGGAGACACAGTTAAAATTTATATTCAGGAAGGGCTTCTTTTAGTATTTTAAAATCTTTGACGTCTAAAGTTTTGTGCCGTTTTTTGTCATTTGTTCCAAAATATCCTCATAAATCATATAGCGAATAAATTTGCATCAGAAACTGGATTTGTACAACTTTGGTTTAAGGATGACTTATTCATGTACATGCACTGTGTGTTGGTATTTGATGTGTATTGACTGATTCGGCTTGAAAGGCTCTCAGAGTTATTCATGACCAAATTGTATTTCCCACCAGGTCAGCTGTTTTTGCAATGTAGTGTTACCCTTTTGTTCATCTGTCATTTTTTGTGTATGTCAGTCGATGCATCCATCACACCTTGGTTAAGTTTTACATAAAGTTTTCAGCTATTTTGGTTGGACACGATACTTGATGAACACGATTCCGTCTTACACTTTTCCAGTGACACACAATCATGATAATAGTGGATGGGGCCATAAAAAAATCTTAATAACAATATCTATAAAAAGAAAGTTAAAAAGAAAATAACTTTTGTTCATTATGTATATAAAGTCTAAGGCTTTTGCATGAATAGCTCAATTTAGAACAATGTACAGTACAGATTTATGTTAATATAAGAACAATGTACAGTGCAGATTTATGTTAATATAAGAACAATGTACAGTACAGATTTATGTTAAGATAAGAACAATGTACAGTGCAGATTTATGTTAATATAATAACAATGTACAGTGCAGATTTATGTTAATATAAAAACAATGTACAGTACAGATTTATGTTAATATAAGAACAATGTACAGTACAGATTTATGTTAATATAAGAACAATGTACAGTACAGATTTATGTTAATATAGTTTGCTTAGGTTTGCAAGCGAGATGTTTCCTCAAACGATGTAGGAGAGAGATTGTTATCTCTCAGATCAGAAATGAGTTGTATGGCATTTTGGTAGGGTAATAAAATTGAGAAAAAAATTCTGACAGCAGAAAAGGAAACCATGTGCAGTTGCAGAAAAAATACCATTTACTTGCAAATAAATAAACTAAATGATGGAAGAGAACTTCCTTCTACTTAGAAATCTCGCAAAAGGTTAAAGTGTCAAACATTACGCAGAAGCGATCCTAGGAGATAAGGTTTACACAGGGGATTTTGATTGGGGTAACAACTCCTGGGTTCATTGATAGAAATAAGATAGCAGGCCAGGTTAGCTTGGGGACGCTATCAGAGTACTACACACTTCCTGTGGTGGGTTACTCCCCACGCTATGTGTAGCAGCAGTTTCATTCATGAATTTTAGGGTAATTAGGTGGGGACCATATCACTCTACTTGGGCAGTTCAATGAGGCTTAACGCTCTAGTGACACTGCAAGGTTTTGGAGGGTAAATTGGGGAGGGCAATATATCTTGGCATCCATTCATGTACTGACAAATGATGTGAGTGGTCAAACCGTGTAAGTTAGATCAAACAAAAGTGTCTGTTCTGTTTGATTGGATTAAATCATTCAGGTTGCTCAAGTGTTATTAAATTGATGTCGGGCCGTTTTAGGTAGGGCTGTAAATTAAACATCTTAAGGAAACTAGTTGCATAGTTCAGAGGTAGGATTGTAAATGGTTGCCATGTGATATATATTCTCATTATAGCACGATTTCTTTTTAAGAAGTCCCTCCAGTCAATAAAGTTTATAACCTACCCCTTGCTTTGGTCCTTGTTTTTTATTTCTTCTTTCTTCTCTTTTTTATTAAAATTTACCTCCAAAGTTTGAGATTAAAAAAAAAAAATAAGACTGAATTATTCAATATCAGTTCCATCTTTACAATCCAGAACCAAATAGAAAACTCTTTAGGAATAGTTTTGAATATCTGGGGCCACTAATTTGGAACACAGTCCCAAAAGGAGGAAAGGAGGCAGTACAAATATAAATACTATAATGTAATTCACTGTCTGAAAACTGGAACTTGTCTCGTGTGACAAATGTATTACAACTTGAAGTATAAATTCTCAAACCTTCCACTTTGTTGTCTCACTACTTTGTACTGTATGCTCTGTACTTTGTACTGTATATACATAGTGTTTGTACGTTCTCTCCACATACAAATTTAGCTTATTATTACGGGGGGGGGGGTCGGTCGGATGTGAATTTTTATTTTTCTTCCCCTCTTGAAAGAATTGAGTTGTATATACTTTTTTTTTATTGTGTGTGCAGCTATGTCCTGTGTATGCAGGTATGCAAATAACAGAGCACAACATTTTTATTCCATGCAACAAAATTTTGTCACCCACTTTCAATAAATTCATTATTATAATCAAGGGACCAACCGCTCAACTTTTGAGGGGGACATATTTCTTCACCCCAGGGTATGCTTGTTTCGTTTGTTTTATCACTTGATCATTTTTAAAAACTAGAATAAGCAATAAGATGGGGGTTTTTCCTACAAAATCAGAGCCTGAATTTTGTTGAAGCTTTTTAGGGGTAAATTTTTTCAGATGGTTAATTGATAAGCAGCAGTGTTCAGTCAATGACAATGGTTAATGTTCAAGGTCACTAAGTCATTAGTATAAGGAGTATTTCAAATCCAGTATTGTATTTTATATATTGTGTTACTGTGTTCTCATCTTTCTTGTTTCTTGCCTTGAAAAATCTATAACAGCTCCATCTTTGAATTTAATTTTCAGTCTTTAACAAATATGAAGTCACATTTAACAACATTTTTAAAAAATTCAGATTTCAGTTTTTAAAAAAATGAAACAGTTACTGCCAAGCCTCTCTTTCACTCAGTCTTTTTGGCAGATGTAAAACACACCAGTATCAACTTTCTCTTTTCGTCTGCCTTTCATTTGTCAATTACAATAATTACAGACATGTACCTGAATCATCTCAATCTGCCTTCTCCAATTCTTTAACTGTCAATCCACCTTTGGATAAAACTGCCAAGGCCCGTGTATTCACCTCCTCCCCTGGAAGCCAATACAGTGTTGTCATTTACAGTTGGCAGCCAGTGAATTTGCCGCCAAAGATTTTTTTTTTTCTTTCTGTGTGCTATGTTTTTAATGAATTTTTTAAGTACATTTTTAGGAATAATTCAGTTGCCTTAAAACACCTTTCAGGTAAATAAACAGTTTTGGAAGCTGAAATTTGAATGTTGAATTTTAAGTAAAGGAGAAACTCAAGGAATTGATCATTAAGGACATTACATATAAACACGAAATATATCACAGACAAAAAAATGCAGTACAGTCTGGTATACTGATCTGTACATTGAACCAGGCATGAATTCAGTTCTTTTTGCACATACCCAATTTACCAATAAGATTTAGACACATGCGCCCATGGGTGCCCGCAGGATTTTTTGGAGGGGGGGATAAGTCAGTCATGGCTGGGAGAGTTAGTATAGCATGCAGTCCGAAAATAAAGCAGATATTTATTTGGTGTTTTGAACAGAATCTTGTGACATATTTTCAGCTTCATTTGCATGATTAAACTTGTCGGAATTTATATATATATTTATTTGCAGTATGATTTCTAGGGGGGTCACGTGATCCCCCTTGACCTATGCTGTGGGCACCCATGCATGTGCCATATCACGAAGCCAGATCCATCACTATCTAGAAGTATTGTATCAGTAAACCAAGTTGCAGAAGTTTCTTGGCTTGAATACGAATTAGTAGATTGTTTTGGTTTTGTGTTTTAATGCCATTTTCGGCACTTATTAGGCAATGCATGGCAGTCAGTATATGTTTATGGTGGAAGAACCTGGGAAAACCTCATCAGTCAGAACCACCAACCTACAGGAACCTACTGACAAGCTTTCCGACTTACCCAAGTTGGCTGAGCCGAGATTCATATTAAAACTAATTGTGAAGACCTTGATCTGCATGTACATAATGCAATAGTTGGGTCAAGGCTATTTACATTCATGGGGGTAGGGGTATTGCTCAGTGAATTGTGTTGAAATGCTTGTGAATGTAATGTGCTTTCTGATAGTGGCAGTAACATTTACAGTATACTGTAAGATAATGGCAGTAACATGTACAGTGGTACTATCAGATAATGGAAGTAACATGTACAGTGGTACTATCAGATAATGGAAGTAAGATGAACAATATACTGTCAAATAATGGCAGTAACATTTACAATATACTGTCAGATAATGGCAGTAACATGTACAATATACTGTCAGATAATGGCAGTAACATGTACAATATACTGTTATATAATGGCAGCAACATGTACAATATACTGTCAGATAATGGCAGTAACATGTACAATATACTGTCAGATAATGGCAGTAACATGTACAATATACTGTCATATAATGGCAGTAACATGTACAGTATACTGTCAGATAATGGCAGTAATATGTACAATATACTGTCTAATAATGGCAGTAACATTTACAATATGTTTTCTATACTTTCAGGTCATTGTAACATTATGACAATCCCTTTGGTGTTGTTCCATGGAAAATAACATTATTTTTATTGAGGTATATAGGAATCCTTGTGCTCATCTGTCTTTCCATCCATTGTTCCATCATGAACACAATCTTGTTTGTGCAACACAGTCATAAAGTGTTTTTTTTTTTTACGATTGCCATGAAACCGTATAAATATTATGGTCATCACATGGAGATGTGCATATTGACCAATCACAGGCCTCCTGCCTTATTAGAGTTATTGTACTTTTTTGACTTGTATCACAGTCTTATTAATGTAACTGTTCTCCTAGTTTGTAATTGTTTGCCATGAAAGTTTGCAAATATTATGGTCATCACCTTAAGATATGCACATGGACAAAATACTCAATATAATCAATTTTAAGAAGGGTCATTGCCATTTAAGAACTGCAACTGAAAGCAGTCTTTACAATCTTGTGAATGCAATTTGTTTTACATTCTTAAATGTATTTATATGAACAGTGTGATCCCCATATGATTATTTACTTGTAAAGAAATCACTTTCCTCTGACATTTTGAGTTAAAGTTATTGAACCTTTTTTTTCATCTTTTAGCTGAAAAGTGTGACAGACTGTTCTTTTCTCAGTGTTCTTGATGTATCATTGTGAAACTTGGTTTTTATTATGGTCATTACCTAAAGATGCACAGATCAAAGAAATAGCATCATTCCACAAGTTTTATAAGAGTTATTGCCCTTTTTGTTTTCCAGTCGACTGCAGTGTGGATGCAATTTGTCCTGCATTTTTGATGGCTCATTGTTAGACTTTGTACATATTATGGACATTATCTGAAGATGTACATATTAGCCAGTCAGTGCTCCTTTAAGTTCTTTTAGAGTTATTGCCCTTGTCAGTTTGTAGAATCTTGTGAATGTGGCAAGTCTCAGTTTTCAGTGACCCACCATCAGTATTTGTATACATTGTCGCCATTATCTGAAGATGTGCATATCAACAAATCGTTATGCTCCCACAATTTTTGTTAGAGTTATTGTCCTTTTTGTCTGTTAGCTGAATACAATGTAAGACTGAAAGACAGAAATCTGTGAATGCAACTTGGCTTGCATTTTATTTTATGGATCACTGTGCAGTTTGGAACCTTGTCATCGTTATCAAAAGATGTAAACATTGCTTGATTTTGTGCTTGATTTTTGTAAGAGTTAATGCCCTATATGACAGAGCTGGATGAAGTATATGATGAAATGTACAGTTTTCAGCTGATTGCTGCAAAAATTATATATTATAATCATCATCAGATTTCTCAATGTACATTTTCAAAAGAGTTGTGCACTAATTTTAAAAGCAGATCTGTCTCCATCATTTGGGTAGGGAAGAAATATTGAAGAAGCAGGGGTATATTTACATGAAGATTCCCCCTAGTTTGTCTGATGTTTCTGTGAGTTGAAACAGTATGTAAAAAACAGTAAAGCCACCAATTCAGTTAATTAAGGAGTATCCATAAATCTTGGGTGATTTATAGTTCTTACTTAATAGTGATAATATAGTTCTTACAACATAGCATTTTAAAGATGTTAATGATTCATAACTGTATTTATACTGCCCCATAAGCTGACTTATCCAAGTTTTAAAAAGAATAAGTACAAAATTGCAAACTTATTATTAGAACACACCTTTAGTAACAGGTCATCAGACAAAGAAGGTGATGATGGTTGAGAAACACTGGCCTCCTCCCCCCCCCCATTAACGTGGTAGTCTCCAATCTACAAGTAATCTCCATAAAGTGTTGAAGTCAAATGTGGTACTTAATGCAGTAAGCTTGTAAATTTATGTTAATGCTAGCAATTGTCAGAGGCAATTAAAGCCATTCAGTTGTGATTTGTTACAATTTATATTGTGAAAGCTTGTGCTTAACCTTTCCTTCAAGTTGCTGACATCCAATAGTGTAATTATTTTTGAAGTTGCATAATGATGTATATTTGTAAAGAAAAATGTGTGTATAAATGCATTTCCTTTAATATGACACCAAATTTGACAAGAGGCCTCAAAGAAACATAGTGTATAAAGGGTAATGATTTTGGAGTAAGGTCTGGGATGGAAATTTCAGAGTGCTATAATTTTCCTATGCACAGGTAATCCAGCAAGGGGTAATGATTTTGGAGTAAGGTCTGGGATGGAAATTTCAGAGTGCTATAATTTTCCTATGCACAGGTAATCCAGCAAGGGGTAATGATTTTGGAGTAAGGTCTGGGATGGAAATTTCAGAGTGCTATAATTTTCCTATGCACAGGTAATCCAGCAAGGGGTAATGATTTTGGAGTAAGGTCTGGGATGGAAATTTCAGAGTGCTATAATTTTCCGATGCACAGGTAGTCCAGCAAGTGCTTATCTGTCATGATAAACTTTGGCAGCTACTTTGGAAATTCTAATGCCATCCTAATAAAGAGGAAATTATGTAATACTTCACAGGTGACTGACAATCCAATTGGTCAGCAATCCATTTAGACCACACAGGTGACTGACAATCCAATTGGTCAGCAATCCATTTAGACCACTAGTATTGATATTGATAGCAAGCCACTTTATAAGGTTTGATACAGTTGTGTTTTTAAACCCTGAAATTTTCACAAGTTGGTAATTTTTGTACATTTGTTTGTTGATTTTTTAAATTCAAATTCCAACTTTTATTCACTACAGTGAGGCATCATTTATGTGCACTAAACTTGTGTAATGCTCACAATCTAAGATCAAGGTAAGCACAAATTTTGACATAAAGTCAGAAAATTTACACTTTAAAAAATGCCATTTGCAGGTTCTTGATGAACTCTATAGATCATACATTGAAACTCTGCCAGTAGACACATAGTGGGTGCCATTTTGACCAACATGACTATATTTGACACAAGGACTGACGGAAAAGTTGCTGATATATCAAGCCATTTTTTCATTCACAACTTTTCAGTCAGTCCTATTGGTTACAGCTGAGATGGTCTGAACAGGTTGCATTTTTGTGGGGTGATGAAATCCCTCACAAACAAAATGTGTTTTTTTTCTTCTGTAAATTAATACTTACATGTTAAGCTTATTTTTGCCCTGAATGTCTAAACTCCGTTAAAATCAATTAGAGAAAAATCTCTAAAAGTTTTCTTCATATGAATTCCATTTTTATACACACAAAAAACCTACTACCCCCCCCCCATAAGAACATACATATAATTACAATCTACCTGCACTTCTTATCCAACCTCAATGCTTCAGGTGTTTTTATTTATCATCTTTTAGTTTTACATGGTTGCATGAACTTAAATAAGACATGGTTAATATTTTGTAATCAGTGCAAGGTTAGTCATTGTGTTTGCTTTGAAGATTCACAATTTATTTTTTAACAGAAAGTATGATGAAAACTTAACAAAGTGCAAACAAAATTCCACTTTATAATAAGGGAAAGAAAGTGACAATATTTCCACTTGTGACATAAATCTGCAAACTTCTTGAAAAATCTGCAGTTAGCAAAAAATCCATCTGCATATGTCTGCAGATAATCTGGTTACGTTCACCCATGACATTTATTCAAATTTTGTTTCGATAACAGTACTCGACTGATTTTAAAATAATCAGGATTTTGGTCAAAATACATGGAATGAAGAAAAATAAGTGAAGACTCCTCAATGTAGATATCAGAAACATGCCTCTATACCAGTGTGTTTGTGATATATGAAAAGGTTAATTAGCCTAAAAGACTCTAGTCTTGAGATGGTCCACATCTGGTCAATTACATCACTGACTGTAACTGCATGTGCAATATTGAACGAGAGGAAGGGTGTCTGGCACTTTGCCAGAGTAGTGAGGGAGGGGGAGGGGGGAGGGAAAAGATTTGTAAAAGTGGAATATAACTTGTAACCTTAAAAATATTAAAACTCGGAGTTGGGGTTGGGAAGTGGTAGGTGTACACAATGTTTGGGTAGCGATGTCCACTAAAAGCTAACAAGACTTGAAGCTTTCTGGACTAAATTAGAATTAAAAACTTATTTCATTTTCAAGGGAAGTTCATTGAGGTTAAGAGTATACTAGACAGGATTCAGGGTCTGGTACCCAGAGAATAGACTTTTGGTGAACTTGTTATGTGTCTTTGACTATTTTATAAAGTTGAAAATGACACCAAAATGTTTCAGAGAGCAACTTTTCTCTACAGTTGTATAGTTGAAAAAATATGCCTTGAAATTGCTTAACATGCAGTATCTTCTGGGGGACTTGCCACCTGGCCCCATTAGGTGATTCTGTCTCACAGACCTGTTGCCTACTTGTTTATACAGACACACAAAGGTACACATACACAGAAAGGTACACACACACACACACATTCTGGATCATCGTACCTATTGTTTCAAGTACCATAGGTATTGATGTAGAACTTACTTCAAACTGCAAAGCAACAGACGCCCTTATCAGCTATCACGTAATGTCATGGTAGATCAGGGTTGATCTTGTTTGTCCTACTGGTTACTCCAAATAAACTGGATAGACCCATGTCTGCCAGCACATTATGTGATTACAGATCTGGGTCTATACAGTTTGCAGTTGAACCAAGTGTTTTAGCAAGTATATAAGATCTACAGCTTGTACCCTAAGCTGTAAGGGACATTAAGGATGTCCATCTTTGTAAATCTGTGCTGACTGACCCTAATCTGCTACTGGCATTAGGAATGTCCATTTTTAAAAATGATATATTGATATATAACATTTGGGGTACATTGGACCCAAAATGACACTTGCAACCTTTAAATTAATCGATTGTCCTGCAGCCTGGAACAAGTAAAAAGAAAATTGCTAGGCAAGTAAATAGCATCGAATTTTGCATAAAATGAAGGGTTAAATTATGTGTTTGTACAGTTTAACAGAATCTCAATTTCTGGCAAGTAGACCAGTTTTTAATTTTTTTTTCCAGACCCGTTAGCTACAAATTATGCAAGAATATAAATGTTCACAACATTAAATACTTGAACATTTCAAAAAGTGACCATCCATAAACACTGATAGGTCTGGATCTATGCTAAATAATGGTCAGTCTAAATCTATGCTTAAACAGTTATCAATCTGGATCGGAGGAGATATTTTACTGCCATTACATAAAATAAATAAGGTATCACAACAAGCATGATTTGCAAAACATGCAAACACAGCATTGTACATTAAAAAAAGAATTGGAAAAAACACACAGTGCATGACATAAGACATGAGGAATAAAAAACATTTTAAAAGTCAGTGAGTAAAAAGTGAATTCAGTATCTGGACAAATAAAAAAGTGCAATTTTGGATTATTTAAAAGAAATATTTTTTGGTCATAATTGAAATTTAAAAATAAATGCAGAAGCACCTATGCTGTGATGCACCGTATGCCTTTAAAGACAGGGAATAACGGTGTTGCACTTCTTAAGAACAGATAAACAACAAACGCTAACACAAACATAGCTGCCATCATGGCTGGTTGGGTGGGGTGGGTAATATATACAGATATTGCATTTACAGTCTTTATCATTTCAGGATAGAATTAAAGATTAGACAAGGATAGATCTGGGTTTGTTCTTTAACAATATTAGATCTGGATCTATTAGAACTAGAGCTTTACTGAAACAATGGTAGGTCTGGTTCTGTGCCTTTTCTTGTCAGATGCATGCTGTTTGTAAATAAATATGGGTTGAGAGCCAGCATTCTTGGCCTGGTCTTTTGACATTTCTCTAATGTCATGTTGTGGTATATTCAAATGTGCAAGTCATCCTTATTGTGGATTGGAGGTTATATTTAAATACTTTATCAGAGACAACCCCAGTTTTCAGTTTACCATAATTTTGATAACCTAAGTACTTTTTCAGTCTTTTAGTAGCCCTCTGTATCATTGTGTGATACATGGCAAGTCTAAAAGATTACATAGGTTGTATTTTGTTCTTGACACACTGAACTTACACAGGCCTTGTCAAAGTGACATGCCACCATACACTGTCATGCCATAATAGGGTATACCTCATCACATACTTAGTGCTGTCCTTCTTAAAATGCTGTTCATGCATTTACAGAGGGTACCGCCTTGTAGTGCGAGTGTTTTAATGCCGTTATACCTATACCTTATTACGTAGCATATTCAGCAGTGGTTCCCAACCTTTCTGGGCTGCAACCCTAAAAAATTACTTTTTTTAGCCTTATGACCCCATTTCCAAATTTTGATAAGTTTTACCACCCTCAAAAGATCCTGGCGACCCTACAGAATGTCTTTGCAACCCTGATCTGGGTTGTAACCTGGGCTTGGAAACTACTGATATACAGTACATTTTTACAGTGTTATTAATGAGATATGTATCGTACACTGTGATAAAGAAAGACCACTGTAATGCCATATTACCCATGTACCCATATACCTAATTACATACTGCAAACAGTACTTGTTACCATGCTGTTCATGTGAGATGCAGAGTGTAACTCCCATGCTGTAAACAGTACTTGTTACCATGCTGTTCATGTGAGATGCAGAGTGTAACTCCCATGCTGTAAACAGTACTTGTTACCATGCTGTTCATGTGAGATGCAGAGTGTAACTCCCATGCTGTAAACAGTACTTGTTACCATGCTGTTCATGTGAGATGCAGAGTGTAACTCCCATACTGCAAACAGTACTTGTTACCGTGCTGTTCATGTGAGATGCAGAGTGTAACACTTTATAGTGAGACTGCTTAGCGTGAACTACAATTGAGATTCATTGTTCCCCCAAGTTTATGGTTATGAAATAAAAATTAAATACACAACAATGTACAACTATTTGATATGACCTCAGACTAATTTGTAAGCCTGTTGGAATCACCAGTAAAATGTTAAGCTAATAACCCTCCAATTTAACTTGTCAACTAATAACCTTATGCAGGTTTTTTAAAAAAGAGGAGAAGGGTAAACCATAAAGTAGAATAGTGTTGTTATACTTAGAATCATTGATTTTGGCAAGGGGAGGCATATCTGAGTACTACAACCTCATCACAAATTTAAGTCACTGTGATCCATATTTCATTATTCCCTATCTTTGTTTCAGTATTTTAAGTTTATCTATCAAGTCCTGGTCATGCTAGAATCATTAAAGTCAGTGATTGTATATATTGCTTTTAGTACAATATCCTCACAAGAAAAGGTCACTGTAATCTACATTTCACATTTTACTGGCTTTGGTTATATTTTGTGTCATTTTTTTATATTGCATATTACAGAATCAGGAAACTTGTGTAGGGGAGGTATCTGATATGCAAGTCACTATGGCCCATATTTTGTGCTGTAGTGGCTTGGCTTCATTTTTGTTATATTCATTTCTCATGTTAGACTCTTGAAATTGATGATGATATGCATCTGTTAGTACCTCCCCTCTTGCAACAAAAGCCATGACTTTTATTTCTTTTAAAAAAAATACTTTTGTAAGTTTTTTGTTTAGTTCATACCATTTAGCCTAAAATCATGAAACTTGGCCAGGGAGTGCATCTTAAATACGCATTGCACCATTCTCACAAAGAGAGGTCACTGTGTCACTGTGACCTACATTTTATGCCTCAGTGTTGTGTTTGAAAGATTATGGATTGGATGTCATTAATGTTAGAAGCATGAAACTTAACAATTTTCTGTGTATCTCTGTTACTACTGCACCCTTACACCGAAAACAGGTCACTCTGACCTAATTTATGATTTATGAACATGTTTTTAGCATTTGTGTTTAGCTAATGACCACATACATTTTTTCATGCTATATAAATCCTAGTCTGCACAGAAGGATCTTTATAGCCAGGGCAGTTGGAAGTAGATACAAATATGTTTAATTTATGGTTAACTTCTCATATTAATGATAGCCATTGTAGAAGGCCATCCTCCACAGGTTAACTGTGTACTGTACTTGTGAATGAGTGTTGGAACTGACGAGTGCACTGCATGCAATTCACCTGAGACCTGGGCTTTAGTGGTTAATTGGTTTCATTATGTGCAGGTATACACTAAAGCTTATAGTAGTGGTCATGATGGCTGTCACTTCAACGTTACTCAAAGCCAATAGAATCTGGCTTCTTGGGATTCGACTGATAAACGGTTCTGGAGCAGATTTTAACAGCAATCCTTTTTTTTTTTTAAATAAGAAAGAAGAAAAAAGCCAACAAAATAAATCGTGTTCATATATAATGAAAATGGTTTTGTGTGATAATGAACGTTGACAATTGATGCTGGGCAATATTGAAAGTTTGAAGTAAATTACGTAATATGGTTGGTTACGTTCTTGTTTAGCCAGCACTATTGCTCAGTTGACACTATTTAACTGTAAGGCCCAGATGACCGCGGGACTATCCTTGTTACTAAAAATAGAACTCCACGCATAATCGGTATGATTTGTACGAGTTTCAAACGGCAAAAGTTTACAATCGCAGGCTTTTATTAGTTTCTTTTTTGTGTGTGGTAAATTGTGCGAGATACCAGATTGATTGATTATCACTATTGGTCACGTTTTCATCTAAAGCCAATGGATAGAGCAGGGAAACGGGCATGTATTGGCATACAACATCATGTATTAGGTGAAACATAAAGTTAACTTAACCATTTTTCAATTAGCTTTTGAAAATATTAGGCATAGTTACTTGTGAAAATACAATTGTTGAACAATGTGTTCTTTTTTAGTCGTCTAGACCATCAAAGTATTTCACATCAATAAAATACTTTGACATTTCCATACATGCTAGCAATACGATGCATTTTACATATAAAGCTAGATGTAGTATGCACCTGTATTCGCTTGGAGAGCCACTCAAACTTTTCGTTCATACGTTTGCTGAGAGTTTCTTGGTTAGACCTTGATGAATACAATCTCAGCTATGAAAGGCTCATAGGTGGTGTTTTCAAAGTAGTCATTGACTTTTGAAATTGTGAAGTGATGAGAATTGTTGATTTAAGTGAGGTAATTGTGTCTAGTTCCTTAAACTAACATTATAAATTTGCTAATAAAATTGGTTTCGGATTTTGTTTCCTGAACGTAATTGTTTTCAAATGGCAGTTTCATTCTGTATTAATTTTGTTAAATTTCATATTTATACGCCCTTAATGGGACCTCACTGTGTTAAAACCCTCTATTACTTTTTTTGCATACTCTACTGAGCAAGTGGGTCAAACACATGGGTCATATAACACCACTAAAAATAGTGCCAAATTTCATTCATAAAACTACCTGGTGACTGGGAGAGGTGGAGCCAGAAAATATTATGTAGATGAGCTCATTTGAGATTGGCTGATTGCTTGTAATTGTGGTGTATGGCCTTCCGTAGCCTAGCTTGAGTTTCATTCATGAGTTAGCTAGCTGTGCAGAATTGGAGGGAAGTAGTTTTCCCAGGGTAGTAAATGCGACTCCATTCACAAACCACCAGTTCACCACCTGATTTTGTACAATACCCAAGTCCGTGCCAGATTTTGTTTGTGAAGATAAAGTTTGCGAATTAACATAGGCCCTGTTCACTACTTGACAAGGTGTACCTGACTTGTATATGACTCTTAAACAAAAAAAAGGGAGAGGAGTGATTTCTGGAAGGAACATATATGTATACGTTGTGGAACTGAGTATATTTTCTTATCTTTCTGATGTGCCATGACTGGAGGAGAGGGGATTAACAGAGATTAAGTCGTCTGCTTATATTAGACTGAAGGCACATGCCAGCTAGCCAAACTTGACATTGTGTGTATATAATCATTAGAAAAGAAAACCTTCACCACTTGACAAATACATCCTGGACATTAAATTGTGTAAGTCAATATTTGCCTTGACCAGGCAAGTTGGACCTTACGCTTCAGGCCGGGATAAAGTGAGTCCCTAGGATACAGAAAAGTGTTAATGTACTTAGTTGAAGGTTGTTTGGCTATTAAGGAAGAAAGGGATGAGGAGAGAATGACCACGAGCTGATAAGCTAACTGACCAATGGGTTTGACTTGCAGACTGTACAGATCGACCACATGTGAGAAATGCAAATAGAGCTTGGAGTTTAAATGGCCTATGCAGATTAAATCACATCACTTGTCAGATTTGTGTCAAAGGTTGAAGGTAGACTTTGTTGCAGATGGTCGTCTTTTTCTTACAGACTTGGCATTTTGTATCTGTGATTTTTGAGCACTGGAAAGAGGTACTTGCAAGAGAACAATGAGTGAATTGGAAGGAAAGATATAAGGAAGTTTATTTTGCAACTGAATTTTTTATATTTTGAGGTTAATGTGTCAGGCTGTATGTATTCATATGCCTACTGAAGAACAGATGTAACTTCATATCGGGTGTTTGGCAAATACAATTTGGATAATACATTCCGTTAGTGAACATTAATACAACTTGGAAATGATCGACATGATTGCGCCGGCACCACTAAATCTAAAGACAAGTCCAACACCCATGCGGAGGAGTTGTCACTTCCAAAGTGCGTGGCATACTCAAGGCAGACAGTTGTCAGTACCCTCCCCACATCGGGTATCTTCACCTTGTCATGGAGCTGGGGGTAAGGTTACACGCTTTCACAATATTTTTATATATCCATGTGGTAGAATTTCATCTTATATGAGAGGTCATTGATATCAACATTGCACTTAATACTACAACATTTAGGCTGTAATACAACAATCTGTTTTCTTGAAAGAGAATTTATAAAAATTCCAAAATGTTTAGGAAAAAAGTCAAAAAGTTTTATAGAATACCCACAGATATTAAAAAAAAAATTTCAAATAAATATTTATGAATTATTTTAAAAATGATTTACCAAATATTTTAACATTTTCTTTGTTTTTAATTATTGTGGAACAAGTAGGAAAATTAAACAGTATTTTCACTCTTTAGTTTGTTTTGTTTAGACCTGAAAAACACTGAAAACCCTAAACTGTTAAGACTAGCATATTGACCAAAGGCCAGTGTAAAACTTTATCTTATCGGATCATTAAAGTTACAAACTCTTTATACATTATAATTAGCTTAATGAATATGTGATATAATTGCTGAGAAGTAAATAGTCCATAATGTGTTTGTAGAATATATATAGAATTGACTAAAGCTTGTGAGAAATCTATGACTCTGAATTACATTATACACCGGTGTAACTGCCGTGTAACTCGATGATTGGATTGAAATAATATTATAGATGTTCAAAATGTTTCCACATACTGTTCATAATGAGATCTTTGTCCAGATATAGTTGTAATAAAATGAATGGTTAAAATTGTGCTTTTACCATGTTGACCTTCGTTCCAAAGATGCATCATAAGTATCCCATTATTGCAGTTTCAATGGCACGATGAATTGCCAGAACCAAAATTGTAGACACATTTACTCTACTCTTTGTTATAACATGTCTTTGAAGTCAGAACATTAATTTAAAAATTGGAGTTATGGTGGATTAGCAGTTACTATGTTAGATTTGAGATCAGAAAGTATCCAGGTTTGACTCTTGCTCCATCTTGCTGGGTTGGCCACTGGTGTATCTCTCGGACTTTTTCCCAGTTGATCTGGCATGATATTTAACCTTCAGGGTGTCAATGTGCCCGTAAACACCTTAAAAGACAGGCAAGTCTTGCAATTTTTTTATACTATTTATTCAGGGGCCCATATGTCCAAGTGGTATAAGGACCCTGCCTTTGCGTATCACTCACACATCTGCCCCTTTTTGGCATAAATTTGTCTTGCATTGACCAGCATGGATATGTGAGAGAGCTTCCTGGTAGGTTGGTGGTTCTTCTTGCCTTCTTCATCAGCAAATATACTGGCTGCAATGTGTAGACTATCGTGTGCTGAAAAAGGACATTAAACCCATCAAGACACGGCCAGACGATTTATACACAAGTGATTTTTGGGTTTAAGAACTTTGCAAATATTGAATAGAAGATGGTGAAGTTTGAACAATTGAAGTTGGCACATTAGAATTCTGTACCAAAATACCTAGATGTCTACCATTAATGAACCTGTCTTAAACAAGCTTAACAACCCAGATGGGATTATGTCAGCATCCCATGTGTGATTATGTCATGATTCACACATGGTCCAACTTCTGATTGGTTTGAATAGTGTTTATTTGGATTTGGAATAAACAATGCATATTTGATACTATCATATGCATATTCCAAAAAACGAGAACTCTCTTGTACATTTGACATTACCATTACCACCAAGAAAAAAAAAATAACTTAAAACTTGCTCCCCATAGGCTCAAAAACATGCAAGAAAAGAATTTTTGCAGAAAAGTTTGCCATTTTCTTTTAATTTAAGCAGTACGAATGGAGACAAGATTACAGGTCATTAACTATACTTTTAAGATTATATTATGTGAAAAGCTGAAAGCTTATTAATTGACCAACTGAAGTTAAATATTCCATGTGAGCAATATTAGGTTCACATTAGACTCTTGTTTCTTTGCTGAGATAACTGTAAATAATCAAGACTTCCATCGGGAAGTGTTTAGAGTATTACAAATGGGGACAATGGCTTAAATATACAAATGGGGACAAAATGGCTTAAAGATACAAATGAGGACAAAAGGGCTTAAAGAAACATTTCCCTGCAGTTACCATGATTAAATGTTGCTGTGTGACAAGCAAAATATGACGAGGGAGTTCTGAAACGTATGATGGATCTATCTTTCACACTGTTGTATGTATTTGCTGACAAATCACATTGCGGAGTTTAAGTTCTAGTTCTTCAGTCAAGACTAAGTAATTTCAACATGTAGAAGTAGTGACAATTGGTTTATGTAAGGTTGTTGTAAGATGACATTTTATTTGCCCCACATAATTTATTAACTTTGTCGAAAGCAAATATACAAGTGATTTTTCAAGTCCTGTCATCTTTTTCGTGTTTGTTTATCAAAACAAGTTTTATGCCCGACTTGGATAATATATTATGATTAGTTATCAGTGCATTATAAGTTGTTAGGTCTTGCCAAAGACCAACAACTGGTCGGTAAAATTAAGGTTGCCTTCTTGCAATGCAGTGCATCAAAATCTTTTGTTAAGTTTTAATCTGCATGCCCTTGGAATTCACAGTTTCCAAAATTCTTGGGCAAGTTGATTTTCTCAAGGGCAAATAAATATCCAGATACATCAAACCCATACGTAAAATGAAATCTGATGCCACACATCGCATGTTTGTTTTTTTTCCAGTGACAGCAAGTACACCCAAGGCATGCAAGCACTGATGTGAAATTCACACGAGTGCGGCCTGCAAGTACCCATGTGAAATTCACTTGAGTATGGGCGAGTTAACGTTCCAAAATAGATCAAAGGTTTGGTCTTGAATTTCCAGCATGAGAAATGGCAGCAAAATGACCATGTAGCTAATTCAGGCATCAATACAGTTGATGAGAAAAAAATAAATAAAGTGTCCTCTCTCCCACCAAGAGCCGAGTTTCCTGTCCCCAGGCACTTTAAAATTAGCTGTTCAACAGGTCTTGACTCTTTTAAGGGTCTTCCGTTTTAATTTGACCCCCCAGCGGAAGAGCCCACTTTGAAAGAAAGCATAATTAATTTTGTTTTTAACCTTCCCATAGCATTCTTTTTTCAAATTAGTATATTTTAATGAATGAAAATAAGTACAAAACATGGACGTGAAAAGAATGACATGGTTAGAGTTACATCGAGAAACTTCGGCTTGGATTCGGTCAAATGTCATGCACAATTTGGAACCTGTCAAATGTCATGCTCGAGACGAAATAATTTGAAGTATGGTATGAAAATTTTGTTTATAAATATAATATATAAACAGTATAGAATGAATATTCACAATTTTAAGAGTTTAAAAGTTAACATTATGATTTATAAACAAACGCTAATTGCTTGAAAAGATTGTTGTAAAACCGTTAAAAATATAGAAAATGGGTGATCTCTTTACACCACCTTTAAATTAACAATTTAAAAAAAATTTAAATCATATCTACTGTATCGACTCGATTATTAGACAAGATCCAGCTGCGAACTCCGCAGACCCAGATCTGCCGTCGCACAATGCGCTTGCAGATCTGTGTCTGTACAGTTTGTTAGGAGAAAGTTTTTTGTCAGATGGCTTTTCTTTAACTTATCATTTCCTTCCTTCCAAGCTTTACTTAGATTGGAAGAAGTGTGAAATTTGTGATAAATGTTTACATTGTTGCTTTGAAGGGAAAGTCACTTTTTGGGTTTTCATAAGAAGAGTTTTTATGGTGTCCACTTTGTACTAAATTAAAATGACTAAATCTCAGTATGGACACAATGGTTGCTGTCTTGAGGGAAAAAAACTAAACACCCGTAATATTTGGTTTTACCAATAGACTTCTTATGATATTTACTTTGTCTTAATAGAAAATGGTGCCAGTCACATGTCCAATATGGATGCCATGGTGTATGGAACGCCAGAGCTGTCTTAAGATGAGAATTTTTATTATATGCTGTGCATTTGTACTTATATGATGTGCAGACTTCTTTATATGCCGTGCTTTTGTACTTCTGTGATGTGCAAACTTCATTTTATGCTGTGCTTTTGTACTTGTATGTTGTGCAAACTTCTTTTATATATGCTGTGATTTTGTACTTATATGATGTGCAAGCACAGCATATAAAGAAGTTTGCACATCATATAAGTACAAAATCACAGCATATAAAGAAGTTTTCACAGCATGTAAAGAAGTTTGCACATCATAAAAGTACAAATGCACAGCATATAATAAAAATTCTCATCTTAAGACAGTTCTGGCATTCCATAATGGTGGCTGTTGTAAAATCTTGATATATTACTCCCCTGAATGGGGTAGTCATTATGATATGGGGATCTTGACCAAAATACTTCTGATTAGGTCTAATTTGTCTTAAATAAAAATGGTGCCTGTCTGACATCCAGTATGACCACCACATCAGTTTATTTGAAAATTTTCTTATCACTGAGGAATGTCAGTAGATTTCAGCTTTTGTGGGGTTGGTTGATGTGACTATTGGGGGTAGTAACAGCAAAGTGGTTTTGATGCAACTACATCTGGTAATCATAGCAGTGGGGCTTTGTTGTGAATATAGTGGATAATCAAAACAGTGGGGGTTTGATGTGACTGGGGTGTAATCATAGCAGTGGAGCTTTGGTGTGAATATAGTGCATAATCATAACAGTGGGGTATGATGTGGCTTTGGGGTGTAGTAATAGCAGTGGGGCTTTTGGTGTGAATATAGTGGATAATCGCAACAGTGGGGGTTTGATGTGACTGGGGTGTAATCATAGCAGTGGAGCTTTGGTGTGAATATAGTGGATAATCAGAACAGTGGGGTATGATGTGACTTTGGGGTGTAATCATAGCAGTGGGGCTTTGGTGTGAATATAGTGGATAATTGCAACATTGGGGTATGATGTGACTTTGGGATGTAATGTTAGCAGTGGAGATTTGGTGTGAATATAGTGGATAATTACAACAGTGGGGTATGATGTGACTTTGGGATGTAATGATAGCAGTGGAGATTTGGTGTGAATATAGTGGATAATTACAACAGTGGGGTATGATGTGACTTTGGGATGTAATGATAGCAGTGGAGCTTTGGTGTGAATATGGTGGATAATTACAACATTGGGGTATGATGTGACTTTGGGATGTAATCATAGCAGTGGAGATTTGGTGTGAATATAGTGGATAATTACAACAGTGGGGTATGATGTGACTTTGGGATGTAATGATAGCAGTGCAGATTTGGTGTGAATATAGTGGATAATTACAACAGTGGGGTATGGTGTGACTTTGGGATGTAATGATAGCAGTGGAGCTTTGGTGTGAATATAGTGGATAATTACAACATTTGGGTATGATGTGACTTTGGGATGTAATCATAGCAGTGGAGATTTGGTGTGAATATAGTGGATAATTACAACAGTGGGGTATGATGTGACTTTGGGATGTAATGATAGCAGTGCAGATTTGGTGTGAATATAGTGGATAATTGCAACAGTGGGGTATGATGTGACTTTGGGGTGTAATCATAGCAGTGGAGCTTTGGTGTGAATATAGTGGATAATTACAACAGTGGGGGTCAGATGGGACTTTGGGATGTAATCATAGCAGTGGAGATTTGGTGTGAATATAGTGGACAATTACAATGTGACGTTCTGTCGTATTGGGGTGGGGTTCTCCCAATATAATTTAATTAAATTAAATTGAAAGTTCCACCCTGGCTCGTTAGGTTAGAAAGTTAAATTAGTGATGATGTAGATTTACAGCTCTGAGCCCCCAGTCAGCAATGCCGACGGTTAAATTATAGAGAACACGAAGATGAAATTCAATCAATAACAATTTAATAAATGTGATAATTTAAAAACGATAACTTCCAATCACTCGTCTTTCCCTCGACCAAGTGACAGCCTAATTCATCCCGTGATTTACAGTGTGAGTTCGATTTTCCCCCTGTCCTTGCATCTACTCATCTATTTCTTCCCGCTGATTCTTCCTTCTTTCCGTTCCTCTAACTCCTTCTTTGTCTCTGTTTCCTCTCTACTATCTCCTCCAGCTTCGCTCCCAGACTTCAACTTCTCCTGACTTCTCTCCTTTCTTCTCCTTTCCTCCGTCTCTACTATCTCCTCCTCCAATTCGCTCCTAGACTTCAATTTGTCCTGAGTTCTCTCCTTTCTTCTCTTTTCCTCCGTCTCTCTATCTGAGACTACGGGACCAAACTGAAACTGGTCTGTCCCTCAAAGCTTCCTGTGAAAAACCACAAGGCGTTAACAAATGTTTTATCGAACCTCACCTCACACTATAACGACAATTAACCATCAGATAGCTGTCACTGTTTCGGCCACGCATGCATACACATCGAAATTCCCACACACTTCTTGCAGGGTAAACAATGGCGTAATAACACAGTATCAGCGAATTGTTATACAGACATCAATATTAGGGCATAACCGACTTTTGATCCGGAAATCGGATTCCACCGGATAGTATGAACTTCCGATTAATCGGAGTCGGACAAGGCAGGAACGACCGATTCGGATAATAAAAATAATAAAGTTGAATTTCTATAGCACCGTGTCTAACACTGCATGTCATTCGATAGTGCGTTAATAAAGTTAAATAAGAAGTCAGAAAAGTCCAATATGGTCAACACAACGGGGTGAAATGATAATACTTGAGTTAGACCGAAAGATTTAAATTTATTAAAATATATAATACAGTCCTACCCGTTTATGTCAACATCCTCAATAATGAAGGCATAATATTGAATACATTGACACATGCTAATGAGGTATTAAAGAAAATGATTCCGCAAGAGGCCAACTTTATAGGACCAAACAAAAGCCTGTTTTATTTTTATTTGACCGCGACATTAAAGCATGGCGGCAAGATCAGCTAATTGTTGAATAAAGTACAGGATGGAACTGGCCGCTTGCCGACATAAATGATTAAGGCGGGAAGATAAAAGCCTGGTGGCAAGATCAACTAATTGTTGAACAAAGAATGGGTCGGAACTGGCAAAAAAATAAAAAATTTCATGGATTTTTTGTGGCTTTGAACTTCGTTGCATTTTGCTATAGTCCTGCCATATCCTTCCCCTTGTGACATCGGTGTGATATGCAAAACGTGTGTAACACGGTTTAAAAAGTTAATTTGAAAAACCTTTTAATTTAGCATTTCCGAATAATTGAATTGTATCTGGAATCGGAAAAATTTCATGCCCAAAATCCGGAATCGGAATGCAGTAGAAAAATGCAAATCGGTTATGCCCTAATCAATACATTGCGTCACGTCAGTATATACACATATATATTTAATCTCATCGTACTACAATCTGACAAAATCAGACGCATGTCTGTACATTACAAATATTCAACAATGGCAAAATCTATAATCATATGAACATATGTGTTAGTCTACTATAAAATACCCACATAGTAAATTACAATATTAACTCTTACGACGGCTAGCAAGTTATATAATTCTTTACAAATATCAACTCATTTCTTCAAAATATGCAAACGTATTAACAAAACAAAGTAATTCTTCGTACTATGATTCTAGTACTAATAAAGTATACATACGACCTACAATTAAAATGCAGTCGCATTCCACAAAGACCGAACAAATATCTACTGACCTTTTGAAGCTTTCTGTGCTTAGAATTTCCCGCTCTAAGATTTTCCCGCCAATAACGAATGGCTATTCGGAGTTACGCTAACCTCTTCTCTGGGTAATTTCTCTCAGCGAACTAACTTTTGCCGGAAAACTCAGGGATATCATTCTACCCAAATCAAGGTCTCCCCCCATCTCGATTCTGATTGGGTGGCGCTGTGCCCCTGTCCAATCGTCTTAGCAGCCAGTTCAACCTCTCTGTCTGTTTGCAGGGGAAAGAAGTTAGGACACTCCCACTTCTTCAGGCAATTTCTTTTGATCTTGGAAACATTTCGACACCTAGGTGATAACTGGCTATCGGGCTCCTCGCAACTCCGATGTCCAGTTCTTCTGTTCTAGCCACAACAGTCTTACGTAACGGATTAGTGCTAGCCTTCGGCAGTGTTCGACATCAAACAATGACCCGTCAGAATTACCTTGATTATACATGTTTCAAACTGGCTACTCTGGGTCGGGGTAAACATGACATACAACAGTGGGGTATGATGTGACTTTGGGATGGTGTGTATATAGTAGAAAATTACAACATTGGGGGTTAGATGGGACTTTGGGATGTAATCATAGCAGTCGAGATTTGGTGTAAATATAGTGGATAATCAGAGTACAGGGAATTACTTGATTAAACAGGGTAGAATTTTCCTCTAAGATCTTGAAAATATATGGTAATTGTCTTCCAAAAGCTAGAATTTTAAACATTAAAATGGACTTGTTGATCACAAGGAGGCCATATTTCATTATGGATTGTTCTTATTGTCGTTGTTATTATTAAATCAGGAAATGGTGAAAGTAGTTGACTTGTAAAGTTGTAAAAGTCCTATGTTTCATTTGTATTCCACTCAGGGATGCAAGAATACAATCATTGTACAATCTTATTTAAGATTTTGAATTTAAAAAATAATTTTGTTTGAAGATTACATGGCAGTAAGTGCTATAACACAAGGCTAAAAACATGGTTAGGTAAACATACATATGTAAAATCTTGAAACTGCAGTACCTGGTTACTGCGGGGTGGTAGTAATTGTTAATTACAGTACTTAGTTTATATTACTAAGCTTTATATTTCTTATTCTGTGATTGGTTGAATTTTTATTGTGCAGGATCGTGATGTTTATGACTTCATGCTGCATACTTTTACAAAAGAAATGCTAGAACCATTTACTAGCTTTTAGTGTGACATTTGTCATTTTGAGAAGTATTACTATAAAATGGCAGTAAAACTTTGCTATATGAGTTTGAGCTTTAATTTGGGGCATGAAAGTACATAAATCTTAATTATTAATTGACAACTATTGAAACGTATCAGAAACTAATTAGGAATATGGGGGGGGCAGCTTAACGAGTGTCCAAATTACTTACCTTCACTGACCACTACCATTTGACACCTATCAACATAGGTTAAAGTTTTGTCTTGGCCAAAGTGGGTATGTGAGAAAGCTTGCCAGTAGCTCCCATGGATCGGTGGCTTCTGCTGCGGTTTTTCTTGGGTTCATTCTCCTCCATTAATACTGCCTGCAATGTAGATCCTATTGTATGCTGAAAACCCCACAACAACATTCTCTGAGATTCAGTGCAGTGCTTTCACATATTAGTTTTTGCAACATCTTGGATTAAGTGGACAGTAATCAGCATGTCAATAAGCTGAATGAGTTTTAAAAAATTGACCATACCCTGCATTAGATGCAAGGACAATTCATGATGGAAACGACAAGTTCTACGTGATGCAAGTTGCAGAGCATTATCCAGAGTATACACAGCTGAGCACTTAAATGACAACAACATACCTTTAAGCCTCACTGTTAATTAGCAGTGCTGTCTAGAGCTTTGGTCCAGATTTAAATGCCACAGTACTAGCTTTCTTTGTAGTAAAAAAGAAATCATTTGGGTTTTCAGAGCTAAACACATTGTGACACCATGTGCTGTCAATTTCTTAATGAAAATTACATGTAAAGTTTGTAGAATACAAACGACCAGGTGGCATGGCTCCTGCCAGGTCATATTTTGTTTTGAATCATCTATCAAAGGGTGTTTTGTGTCTAATATTTGCTTTGAATGGATATATCCAAGTGAAATGTAGGTAACTGAATTAAAGAGACAGGTAGGGTGTCTGTTGAGACAACTGTATGTATATTAAGTAGAATATCACATTCACATCTGTATGTACAGGTAGATAAAATATTGGGTAATGCATTTATCCTCACTTAAATCCTTTAGACAAACAACACAGTTAACAGTGGACAGAAGATGCTGGACACCTTAAGTTTGTATGATGTTCCTGGACTGGCTTTGATATCCACATGGGTCAGCCTGGATTAACAGCCTTTGATGCCTTGGGAAAGACACTTAGCTCCAACTCCCATTTCTTCCACATGATACAGGCTATAATGTTAAAAAGCGCAGTTAGAACCATGAAACCAACCATCTAAACCATTGACCACCTGTAGAATTTAAGCATTGCACTATTTTGCAATGGTTTAAATTCAGGTAGCTGGAGGAATTTGCACACCTGCATTGCACAGCTGATCAAGGTCATCATGTGATTGTTCACCAAGGTTAATCAGTTCGAATGTGCATGTGCTGGTCCTGATTTTTGCACCTATTCACCTGCATCGTTTACATTGACTTGCTTTACAGTAAGTAGAACCACCCCTTCTGTCTAAAAATATTGGTCTCTCTAGACAGTTGGTCTCATGACAGGTCATGACACTAATCAGTAAATCTGTTAAAGTGAATCTGATCTCTTAAGACAGGTGGTCTTTCATTGGAGTGGTCTCTTAAGACAGGTTTTATTGTATTAGATTGAGTAACCCTTGTTACTGGCTGCATCTGTTTGTATGATTAGTTTTTATAGATGCATATAGAAATGATATTAACAAAGTTGTTTAAGTATGTAATTTATGTGGCTACACGGTTTTAATTGTCACAGTCCCAGATCTTTTTTAAGTTCATAATCATTTAAGTCTTTAATTTTCGCATTCCATAAGATTATTTGAATAAGTTTTATTTGCTTACTTTATGTTTCTGTGAAGGGCATCAGACTATTTACTTGCTTAGAAGTCAAGTCCAACTTCAAACTGTAGACCCAGATCTGCCATCACATGAAAGGTTTCAGATTAAAGAAGGGAAACTGAAGAAAACTGTGTATGTGTCTTGCAGTTACAGCTTTTGTACACCCATCTTGTGTTGGAACATATGTTGTTGTGTCTTGTCCATCCATATAGTTTCAACACCATCTACCCAGTTTGAGACGTAAATAGTTTGCATTTGGAATAAGGGAGAAACCTATTGATTTTTTTGGATCAAAAGGTCAATATCACGGCAACTGAAAGAAGAAAAATGATTCCTGCAAATAATTTAGTTCTACATTTTATATCTGAACCAAACTTTGTGGATGGCTTGTTCTTTGGATAAAAGAAAAGTCGATTGATTTTGGTTGGTCTAAAAATTAAGTCAAAGGTCAATGTCACTGATTGAAAGAAGATGAATGGATTTTGCATAATAACTTTATTTCTAGATCACATACCTTGATCAGAGCTTGTTGATAGCTTGTGCTTAAGCTATGACCTATTGAATTTTGGGATGAAAAGATCAAGGTCATTTGTTAAAATGGGGTTTTACACAGCAACTTTTGTTTTGGAAGTTCTGACCAGATTTTGTGGATGGCTTGTACTTACAATAATAAAGAATTCCTTACATTTGGAGATCTAAAAATCAGAGGTGATGGCCAGTCTAATAAGAACATACTGGGTTTTTACAGCAAGTTTACAGGGTGGCCGAGTGGTCTAAAGTGCTTTCTGTAATGGATCACTGCCATCTCACCTCTGTCTGCGTGGGTTCCAGTCTCACATTCGGCTAATGTGGTTACGTGAGAAAGCTTGCCAGTAGCTTCTCGTGGGTCGTTGGTTCTTTCTGGGGTTTTCCCGGTTTCTTCCTCCACCATTAATACTGGCCACCATGTATAGCCTATCGTTTGCTGAAAAATGGCGTTAAACCCTACAACAACAAGAAGTTTACATGAAGACATACCGTTGGTCAAGGTTATTGAGGTCAGAGATGGGTAGGTCACTTAATACTCATTTACATAGCCATTTATGTGTAGAAAAGACTTTTTTTTAAAAAACTAACTAGTCAACCATGTGCCTATACAGATGACGGGGGGCCCCGAGTGACCGAGTGGTCTAAAGTGCTCTTCGTTACTGATCACTGCCATCTCACCTCTGTCTGCGGCGGTTCGAGTCTAAGATTCAGCCAATGTGGGCATGTGAGAAAGCTTGTCAGTAGCTTCTCGTGGGTCGGTGGTTCTTTCCGGGTTATTCTCTGGTTCTTCCTCCACCATTAATACTGGCCGCCATGTATAGCCTATCATGTGCTGCAAAATGGCGTTAAACCCAACAACAACAACAACATACAGATGACGTATACATGCAGCATGCATATAATGTACTGTTCACATAATCATTTTTTGTTTTAACAGGTGATCATCTTCACTTTGCACTGTTTTCACCACTCCTTAAATCACCATTGCCTACCATAATGCCTGTAGAAACCATTTGCTTTCCATACAGACTAGTTTACACATGTTTATTTCCAGGCTGATTTTCACTGTTTCTAAGACTTATCTTCCCAAGACAAGCCTTATCAGGACTAGACAATAATGTTGGGATGTTCCAAATCAAAGCCTACAAAGTTTTGGTGATAAAATCCCATAGCAAGAGCTTCATTAGTGATAATTACAACAAGGTGTCAGTGCTTTAGTCTTGGACACTGCCATACATTGATGGCTTCTCTATAGTGATAAGAATAGTGATAAAATGCTTTAATAAAGTGTAGTTGGTATTTAATGCAAGGAGTAGAAATGATGGATGGGGCAGTTAGTAGATAAATCTGATTATTTGGGTCAATAGAAGCTGTCAAATTAATTTATTTACAGCAGGATAACTTAACTTCTGAAATGTGATAAGCAGCCACTAGCAGCCTTCAGTATCGGTGCCGAAAAGTCATTTTTCAAAGTCAGTATTCAGGTGGTGCTGCATGGGAGATTTGGGAAAACAGTCAAGTCTACAATCTGATGAATGTTTAGTATGGATAAATGCAGTTTTTTAAGAATCATGTACATTTTGGTGAAAGAATGAATTTATTTGACCTTAATAAGGAAGTTTGTGCATGAACTAAATCCAAACAGCATAAGAAAAATGTGACCTAAATTCATTGGAAAATGAATACATATGCATAAATTTAATAATTGCAAGCTTAACATGGCATATAGTCTAGAAATCTAGAAATTTTATGGTGTTTATTAGTCTTCTGTGTTTTCTTGAAAATTTGTTTCTATACTGTTAATAACTTTTACATATTTTCCCTTAAAACATCACCAGATTAAAAGCCAAACAAAACAGATAGCCCTGAGTATTGAATGCATGACATACTGGCTACAGTGAATTAGCATCTATTGTCCTGAGTGAGTCAAAATTGGAGTTAATTACCACAGTTAACAATGCTATTAACCAAAATGACATCGTTCTAGAGCCAGCAGCTTGTGTTGAATCGGCATTATAGCCAGTTTCACAGACTTGAAGGTCATTACTGTCATTTTCCAATTTTGTTGACTGAGTTGGGCCATCGTGCATGGCAAGAAAATCAACTGTCATAAATCATTACTGTCAATTTTCCTGGAAAATGTACAGTTGGTAAACACGTGGATTAGAATAGTTACTTTTTTTGTAATCATATTGTTTTGTTCATCACTTGGCAAAAGAAGTCACATGTGCATGATTGAATTTTGTGACAGCACAAAATTTGTGATAATTTCTGTACGAATTTAATTTGCTTTGTTTTAACCATACAGTTTTCTACATGTGTAAGAATTCTACCCAAATCAGATAAAGACTGATTTTACTTTGACACTTGCCAATAAACAGTTTGCTTTGGTATAAATGGGAAGCAAAGAGAAATGCTCTGCTGAAATTATCAGTGGAGACAAAAACATTTCTTGGCAGATAATAGATGTCCTACTTTTAGAGAGAGAAGATTTGTACAAGATAGTGATGATACACATGTTTTGATAATGGGGATTTGATTTCAACCAAGTCTTCAAAAGCTGAAGGCTTGAATTAGCACTCTTTTGTTTTTAGGTGATACAATAACTCTATGTATAATAAAAACCTCCACCAAATATATACAGTATTTGTACAATGATAAGGTCGGGGAGCCCACGTGTAAACTTTTTGGAAAAGAACTGGCCAGGACTTATTAGGGTTACTGATATTCTCATTTATAGTCGAGTCAAAGTGCACAGACCCAGATCTGCCATCGCATAATGCACCAGCAGATATGGGTCCATGCAGTTTGTTAGGAGTAATCAGTAGAACAAACAACATAGACCCTGATCTGCAGGCAGATTATGCTAGAACAGATCAGGGTCAGTGTTGTTTGCAGTTGGACTTGACTTATAAGTGTATTTATATGGTATGTACAGATTAGTACCAGAATAACAGCATTTAATTTTGCAAGATACATATTTATACTACATTTGTAATAGAAAAAATAGATATAATCCAAATACAAACAATGCTGAGATGGATCTGCTGATGCTAAATGGGCTGGTAGATCAGGGTTGTTGCTCTTTTTTGTACTGATGAGTCCTAACTGCATAGACACATATCTGCAGGCACATACAAATGCAGTTTGCACTTAGATATTACTTGTATTTTAATATCATTTATTTTGGCTATCTTTTCTTTGTTCATTAAACAAAAAAGACATTGTGGTCTACAGTACTGTAGGCTGATACATTTTGATATGAAATGGTACTAAAATTTGGTAAACATAGAGGGTTTGGTTGATCTTATTGGTAATAACATAATATGGGTTGATCTTGGTGGTAATAAAATAAGGTATGGTTTGATCTTGGTGGTAATAACATAGGGTATGGTTTGATCTTGGTGGTAATAACATAGGGTATGGGTTGATCTTATTGGTATTAACATAGAATATGGTTGAACTTGGTGGTAATAACAGAGTATGTGTTGAACTTGGTAATAATATAGGCTATGGGTTGATCTTGATGGTAATTACAGGGTATGGATTGATCTTAGTGCAAATAGCATACTGTATGGGTTGATCTTGGTATTAATAAGACAGGGCAGGTGTTAATCTTCGTAGTAATGAGATACGGTATGGGTTTATCTACATAATAAAAATATATGTTTATTTATCTTAGTCGTAATAAGATAGGGTATGGGCTGATCATGGTTGTATTACAATAGGGAATGGGTTTATCTTAATGGTTAATAACATAGGGTTTGGGTTGTTCTTATTGGTAATAAGATAGGGTATGTGTTGATCTTGGTAGTAATGAGATACGGTATGGGTTGATCTACGTAATAACAATATATGTTCATCTTAGTAGTAATAAGATACAGTATGGGTTGATCATGGTGGTAATAAGATCTTAATTGTTAATAACAAAGGGTTTGGGTTGATCTTAATGGTTAACAACATAGGGTATGGATTGTTCTTAGTGGTTATAAGGTAGGGTATGGATTGATTTTGGTAATAAGATGGGTTGTTCTTAGTGGTAATAGCCTAGGGCAATGGGTTGATCTTGGTAGTAACAGGGTATGGGTTGATCTTAGTGGTAATAAGATAGGGTGTGGATTGATCTTGGCAATAAGATGGGTTGTTCTTAGTGGTAATAGCCTAGGGCTATGGGTTGATCTTGGTAGTAACAGGGTATGGGTTGATCTTAGTGGTAATAAGATAGGGTGTGGATTGATCTTGGTAATAAGATAGGGTATTTGTTGATCTTTGTGGTTAACAACATAGAGTGGGGGTTGTTCTTAGTGGTATTAAGATAGAGCATGGGTTGATCTTAGTGCTAATAACATGTTGCATCTTTAAAGTTCTTCGAGAAAAATTCAGACATTAACAAGTAGTTTTGCCTTCCAGTGTAAGGTGATGTTTATCTGAAATACATTTTTATCTAACTGTAATTTAATTAACCCCATGTGGACACGATATAATGTGCAGTCCTGATTTACTCTCCTGGCTATGGTTGAGGCTAATGGATGCAGCCTGTTCACTCTGGATGTGTCTTTTGATATCCTTCCAAATGAGGAATTCTTTGACTTTTTTTAAAAGAATTTGGTTCATACAGAAATGTTCTGACTTACGGATTTTTGGTCAATGTTTTGTATGTTTTTTTTGTGTGGAGATTAGCAAAATCTTTTCTATCAGATGGTATATCTGGTCAGATTTGGCAAGGTTTTTGTCTTGACCATATTTTTAAAACTACATGTATATTTGTGATCTTTGTGATGTGCTTTTAAACATTATAAATACATTTTTTAAATTTGTTCCTTTTCGTATGGTTTCCTTTTTTAGTTATTTTTTTTATTTTTATGGCTGTGATGGGAAAGGAGGTTCTGCTGTCTTCACAAATAATTTTCATTGGGTTTTTAACTTCATGGTTTGTGGTAATTGCTGCTGTATGCATTACAAACAACTGCAATTTGAGACTAACATGTACTTTGTCTGACTACCACATGTACATTGTCCAGCTGCGACATGTACTTTGACTCCCACATATACTTTGAAATGTTATTCTCACTGTAGAACCCCAGAAGCCTAACCATTAGACCTTTATATATATTTTCCTGACAGCTTAATGTTTATAGACAAGACAAGGATATAAAAGGATGATTTTCCAGTCATTCGTCTTAAATTAGCATTATGTTCAAATAATAAAACTCTGCATTTTCTCTTTGATCCAATAATATCAAATGATTTTCCCTGGTCTTTGCTTTTTTTGAGCAGGTGCTTGAGTGCATTCTCCCACATTTGCCAATTTGTAGAGGAATAATGTTTCACCATCTGTTGGCCATTTATTCCCCTAAACTGGACCACCTTGCTCCAAGGCCATTAAGGGAACAACCATTTATTGTTCAGAAAGGGGAAGGGAGTCTTTCACATCAAGATAGTTTAATGATTTTTCCAACTACATTAATGGATATAATTAGTTTTGTGTTCTTGAAATCAGAACAAGAATGTTTTTTCTCAAGATATTTAATGGTCAAAATTGTTTGTGGTTTATTTTATTTCAATCCCAAACACACACACCTCCACCATTGAATGGATGGCCTCTAATGTACATGCATGGGCCAGATTATATATAGGGGAGGGAGATGGAATGTAGGGTTTATGAAAAGGGGTAGCATGAATTCAGGTATTCCTTCTTTATGGCATGAGAAGTTTGAGAAAATTTAAAGAAAAGAATGGAACATAAAAGGTATTAACTAGATTCAATAATTTTCTGTCTGATGGTTTCAGTGAAGGGACCTTTGAATAGAAATCCTATTAATCACTTGCTAGCTTTTTACCCATTTATCGTATTGTCTTTTCCTATCTTGTGTCAGATCATTTTAGTGATCAAAACCAGAAATATTTGATAACATCAGGGTAAGCATGCATTAGCATCACAAAATCTTTTTAAGAACATTGGCCTCCTATTATATGTACATGCGATGTACAATACAAATTACAATAAGTGTGAAATGGCAATCTGACTTATGTAAAAATTATGGTATAGCATCTACAATGGTCATTTATCAAGAACTAGTTCCCAGCTGCAATTAGGTTAGGGAGTAGACCTTTCAGTTAGAAAAAAAAGCATTCCTAACAAAAAGTTAAAAAACTGTTTAATAAAAAGACATAGGAAAGAAAACTCAAATAATCCTTTCACAAACTAAAATATGTTGATAACTATGGCTTTGAACTAACAGAAAAGCAGATAAGTGCAGATTCATTGAACCATGCAGCTTTAATTGGTCTCTTCTAAAGTCATGTCAACTTGCACATGTACACTATAGTGTTTGAGGGGCAGTGTGATATATGATACCTTCACCCCTCTTATTATGATGCTTTGGTTATAAATATGTAGGAGATGATTAACCACTGTTATCCCCCCTCCCCATCAAGCAAAAAAAAAAAAAAATGAAATTAATGGTTGGAATAACAGATCTGAGCAAATATATACAATAGATTAACGTGAGACCCAGTATTTTAAATGCAACAATTAAATCTAAAACATAACGGTTTAATCAGTTTCATAGACTAAAATTGAACATGACATATGAATGATATACTTTCTCTTAGAAATAGATTACAAAATTTGTGGGGGCCCCGAGTGGCCGAGTGGTCTAAAGCGCTCTTCGTTACGGATCACTGCCATCTCACCTCTGTCTGCGGCGGTTCAAGTCTAAGATTCAGCCAATGTGGGCATGTGAGAAAGCCTGCCAGTAGCTTCTCGTGGGTCGGTGGTTCTTTCCGGGGTTTTCCGGGTTCTTCCTCCACCATTAATACTGGCCGCCATGTATAGCCTATCGTGCTGAAAAATGGCGTTAAACCCCACAACAACAACAACAACAACAACAAAATTTGTGCAAAATGAAATTAGCCATTCTGTTATAATGATAAAATAAATTTCATCATAGAATTGAGTGAATGATCGAACTGAAATTGCCTGTTTGCAAGCATTACGTGATTGCTTCCAGTCCTTTTCAAATCAGTGTTGGTGACTGGTTAACATTGCCATATTTATTCTCATTTTCTCTCTCTCTATAAACACTTCAGGTCATCAGCTGTAATTTGTTTGCAGTCTGTACTCCGTACCACTATGTAGCAGAGGCATGGAGCTATTTTTCAGTTCAAATAAATAAAACAGAACCTAAATATTTAAAATGTTTTTCTTTACTGGCGTCAAACAGTATTCCCTCTCGTGTTATGTCAAATATCATCTTATAGTAACTCAACAGAACTAAGGCTAATATGGTCAGTTCACAACCTGATACTGATACACAATCATGTTAACATGATATTATCTTTTTCCTAGCTGCTAGCCACATTCCTAACTGCACCATTTGCATAGAAAGAAAATAAAAAGGGTGCTGTTCAATTTTAAGCATATTTATAACTCCATGGCTGTGAAATAAAATGAATTCAAAACTTTAATAAAATACAAAATTTAGCAATATATTGTAATTAAAGGATTGCAGGTAGTATGGTATAGAGGATTGATTACGAATGTTCCTGACAAAACCAGTGTACAACAGGAAATCAAAACAGTTTTCATAGCTCTGGTTCTGGTTGATTTAAGATGGGTCTGGTTGTGTTAACGAAAGACTTTCTTGACTTTGATATGACCCCTGTATTCTATACCAGGTATTTCATCAACTTGCCATAATATTGCCATATTATGCATTTTTGATTTTGGGAGTGCCCAAATGCCAGAATAGATATAATAATGTTAGTAAACAATATTATTATCCATCATTTTGTAATTACATAATTACTGTATGAATGGGTGTTTGAATTTTTGGCAGGTTTGCATTTTTCACATTTTGCCATGCTTGTTTCTCCTGTAAATGTTACCAAACACATTAGGTAAACAAATAGTTGAATATAAATATTAATCTCTGATGTTTGCCAGAAGAAAATGTTTTATAATTTGACTGCTCAGGTAGCAGTTTCAGCTCAACTACTTTAGCCTTGTGTATGGCTGGATCCAGAGATCAGTCTTTGGACTGCAGAGGTGCTTACTGTTTGCAATCGCTACTGTGTCAAACATCAAAGTGTCAACCCACATTGCTCTAATATCAACTAGTTAAAGCATGATTGCATGTGACTCGAATTACAATAAATCAGAAGTGAAAATTGAAAGTAGGGATCCCTTTTTTGGCAATTAGGGGTTAAATTTGGGGAGTTTCATACCTGATAATTTCTAACAATGATTTTAAAAGCATGTAAAAGTGACCTTTACGAGCACATGTCCTACATATAATGGTCTCTGCTGATAGTGCTATATTTCAGCCTATCATTTGATATAAATCAACTCTTGTGATGCTGTAAGTTTTTGAAGGCATCAATGGACCAATTTTGTTGTACTAATAAGAGGGTATGTGTGGTATCAAATTGTGAATGAACCCAAGCTAATCCAATGGGAGGGAGAGATGGGATAAAGCTGTGATACACCAATCAAGTTCATCCTTTCCCTTTGAACTTTAGTTCCTGGCACAGTTCCATACTGCACCACATGTAATCTACTTTGCCACTGTAATAGAAATTTGTTCCAGCTGTACATTTTAAAAATCCACAAAATGTCTGCATTGCTACAGCCTTAAGAAGGGAGAAATGCTGCACTTTTTCTTATTGCTTGGAATGAAAATGTTCCTGCAAAGGCACAAATCATTTATGAATTTTTATATTTATTTATTTATTTATTTATTTAACTTAATTTTTATATCCCACAGCAGTGGCATGATCATAGTGTTACCCTTGTATCAATCACACCTTGGTCAAGTTTGCATTTGTCAATTTCAATGTGGATGGGCATTAGTGTTTCATGAATACATTTCTTGTATTTTCTTTTACCTTTAAGAAACAAAATTGTATAGTTTAATTATACTCATTGATTGGCTTAGTATTTGGTTGCCTAGAGCATTTAACGTTTGTCCTGTCTGCAAACAGTTGATTTGTACAATCCTGATCCTCTGACCCTTTCATTGGGCATGCAAGGTTGCTGAAAGTGCGTCAGTGTATGTTACAAATACTAAATTATCTATATTGTTTCAGTGGTTATATAGGATATTTAGCATGGTAGATTGGAATTTATTTATTATTTCACAGTATGGAGCCTATGTTGAATTTATGGCCAGGAGTGCAGAATATTAAAAAAAATGTTTTGTTGTTTTGCTTGGGTCATACAAGCTGTGGCTGTTGTCATGTCAGCTCAAGAATGGTGCACATGGGTGAAAATCAAGTGAGCACAGTATAACTACTTGAATTGCGATATTGTTTCTAATTTTTGTATTAAAATTCTGCCAGTCATATAGTATCAGGTGTAGGTGATATCACATTACATCGAAACAGTTTTTGCAACCAATCCATTTTTTTAAGAACGTAATTTGAAAGTTACATTATCTTGCCAAATTTGCATGTTAATTGCTCTCATGACAATATAAGAATTGTATTTTGATTTTGATGCAGTTTGTGAATTTACTAGAATGTATTGGGTAACTGTCTTGGCTGTGATGTTCATATGTTCTCTAATTCTGTAGGCATATATTTTACAAGGTATGATTAACCAGCTAAAATCTTCACTATATTTTGCCCCAGGTTTAGGTCGTTTACTAGGTGAGTCCAAAGGGATGATGTTTGAGGGTTCTAAATTTGTAATTAAATCATAAAAAGCCATGTACTTTCTAGAAACATGGACAAAACGGGCTCAATACCTTTGATGTTTCTGATGTCAGACATGTTGTATAGACTGGTTCCATGTTTTCCAGAAATAACTGCATTTATAGATACAAGACATGATGAATCATTCTGATTGTATCATACTGTAGCAACAGCTGTGTAACATGGATATGTTCTTTTTTATTGTCACAGAATACATGTTTTCAGTCTGTATTTGATGTTTTATTGGTAAACTTCCAATTAAATTGTGTGTACAAATAGTTTTACTATTTTAGGAAATACTGAGTTTAAATGAACTTGCAATATTCACATAAATGGTAGTTAAATCAACTGTTCACATATTGAAGAAAAAAATGTTTTTTTAAAAGTTTAATGATGAACATGTTAATTTTAAATAGGCAGTACAGATTCATGAACTTCTGTCAGTTTTAACATTGTGAGGTGCATCATAGATGTGGTATTGGGAAAATAGTTTACTACAACTGGCCATATCATTTTCAGGGATGGGAGTGGTTGTTTGTGTGCCTGGGATTTTCTTATTAACAATAATATTTTGTTTTCTTTTGTCTTAATATAATTGACATTTTTAAAAAACTAATGAAGACAATGATTTCCTTTTCTCAGCAAATCAGAGCAAGATTGTTTTTTTTGTTTTTTTGCAAGCTATTTTGGGCCCGGGACCCCCAGCCAAATTTAAATGGTACCTTCTGACAGAAATGTAATCTACATTGTTGTTGCAGTATAGGATGAATATAGATATTGATGTATGCATATTCACTCCAAGAGGCAGTCAGAGAAATTGAACAATGAACATAACCAATTTTTTCAGCACAAGTAATCTGAATAGTATATGCAGTCTGTATAGTGCTTGTAATGTATAGTAGAGGTAATCTGTATGGTACAGGTAATCTGTAGTACAAGCAGTCCATAGTAGATATAATGTATAGTACAGGTACTGTATAATACAGGTAATCTGTATAGTACAGATAATCTATACAGTATGGGCAATCTGTATCGTATGTTCTCACTCAGGGAAATGTGCATGATGGTTATGTTTTGTACAGAAGTGGTTTTCCACCCATTAGATTACCTTTCATACTCATGTACAAGTTTGATCCAATTACAAACTACATAGACCCATATCTGCAATTGTATAATGTTCTGGTCAATTTGGGTCTTTGTTGTTTTGTTAGAAGTACAAATATCAGGCCCTGATTTGTGATGTGTCATGCACATCAGGGTCTGTGCTGTTTTCGCAGTTCAACCTATCTATAAGTGAGCGAATATAGTGCTTTTTTTGGGTTAGGTAAGACAATCAGTTTGTATCCTGATTACAGATAAATGCTAAGATCATTTGTTTTAATGGATACATCTTCTGGATTTGTTTACATGACTATGACTCATTGCCTGGGGCAACCATGCATTTGCCATTTACATCCACTTTAAGTCAGAAATAAAGAACTGTAAACTTTTCATATCATGTATGTACTGAGTGAAGTTTGTTACAGTGTGCCTGAAAAGTGTGTAATCGACACAAACCTTGTAACTATATAAGATATATAGAAAGACACGTTATTTTCTAAATTGAATAAAACATGTCATGGTCCATGTAAATATTGCTTGATCATTGCTTCGGAAATAAATTGAAATATGTAAATTTATGTAAAATTTCACAGAAGTCCAAAAGTTTCTGGTTGACAATTACTGCTTTGTTTTTGACATCCCTGAAGGACTTTTATTTAGATTTTGTATGATTGATTTTTGTTTATTAAATGATTGATCAATATTAATGGCACTTGGCAAATTGGGAAATTCTAGACTTTACAACTTGAAATTATCTGTCAGTACTTGCAGCATTTTGATGTATCTGTATATACTCGCTTTTAAGTCGAGTCCAACTGCAAGCAACAAAGATCCTGATCTGCCATAACATAATGTTCCTCCATGTCAGGGTCTGTGTTGTTTATACTATTGATTACTCCGAACAAACTGCACAGATTCAGATCTGCTGGCACATTATGCAGCAGCAGTTCTGGGTGTGTGCAGTTTGCAGTTGGACTTGTCTCATAAGCGAGTAGATATGGTAATATTTCCAATTAGCTTAAATCAGATTTTTTCTCTCAGTGTTCTCTGCTGTATTTTTTATTTTCAGTACACAATATTATATGTAAGTAACTTCATGTTCATTTTTCAGCAAGCAATTTATGGGGATATCAGTATTATCACCTGTAAAATGTACCTTGTTTTTATCCCTGCTGTATGGCATCACATTAAACATAAAGTATAAGCTACTAAAAATTATATATGTTCTTCAGATGTGTACAAATCTCTGTACAAATCTCCAAATGTGTACAAATCTCTGTATAATTTCCAAATGTGTGAAATCTCTTAATAAATCTCCAGATGTGTTAAAATCTTTACAAATTTCCACGTGTGTACAAATCTCCAAAAGATTCAAAGTGGGATATAGAATGTTGAAGATAATCAAGTTAGTAGGAAATATTTTTGTATATATTTATAATTTAACTTGTCAGGAAGTTTTTATATTTTTTGGTTTCTTGGAAGTTTGAGAGGGGAGATGAAAGTGGATTTGAAAGTGTCAATCTTTGTGTAGTGCTTCAGTTTCAAAATGTCATCATAGCAGCTATTGAAAGGTGAAGTTACAAACACTGCAGTTCTATATATCTTCACATGGGTACCACCTGTGGGAAAACACATGGCTAAAACTTCGGCTAATACCTCTGACTCTTACATACCCAGTTTAGGCTAATAAGGGTACTGTATAGTTTTGCTTTTATGTTGACTTAAACTGCAAATAACCAAGATCATAATCTGCCATAGCATAATGACATGACCCTGCAGATCAGGGTCTATGTTGTTTGTTCAACTGATTACTCCTAAAAAAACTGCACAGACCCAGATCTGCCAGTGCATTATGTAGTGACAGCTCTGGGTCTGTGCAATTTGCAGGTGAACTCCACTTATAAGTGAGTATATATGGTAACTTGGATGCAATATTTACCATAAGCCTTGCCAATCCTTGTAGTCCATCACTCAAGTCCTTCATGTAACTATTCTGAGTCCCATTTAACCAGGACTTATTAAGTAAGTAGTCCAACACAGGTGTTCAGATATAAAGGTTTTGATTTTTGGCTAATCTGTTGACATAATTATAAGAAAGTGCCAATTACTGATTGTATGTACTCATACTTTGTGGCTAAGCTGTCTCCACAATTTTCCATTTACTTACAAATACATGTACTTGCACAATGCATTTATGTACAATAAATGTCATTTTTTAAAAAAATTGCATTGTTAGAGTGCATCACTTCCTCTTTATCTGGTTCTTCATTGTAACACTTCCTATTATTTCAAACTTTGTTTTACAAGTTTAATTTTTGAGGTATTTAGAACTGTATATAAAATATTAAGCAACAGCACTTGAGAATTTTCATGACAAGAACTATGGCAACTACATGCATGTTTATGCTGTGTTGTATCCCAAATTTTGCTTTACTATTTTAACCTTATTGTTTGACTGGGATTGAAATCTGACAGGTGCATTACTAAATAGATATTTAAATTTTTTTAAAAACATGGGATGAAAGTGAAAATGTCCTCCTGTTCACTCTTCATAATCAGAGACAGCTATTTTTAAAAATGTATTTCTGGGTATGTCTTGAATCTAAGTTAATGTTATTACCTTTTCTTTTGGAACCGAAGAACTGAAGTAAACAAAATTAAACATAACATAAACACCCATAGCTTTTAAACAAATTGAAATATTTCAATATTTGAAAGAGAGTAATTTTATACACAAGTACCTATAGTAAATTAAGATATTACCATAAGAAATGTTGTTTATCCACAGGTGTACTCCCTATGTAAATGTTTTCCTTTATTAAGCTTTAAGTTGGTATACTCTGGTTCTACCCTCTATATTTACTTGCCTGTTGTGCCTGTAGAAATGTTTACACATTTTCACTGAAGATGTCGCCGTGCTTAATAATAATACCCAGTGGGTAATTTCTTAGCTCACTTCTCCTTAATATGGACTGCTATTAAAGAATAATAGATTAAAGGAACTTCTTTATTGTTGGTGCACATTCGGCCTTACTTATCCTTGTCACTTAGGGACCCAATCAACCTACTTAGGGCTTAAGAGTGAAAGAACTCTCTTTTCACACATTGATAAGCAGGGGAGGATACAATTGGGCTGGACCTTGTATGAGAATACCTGAGAACTTTGTGACCAAATTACAATCATAGTGCTGCCAGATGAATGTGCCATCTAATTTTGATTTGGACTTTATGCTTTTTGTACACAGTCGGCTTCACGACCAAGAAAGAACTACTCGAATTGAGTCCCAGAAACCCCAAAACCTGGTATACTGAACTAAAAGATAAAACTAAATGATGAATTTCACTTGATTAAGTTTGTTTAATTGGTATTTTTTTAACATAATTAAAGTGCTGCCTCCAGTAAGCAAGCGTGACATTTTTATGGATCAACATTTCATTGAATATTTATCTATGGTGTAATAAGAATTCTCTTTGGAAAGACGAAGAAAATATTATTTATTTAAAGCTGAGAATTTCATAATAACAATTCAAATTTCCATGGACTACCTACTGTTTTGGAAAGCAATATATTAAGGTTTCAATTACCAGTTTTGGTTAAGATTGTTTTCACTTTCAGAAAATGGGTTAAATTTTGGGGAGATTTCTCAGTTAAAAGAATGGGATCCATACCTGATCTTGTATTTTAAGCATGTTTTTGAATTATTGAGGGAGTGGAATATTAATATTATTATTATTATTAAAAATTATATAAAAAATCAGAAATAACCATAAAGCTTGCAACATTATATTGAAATTTGTGAGATAGAAAATTCTGTCAGTTTTTTTTGTTTGTTTGTTGGCATGTTAGGAATAAAACTCGTAAAATTACACATTAATATATTTTTATGCTTATTTTGTACTATCAGAATTCACTTCTGTTATTTTCTCCTAAGCGTTATAAATTTGGTATTCACCATGAGAATTTAATAATGAGAAGTTTTTCTTGAAAATGCATTCTGTATGGGTAGTATTTAATTTTTCTGCCAGGTTATATTGGCTACCTGAGTATTACTTCGGGAAGTTCATCAGTGTGGTATTGTCTATAATGTGTTGAATGTACTGTTAAAAACCATTGAACCCATTGTACCTTGATGTATTGTTCTTGACAGCAAAGCTGATTAGTCAACAAGATTCCTGCTGAAAACAATGCAGTGTTTTCTTCTTTATGTTTGCTGCGTATTGCAACATTGTCTCAAAATTGTAGAGCTGAAATCTGATCCAATTTCACCACAGAATTTATATTTTTAACATCATTAATGTTTTATTTTTTAGATGTTCCCACCTCCACACAAGTTCCTCCCCTCACCCCAGGGACAAATCAGAAAATGTCACAGGCACTTCTTGAAAGTTTCAAGACTTTCGAGAAGGAACAGCAAAGACTGGGCATTCCAAAAGGTTGGTATAAAAAAATAAAAAAAAACATTCAGCACAAATAATTCAGATGAGCAATATCTTGCCATCATAATTTTCTCTTTTTAAAATCAAAACCAGCAGACAGAATTCTTGTAAAAGAAAAGGCAGTACATTTTAGACTGTGCAAGACTTTGTAATTTTTATTTCATTTTTCGATAATGGTGTGGCCTTCATTCCTATCGTGATCTATGCCATTCTTGACTATTGTGATGATGTACTCATGATTTTTTTTATACATTGACGTGTTCCCTCTCCCTCACCTTGCCCCCTCTACCCCCGCCCCCCCAGCCCCATGAAGCTGCTCAACATTCTAACGACTTGTGCACAAAAAATGGATAATACCCCAGCATCATCCAAAATCTTTAACCATTTGGGAAAGAGTGTAGGTGTATTTGTGCAGCAGCGCCCACGCACTACTGCATGCATGCAATCAAGTACACATAGATGTACCCACTCCCATGTTTCCTTTGAAGATTTAGGAGTAATAGAGTTCAAGCTAAAAAAAAACAAGTATAAAATTACAGTCTGTAATGTTAAAGGTTACTTTGCAACAACAGTTATCCAGTATTGGCAAACCATGATGGCTTTCCATAGAAGATGGCTTGCTACATTCTTACAGTATTCCTTATTTAAGCATCCTTTGTTTAATACATAAAATCTGTTGTTCAGTGACAATTAAGGGACCACACAACTTTGGTTTTGGATTTTTTTGTGTGTTGTATAAAAGTCAAATAGGTAAACATTAAAAATAGGTAGTTATAAATGTTATTCATATCCCCAGTTTTTCTAAAAATGCTCAGAAAGGCCTTGGCTTGAAGGCCATTTTAAATTGTCCTATTGCAAAGGAGTTATTACCACACAAGAGCAACCTTACTGATGTTACAGGGGCCTCGAGTGGCCAAGTGGTCTAAAGGTTTCATTGTTACGGATCACTGCCGTCTCACCTGTCTGCATGTGTTTGAGTCTCCGGTTCAGCTAATGTGTGTATGTGAGAAAGCTTGCCAGTAGCTTCTCGTGGGTCAGTGGTTGTTTTCCCAGATTCTTCCTCCACCATTGATACTGACCGCCATGTATAGCCCATCGTGTGCTGAAAAATGGCGTTAAACCCCAAAACAACAACAACAACATTAAAAATTGCAAGTACAGCTTTTGATTGATATTTGAGATGTCATGAAATGCATTTTTCAGCAGTTATCTTTCATTATGAGAACCTTTTTGTTTTGCATTTCTTGCTTGACATTTATCTGCCAAAACTTTCCCAAGTTGGCATCACTCCAGTCTCTTTCAGATAGTGAAAGCTACATGACTTGTATTAGAAATATATGATGTTCCTTTTGAAATGTCCTACTATGACAGGTGTTCATTATATAGAGGTATCTGCTAAAAGAGAGAATACATTTACAAATTAAATTGTACAAGTTATTTGCTGCAAAATCTAATTAAAAAAAACACAAGAACAAAATTTTTGTAAAAGCCAAATTGGCTTATTGGTCACTATGTAAAACAAGCAACAGAAAGGGTGCGGGTATAAATCTTATTATATTATGTGATAAACCGGAGTTGGCTGCTATGGCAAATCCCAGGAAATGGAAAAATAATTTTGTCATTTAGTAAAAAAGTACCAAATATAATCACTTATAAATCGAGTCAAACTACAAACAACAAAGATCCTGATCTGCCAGAACATAATGTGCCTGCAAGTCAGGGTCTTTATATTTTATTCTACCGATTACTCCTGACAAACTGCACAGACCCAGATCTGCCAGCACATTATGTTATGCATTGAATATGCTCAGTAAACTGAAGCAGTTTATTCTGTTATTATATTCAATCTTTTGTTTCTCTGACAGATATTATTTGGATAAAAAACAACTGTTAATGGAATTTAACTTCACAACCACAGGCAGTATTACTGATTTGGGGATAAATTCACAAATCTGGTTCCCACACTTTTATTTGCCTTTTCCCTTGGGTTAAAAACCTAATTTTGTAAATGAGGATTAATGAACTGATTAATTTTATAATGGCCATCATCCAGTGACATTTTCAATCTGATGATTATATCCATTGCCTATTGGATGCTTAACAGGAGCAGATTCTGCACCGTTACCTCAACTAATTTACACAGATACTATTACGATTAGCAGAAGCAACTTTTTTTCCTAGACATGTGATTTGTCTGTGATTGGTGAAAGAAAGGGTTATTGAAGGAACAATTATAGCCCTGCCATATTGAAATGATATTAATTGCACTTAAATAAATGGAAAAAGGTATTCTGTGACTTCTAGATTTCCTTTTTGAACCCCCATACAACATCAATTAAGATTCTTGATGGTGCTTATCATCTTTCCCCCATGGGAGCCCCTCATTAGCACTTGCATGGCAAGTAAACCAGTTGAGAAAGTAATTTCTCTTATTAGGGGCAGCAAAAAGGTCAAAGAAATTATTTTCTGAACTAGATTGATATTTAATATTTTTCCTATGGGATGCATTTAATTAAAAGAAACCGACTTGGTGAGCCATTGCATAGGTGTATCCCTGATAAAATCTGAGCAGTAGTAATAGATGTTGTAATTAACTCCCTTTGCTTGATTTGAAATTGATACTGTCTATGGATGGTGCCATTGTCTATTTTGTGATCAGAATAAATGAGAAATACCCAGTGGACAAAATTTTAAAAATCGGTCCTATCTTGCATTTGCATTTCAATCAGTATCACTTCATTCTAGTCGGTATAAATATCACAAATCCTTGCAATGTTTTCATACCTTTCTGGTATGTACCTGGGATATTTTTGTACCTGGGACATTTAGCAAATCTGGTGCAAAAAATTGTATGGTATAATATTGAAATATTTGAAATATAACATTTCATTTTTATACAGAACTTTACTTATGCTTTAAAAAGGTATCATAAATTCAGACATAACAGTTTTGTAAAATATATTTTTGATTTTGTTTTGGATTTATTCATAGGTGAGATTTGTTTACAAATATGAAATGAACCATCAATTATATCAGTTTATATAATTTGTAAGAATAAAAAAATGTAAAGTTAGTTGATAAATCTTACAAATTTAAACGTCACTGTTATGCAAAAAGCGTAAATTTATATTTCAGATCCATCCACCTGGACAGAATTGCATGTGTCCCTCTGGTTAAATTGGGCAATACGTGAATTTTCTCTCTTTGGTGTGAATCAGTCCAACTTTAAGCTGTCAGGGAGAGAACTGTGTAAGATGGAAAAAGACACTTTCTTGAAGCTAGCACCACCATTCATGGGAGACATATTATGGGAGCACCTTGATATTTTGCAGCGAGGAACTAGTATGTTGATCTATAATTTCAGTATTTACGCTAGTACTTCAGATGGTGATCCATTTCATTTAATGCGTTAGTGGTCATAGACTTTAACAAGTTGTCGGCTAAAATATTCGTTTTCAAAAGATGTGCTCCTATCAAAAACCTGCTAGCTGCGCTTGGTTATTTCACTAGCTGCACTTCAAAGGTAAATTGTTGCCAAAAAAATGAGCTGACAACGTGTTTACTTTTTATATATTTTTTAATTAATTCATTGCAGTTTTAGAAGCTCGTATTGTCAGTCTAGTCTGGCAAAATTTGTTTTCCCAGTTTTTATAGCTGCAAAAGATAGTGTACTTTAGACTAATTCAAGCTGCTCTTTGGAACACAAGGGAGCAGTCATTTTGGTTAGTGTGTGCTTGGATCATATGCTATTTCCACAGCTACAATATCTAAAAGAATTTCATCCGTAGTGCATGAAAGTAACATAGAGGTATGCCAACATACTCTTCAAATGCAAACGGCTTACCTTATGCCTGTCACTCTCTCAGAAATACACAATATCTATAGAGCTGCTCTTTAATTGGTGGATTTTAATTGATTCTTTCAGATTGTGCAGAGGATAAAGCATCAGTGAGTAACGTGCCATCAACGTACAGTGAACCAGTCTGCATGCAGCTTTTTGGAGAGTGTTTGTTCCCATCCAGTCAAGGTAGAAAACCATTCTATTGATATAATTTTTTTTTTAATTTGATAGTTTTTTTAAAGTGACTTTATGTTAAATGTAATGATCAAAATGGTGTAAATTTTACAAATTTTCATTCCTGGGGACAATTTGAGAAGAAATAAATTTTATGTCATAACCAGTATTTATTGATGCAGATTCAGTAGATACAGACAGACAAGTGATACATATTATGGCAGTTTGAAGTTAGACTTGGATCTGCATTTGAAAAACTAGTTGTGCATGCATTTGTATGAAAAATTTAAAGTCTATGAATGAATTTAAATTATTACAGACTGTAGAAGATCAAGCATTTGAGGCTAAGCTGTTAACATCATTGGTATTATTCACAATTTATTATAATGTATAATTTAATGTTTTATTGTATAATGATTTTCCAAAGTTGTCTCCCATTACTTGTTTCACAGTTCATTTGTATTTCAGTAAATAATGTTTCATTAATGGCTTTTCTTATAGGCTATTCTCCCACAGAACAGCCAATAGCTCAAGTTCCTAACACACAGTCCTACCTTGATACAAAAGGTAAGTTGATGTCGTTTGGCAGTTCATTTTACAACTTTAATAATTATAACGAACAATTTGTTTTTTTTTTTAAAATCTGTGAAAATGAATTCTCATAATGATAGATTTTTCTTAAAAAGTTATCTTAAATTGAAACTTGCAGTTGCAATTTTCTTGGTAACAGGGTTCCCACACTATCAGGAAATGAGGAAAAAGTCGGGAGAAATTATAATTTTTTCCTGACCATGAAAAGCCCGTCAATTTCTTAGATACTGATGAAAGTAGGGAAAACCTGGGAATTTTCTGCCACCACATGATGCCCGAAACTGTCACATAATCGAATCTTAATTAAACTGAACACGAGTTCAATTTATCGAGATATAACCAGAATATTTGGAGGGTGCAGTATGGATCATTTGGGTGCTTGCAATAAACATATGTGCTGAGCCAATCCAAATGCTCATTGGATTAGATTCTTCTAGTAGACTTTTATTTTCAAAGTCAGCTCGATATCTGTATCTTTCCTTGCATGGAAAGTATGAAAACCAGTCTAGCATCACAAAAGGCCAACATGGTGGTGGCAATGCATAGCCACTTACCTAGTAAACTTTAAACATTGTTAGATCGAGTGATACATGCATGAAATCTATATGAAAATGACTTATTTTCTCAGAAATTGTAAGTATTAAAATTGTTATGTCTTTAATCTGCTGAAAGATGAGATAAAACTACATCACTGATGAAATGTGACCTGGTACTTGTGATTTGCATTGCTAGTCACATGAGTACACAAATATAACAACCAACATTTTCAAATGTTGCAGGGAATATATTTTTAAAAAAAATGAAAGTCGAATACTGGTTGTAATAAAAATACAAAAAAGAAAGAACACAAAATTTTCCATATTTTTACGTTCTGAGAACAACTTCTGGAGTTTTGTGGTATCACATGACTACCACATTGACATGTGCTCTCTGCTTGATAAATCAGACTGGCCAGATTGCTGGTATTTACAAAAAGTATCTGACTTCAATTTAATTTAATTGAATTTCTGTACAACAACATTGAAAAGGAGTTTGTTGTCGATATCATGTGACTACAAGACTTCAGACGTCATTGTTCGACATTTGTGAAGTCATGTGACTAGTAATGCAAATGGCAAGTATTGGGTCAGGATTCATCTGTGCCGTAGTTTTGTGTAGTATGTCAGCAGATTAAAGATATAACAGTTATAATACTTGCCATTTCTGAGAAAACAAATCATCTTCCTATCGATTTCATGCAGGTATAAGTTGATATAAGTTAAAGTTTTCTAAGCCCGCTGGTAAGCAACTACCATATGTCGCAACCACACGGTGGCAAATCCCAAATTTTCTATATGCAATTGCAATGACCTCACATCCCAACCGAAATGTCCAAATATGAAAAATGGGGTGGGAATATTCGGAGGGAACTTCGATTAGAAAACGGACTTCTGTTCGTTTTAAGCCTAATTTGTAGTCCAAATTGTTGAATCTCATAGCTGAAATGAGAAATTGTTGTCCCTTGCAATCAGTACAGGTTTGGAGACTGATTTGACGAATCACAAGAAGACGAGTTGATTTTACAGAAAATTCATTCCTTGTTTATACAGCAGTATATAATTTTGAAGTAATTTTGTCAAAATTTAAATCAACCCTTTTGAAAATGTTTTTCAGATGATGGATTTTTAACCAGATCTTCTTTTGGAGATTAGGTTGCTTGAAAAATCGTTTTGGGATTTTATTGGCACAGATAAATTCAGTGTTAAACTCTTTCCATTACAAGACAAGATTCTAATTATTTGCCTATTGTTTTTATATATATATACTGTAATAGGTCAGTCTGGTGTTGGGATAATGTGACTGGATAGGACACGATGCTACATGTCTGTGGCATGATACTCCAGTGCTAGACATCACTATAAACTGCCACACTGCAGACATCATAGCAATATGACTGAAAAATTGGTGAAGCTGCGTCAAAAGTCCAAGTCACTCACTGTAATAGAAAATGTTAACTTTCTATAAGATGCGCATATATATATATATATATATATATATATATATATATATATATATATATATATATATATATATATAATTCTTAAGAATTAAAGATTTGAAAGGAAACAAAACTAATTTATATTCATTATGTTGTTCCCACTTAGCAAGATAATGCAGGTCAGCAAAATAAAGTTGGAATTTTTATTCTGTACATTGAAGTGACTTCATGTGCCAGTTTATAGGAATATAATCCAACTTTTTTCATGTGACTCATTTTGTGGTTTTGTACATGATCATTTTTTCCGACTTAGATGTTTTGGAGAGTCTTGAATGAGAAACATATTTAGATATAGAAAATGCATGTCTTATAATCTGAACTGTTCTTCAATTCCATTCTGTAATGGTCATATGTGAACCTTGACTTTTTTAAATTTCATCCTGGAAAAACCGTGGAAATTTATCTTTAGAAAAGTGTGGGAACCATGTGGTAAATATAGTTCAATATATCACTAAAAGTTATATTTTGTTGTTAGTCCTAATGATGTACATCATTTCAGATCTTAAAATTATGTCATCATTGTGTGCAATTTCTCTGTGATGTTTTGTTTAGCTAGAAAATATTTGTATATTCCAGGGGTGGGCAAACTATGGCCCGCCAAGGGTTTTCATGCGGCCTAGAAACAAGTCATCATTCGCACTGACTCTTTATGTTTCTCTGTTTATCAAATAAATGTGCTTCTTTTGAAGTTGAAGTTTAAGTTTTCAAATATTAACAACATATTAACAACTGAAAATTAATTATGATGTTATTTAGAAAAACCTAAAAAAAATTAATGAACTATGCAGCCTGCGACAAGGTATAAATTTTTATGCGGCACTTGCACTGGAAAGTTTGCCCACCTCTGATATATTCATTAGATTCCAAGTTTTTATGTGACTTGATTAGATTTTGTTGAAGCTAAATTCTTTCTTTGAAGATTAAAACAGTCAAATACTTTGTTAAATATATAAGTAAACAATTTTTTGGTACACAAGTCTTCAGTGTATGAAAATATATTAGTTTAAAATGTTTCTCTTAAAATTTGTTAATGGGTTGGGTGAACAAAAAGCTGGACTCATTAGGACTTGATACCTATTATTTACATTTGGTTTTGGCGCTGGTTTCCACGATGCTGTGTAATCTCACACGATTTTCCAGCTTTCTCTGATCCAAAGGTTTTGAATACGAAATTCTTCGTTAGAAACTTTAAAAGCGATGTTCTTGAAGTTATTTCCAGAAAAACATCTATGGTTTGGGATGTGATTCTTTGCAGTTAGGCAACTAACTTAGCAAGATAAGCTTTCAGAACTTTTGTGTATAATCAAGAATCTTCCAAAGTAAATAAATACTTTCCTGATATGACATGAAGTTTCTGGGAAATAATTTGAAAATTTCTCAGGGTTTTTCCAGATGGAGATTTCAAAATTAGAGTTCTCAGAGAAAACATGATATTTAAAAGCATCATGGTAAAGATGATGTTGGAATCGGTATTAAGCTCCAAGGGATATTCAGCGGGTGGAATGGGGGTGGGGGGCTAGATTAGTCACATGCATATAGCAGAATATTATAATTTTTTAAATCAAATTGCAGTTACTCTTTTATAAGAGCTAAATTCAACAGATAATAAATTTGTTTAAATTATTTTTTCTAAGGGTTATGCCAGATGTCAGAGCCTGTTCAGACTATGGGTGAAATCAAAGGAAGCTTTGAGGATGTCACTGATTACCACAGCTTGGAGAGTGCCCAACCCGGTTTTCTTGATCATGCCCACACCGAGTTCTACCCAGCTTACCACCAACCAATGCCTAAAAACATGTGCACAAGAGGTACATTATTTTTGCCAATCTTATATAATCAACATGAATTACAGTCAAGTATCCCATTATCTGGATCCACATGAAGAACTGGATTTTGTGTAGAGGACCCTAATAATTTATAGTGGAATAAGTTATCTATTATGGGAATGTTTCATCTAACAACAAATGAGAAAAGTATAGAGGAATGGTAGCCGTCACCATTTTACTATATAGGTACACTAGTATTTTCCTGATATTAGCAATATCATCAACTTCAAGATTTTATGTTGGGGGAGGATTTGCAAATCAGATGTCATTCAGCAGATGACCCAATCCCATCTTACATAGCTAACATGAATTGTCACACATGCATACGAATATATAGTCAGTATCCACTGTCTCGAACAAACTGAAGAACTGGATTTTGTCTGGATGACCATTTTATTTTACTGTACTTGCATCTTAAGACAGTATATCTTAAACTTGCTTGCTATTTGATTCTTATCAGGTCAGTTCATGCCGCCAGAAGCTCATACGCAGGATGCATACTTTGATCAACAATCGTTCCAGACAGTGCCAACAATCAAAAAGGAATGCCCCTGGTCCCAACAGGACTATGGGGGTGGTAACCCCCAACAAGATTGGCAGCAGCCGACAGATCTCAGACACAAATTGCTGCCACCACGGCCCACTAGCTTTCCACAGCTCCACAGCCCCAATGACATGACTGGACAGGGGCCTGATGGAAAACGGTTGTTTCCAGCAGAAGCTTTGGGTTACTCGGGTATGTATCAAGATTAATTTGTACTGAAGGCCAACTCTCTTTATAAAAAACACATCTTTATAAACCCGAAAGTCATTTTTCATGTCTGGTACACTGGCTGCTCTAAAAGCCCTGTATCGTGAGAGCACTTGAGATATTGTAATGGCTCCCAAAGATGATATCAAAACAAAAGTGACCACAATAATAGCCTCTAACTACATTTATTGCCTATGATATAAATGAGGAGATACACAAATTACCCATTTTTGTCCATCCCACACTGTCCTATCTCATTTTGTCACATAATTTTTGTCCATCACACACTGTCCTATCTCATTTTGTCGCATAATTTTTCACTCCACTTTTGAAGGACTGAATAGATTATTGTCATAATTGGTAAGTGGATGTACATTTTAAAAAAAAACAAGGTTAAGGTTGATTTTCACCATTTCTGACAAAAACTTTTAAATGTAGTTATATACATGTATTATGGAAACTTATGGTTACTATGGAAAATTGTTGTCAGCATATCTTATCATTTAAATATGAATTACTAAATGTGACTGCCATTTGGTCTTTTAATAAGTTGTAAAAAAAAGTGTTACGATAGTCTCCTCAGTATTATAATAAAGACTTGAATGTAAAGGTTAATTTCATTCTACACATGTCTTCAACGACCCAGTTACTGCATAAGGCCACTTAATTGTATGCAACATGTTGTCTTTACGGAATTTTAATTGTATGCAGCATGTTGTTTTATGGAATTTTAATTGTTTGCAGCATCTTGTCTTATGGAATTTTAATTGTATGCAGCATGTTGTCTCTGGAATTTTAATTGTATGCAGCATGTTGACTTTATGGAATTTTAATTGTATGCAGCATGTTGACTTTATGTAATTTTAATTGTATGCAGCATCTTGTCTTTATGGAATTTTAATTGTATACAACATGTTGTCTTTATGGAATTTTAATTGTATGCAACATCTTGTCTTTATGGAATTTTAATTGTATGCAACATCTTGTCTTTATGGAATTTTAATTGTATGCAACATCTTGTCTTTATGGAATTTTAATTGTATGCAACATGTTGTCTTTACAGAATTTTAATTGTATGCAGCATGTTGTCTTATGGAATTTTAATTGTATGCAGCATGTTGTCTTACGGAATTTTAATTGTATGCAGCATGTTGTCTTATGGAATTTTAATTGTATGCAGCATGTTGTCTTATGGAATTTTTCAACAACCCAGTTACTGCATAAGGCCACTTAATTGTATGCAACATGTTGTCTTTACAGAATTTTAATTGTATGCAGCATGTTGTCTTATGGAATTTTAATTGTATGCAGCATGTTGTCTTACGGAATTTTAATTGTATGCAGCATGTTGTCTTACGGAATTTTAATTGTATGCAGCATGTTGTCTTATGGACATTTTAGTTCAAAATATCTGAGGAGTCGAGAGTAACTAGCAATTGTACCATGACAGCTTTGTGCAGCAACTGGTGATGTCCCTTTAATATCTCTTTTATTGGTGAAATAAACCATGTGACATAAATGTCTACTAATGTTAAACTTAGGTCATAGAAGTGTGTGGCATTCATTGTAGGTAAAGCTTTGAATTTAGATTTTTATTCTTTTCTTATGGCAGGCAGTGGACCAATCCAGTTGTGGCAGTTTTTGCTGAAACTATTGACAGATAACACATGTCAGCATTTTATCAGTTGGACAGGTGACGGATGGGAATTCAAACTGTCAGACCCTGATGAGGTGGCCCGTCGCTGGGGAATTCAAAAGAACAAACCCAAAATGAACTATGAAAAACTTAGCAGAGGACTGCGTTACTATTATGACAAGAACATAATTCATAAAACTGCTGGAAAGAGATATGTTTATCGATTTGTGTGTGATCTTCAAAGTTTGCTCGGCTACACTCCTGATGAACTTTTTGATGCCTGTAATCTGAAGCCACAGAAAGACAAAGATGATGAGTGAGGTGGTTGCCATGGAAACAGGCTGGTTTAATTTTGTTCTGTTTAGATCAGTGGTATAGAGCTGGAGATTTTCTGATGAGAAGGATGGAGAAGAGAGCATAGTCAGAGTACAGGGAGCGATTTCCTAAACTTTGATAATTTGTGTTGCCATCGGCAGCATCGTGTTGGTTTGGTGAGGGCTATGATGTTTCAGTAGTATTGTGATCATCCTTTGAAAAAAAAAGACAAAAGCCAAATGAATATTTGAAGAGTTAAATGATATGAAGTAGAAAGTTTAATGTTGGCATCTTTGTTCAGGAGGCTTATAAATGGTTACACATGTTGTCACCCACTGAAAAATGGGTGTAAATAATGTTATGTAAATTAAAAGGTTGCTTGAGAACCATTTTATAACCTCAGAATCTTACTGCCTCTGCCTAGAACATATTTTGTGTGAAACATTTTATTCAGGAAAGCTGATGACTTGGTAGCTGAACAGAAATGATAGGAAATTTGGAATTTATACAGCATCAACTCCCCCCAACACAGTAATGTATATGCATAGATGAAATACTTTGGGAAAAATTTGTAAATTGAGCAGTATTTTGACAGCTATGAATTTGGGGCATTCTAAAATTTAGTTTTAAATTACTGCTAGTTTTTAATGTATCACAGATGTTGCCCAAGTCAGTGAAACTTGGACCATTTGAGGTTTTTCTTAAAAAGAAAAAATGGACACTTTGTAGAATTTTCAAACAATGGAAATGGAGAGAGATATTTGGTAATGGAGAGAGATATTTGGTAAGCGTCCCGATGATTAAATGTAAGCAGTTTCTTTGAAATGAATTTTTTATAGGGCCATTACTGTTCTGATGTATTTGCAAAATCATGTTATAAATGCCCCCCCCCATATTGTACATGATCATCAGCATTTATAATTGAACATGGTCTATGTAAATAAGACTTCAGTTTAAAAATGCAGTTATGACTTGATAGAGATCATGATATGCATCAAAAACATAATTTTATGCAAAACTTTGTTTTGTATAAAGTATATATAAGAAGTTTAGATTTGACAGTTTTGTATGTTTATATGAACTATGTTAAAATTGCAGAATATATTCATGATTCTTTGACAGAAATGTTAACATATGAACAAATTAAATGTTTCTTAATTGGAAAAAAGGCAACAGATAATGTCTTGAAATTGCAACAAAAAATAGAATAATGAGAACTGGTAATTGGAATTTTATGTTATATACTCGGATGTATTAAGAAATGTGAAAATTTGAGCCTTGATAATTTCATAACAAGATTATATACAGTTTAATTTGATTAATAATTAAGCAAATTTATAAATACAGGTTTCTTTGTAAAATCAATTGCTTGTAATCATGATTAGATTTCATCTTTTAAAAAAAATGTGTACCAGTAAAAATTGTTAAATATTTAAGATGTGTTTTGAGATAATTTGGTATTTCCATATTTATCATTTTTTTTTAAATTGGCAAGTGCTAGGTACGTGTTTTCATTTGTGAAAGTTGTCATATGAAAGTAATTTTAATATGGGAATGTTTTACTAGCTTTTACCAAAACCATTTCATCTTAATTTCACAATGATATTCTTAAAAATAAAATAAACATTAGTTTACAAAGTTAACCAAATTTACCAAAAATCAAAGCTCATAAAGTCAAGTCTTGTTCCATTTAACAGGTCTCATTTGTGTTTTACTATTTAGTAGCAAGCTAATAGGACAACAGTAGTTTTTCATTTTGATATATTTATTGGACAAAACTGCTGAATCAATCATGCAACTCATTGATGCCATTTTCTTCCTTTTCGTTTTACATTTTTGTCCGAAAATTTTATACACATTTGCCTTAGTACATGTTCATCTGAGAAACAAATCTCAATTTGTGAAGCAGTGCTGAAGATTTAAACTACACATCTTGTGTTCATTTTTTTAATTTACTTTTTTACACTGTTGCAAATTAGTGCCTTAAGTGTGTTCTAAGATGTCCTTTTTAATTGTAATAACTTTTTTTGTACTAAGATTTGCCTTCCCATCAAGATGCCAAAGAATATGATTTAATCTGCCTTATTTAGATTTATAAACAGAAACGGTTCATTGTTCAACTAAATCCTCGTGAGAGCAGTTATGTGCCATTTGTAAGTCTAGATATCCTAAATAGCTTTACATAATTAAAATTAACTTTTTTGTGGACTTTTTTCTGAGATGTTTGATTTTAATTATTTTGTTAAATTAACCAAAGCTTCAAAAATTATCACTATCTCATTTTTGTTTTTAAATTTTGTTAGGTGAACTGGTTGCTTTTTTAAACTATGCTCAGTTCTATGAAATTTCCTATCTTTGATCATTTGTTCTGAGAAGTTCTCCAAAATTTCTTACAATTAAATTGAATTGATGGAAATTAAATTTAACAGAGGCACAAGATGTTTAAATTAGAAATGATTTTCTTTTAATTTTGAAACAGAAGGAAGGCAATCTTTTTTATATTTATGAGATTCTTGAATTTACCTTTTTCTTTGATGATGATACATTATTCTTCAGAGAATACTTTGACGATTAATCTATTTTGCATTTACTCCCTTGCATGTTACTATTTTTTTGAATTTATTATATTATTAATATTGTGCCTTGAACAAGAGATTGGAATAGGTGTAGTCATTATATTGAGGGTGTTGTACCTGATCTTTCACCAATATTGTGTTCAGTTCATTTTAAGATTTTTTTCATGTCTTTCTTAAAAATCTCATTAAATGTATTTTCCCATAGACATAAATATTGCTGTTTTGGTTGTTTTGTTTCTACCAGTTGTTTAAGGTGGAACCATTTTAAATCTTAAATTCAAAGACATTTAAAATTGTTTGGCAATTTCATGTGAAGTGAAATTTTATTGTAGCAGAATTTCATTTAATAGAAATGGTATGTGATGAAGCTATGCAGATTTTAAACAAAGTATAATTATTTAAAACGAAGTATAATTGTTTAAAACAAAGTATAATTGTTTAAAACAAAGTATAATTATTTAGTTGATGAGATGAGTAATCTTAAATAGAGACATGAGCTTTTAATTTTTTTTCTTTTTGCTGTTTTTTTCATTGCTAGAAACAATCATTGCACGCAATTTATCAGGTAACCTATTTTGACAGCCACCCTGCATTTATATTTGTTCATATTCTAAATAATACTTCAGAAAAATCGATTTTTAATCCAGAAAAAAAGTATGAACAGTTATTACAAAAAAAAAATTTACTAAATAAGTCTTGTGACATTTTTATCTTTGAAAAAAGCTGTTTGTTTCCTCCTAGAATACACAAGATTATGCAAGTTCCAACAAAAATCTCCATAGTCATGATGAAAAATAGCGAGTACGCCGTTAACATTCTTTATCTAATTATGTTCAGTAATATTACTTGCAGAAAATCTGCCACAATTATATTTCCTTTTGAAACATGCTGAAACAAAGCGTGTCTCATAATTTCATGATGCACAAAATTCCCCATAACTATTTAATTATATAATAATTTTTCTTTCACTTGCATTTTTAATTCATTTCTTTATGTTTTAGTTTTGTCTTTTTAAATCATCTGCAGGTATATTTTAGGGTGAGTGATTTAATTTTGACAGTTTTCAGATCAGTTTAACAGTTAATGTAATTTTGCTGCATTTTTTTGGCACCTCTTGTCTACAAATTATTTTTCTGTAACTAATATACTGTTAAATAAAGTGAAAGCTGTTTTTGGAAGAGCAAACAAATGAAGTTTCAGGGCATATAGAGAATATTCTTTAAGTTCTACACATATTTGTAATTTTTTTATAATAAGATGCCAAAGATCTGAGAACGACTAAATATGGTGAACACCGCTCCAAGCAGTTTTTTTCCATTATTTATCTATTATTTTTGACAATTATGCAAAATATTGGAACTGATTATTAGTACCGTATATATTTGCTTATAAGTGAAGTCCAGTTGCAATATGACAGACCCAGAGTAAACTTGCCATATTAGGAATAATCAGTAGAACAAACAACATAGACCTTGGTCTGCAGGCACATTATGCTGTGGCAGATCATGAGCTTTGTTGTTTGCAGGTTGACACAACGTATAAGCAAGTATATATGGTAGTTGCAAGAAGCAAAGTATGTGCTCTGTACATGTTATAGAAATTACATTATTGCATGCCTTTTTACATTGAAAACCTTAAGTAACCAAAGCTAAAACATATCTGTTCTGCATCAGTAACTAGTCGATACCATTTTTGCGCATTTCTCAAAAGATGTATTATGACTCATTTGTGCCATGTTTTAGTTTTATGCCAGTGGAACCTTCACATTTTGTCTGTCATTCTGTCGGTTGATAATTAGCAACCATACAAAAATTGTTCATGATTAATGATTGCAAACACTATTGCCATATGCATGCATATATATATATATATATATATATATATATATATATATATAGAGTCCAACAGCAAATTGCATAGACCCAGATCTGCTGTCACATACATGCATCATCAGATCTGGATCTGTGCAGTTTGTTACGAGTAATCAGTAAAACATTTTTTTAAAATCCAATAAACAAGTTTTGAAAGATGTTGGACATGTGTATTGTAATTGAGACATTGTTATGTAAATGCCTAAAAAAAATGCCCTGTTAATGCGAAATGTTTGGATTCAAATTAATATTTTGTACAGTGCACTAAATCTATTATTTTCAAACTTTTGTCTAAAGTAAATTTTGGTTTTTTTTTTTTTTTGTTTTGGCATATTCAATAGAGAGAAAATTGGAAAAATCAGTCATGACTGGGTTTCTTTTCAATAAATTTTATTAATTTTAGCATAGATTGTAAACAAATTGATCAATTACTTTTGAAAAAATAATCACATATTGCGTTATTCTTTTTAGCTTTAAAGTAATTATCAGATTCAGAGTCTATGAATGTCAGCTAGACTGCAAAATACTTGAACAATAATGATATGTTTCGAAGATATTTGATAAATCATTTTGTTTATTTTACTTGTATATTTATGCAACATTTTATTTTGAAAATAAAGTCTATTTACTTACAAAACTGTATTTGCTTATTTTTATGAAATAAATTGTCTTGAGTAATAATTAAGTTGTGGAAAGATAATTCTAATATAGCAGTGCTGAAAGTCTTGCACATCTGTGCAGATACAGACAGAAGATTCAACCTGCATGCATGGTTGATGCGCAACAAAATGTTTATGCACACTTCTGCATACACAGTCAGTTGATAGAATATTAATGCACAGTACACAATGGCAAATGGCACCTGGCGGCTGAATGGTCAAATATGTCAGACTCTACAGATCACTGACATGTCTCTGTCCATGCTGTGTTTATATTGTATTATAGATTGTAAGGGTCATTTAGTAAAAAACATATTGAATACTAATTTTCTTTGTGGTTGTAGTTTCGTACTTTCAGATGATGTTACCAGAAATATTAGATTAGTACAGTACAGTATATCCTATTAAAGAAAAAGGTAGATAAATATTTTTAAAACAATTGCTGAAAATCTGAAATGGCCAAGAGAGAACCTTTACTTTGTTGTTATAAAGTGTCATTGTTGGCAAAGCTCTATAAGTTTACACTCCACTCAAAGTACAACAAACTGCTAATTAGGATGCGGCTAATGAATGTATCTTTAAGGGTTTTGAGATGGTACCTGAGGCATGCCAACCAAGATTTAGGAATTGTAGAAAAGATACTGGTCAAGCCCATGGCGAATTTGCATGGGAAAAAGAACAACTATTTGATAGGTGATGCACAGCCAAAACGGTTGGCAAAGATTAGGATTACCTCAGAAACTCATTGATTGAGGATTTCAAGAATTGTGTCTATAGCGACGTCAATGCTTTCCATGATGAGAAAAAGGTTGAAAGCTCACACAATGCTGCAAGTACCGCTGATGACTATTCCTTGACTTACAGTTTAATTTGTCAAGTAATCTTCCTCTTAGTATGATTTTATGATGGATAAAAAAATTCTGTATCAAACTAGTACTTCCGAATCTTAAACTGGCACAACCTTTATGAATCAAATGTCTGATAAGACTAATCAGAAATACTTATCTCTTACAGGAACTTTTTGTAAGAGGAAATAATAATAATGAGGACTCTATAGCGCCTAATGTTTAGAAGCTCTTAGCACTTTACACCCTTAGACAACAGTTATAAGATAAAAAAAACATAATATTATTACAAAAACACCATGAAATTAGAAAAACATTAAAAAAATAAAAAAAACATGCTAAGAATATTTCTGGTAGGAAACATTATTAGGTCTTTAAGTTTGTTCTTGCAGTCAAAATAAGTGAGTATTGAGAGCCCTCTTGAATGTGATCACTTTGTTTTTGTGTTCAGTGGGCAATTAATTCCACGTTGCTAGGCCCTGGTATGCAAAAGAACGTTGTCCATAAGACTTTGTTTTCATAATGGGAATAATGAGTATACGATTGTCAGAAGAGGAGTGTAAGTATCTTGCTGGTGTGCACACATGGGTGAGATCGGATAGGTATGTTGGACTAGAGTCTGACATTGAAATGTTGCACAGAGAACACAATTTGTGTTTGATTCTGGATCGAATGGATAGCCAGTGTAGGGTACAGAGCAGCGGGGAGGTGTTTTCTGATCGTGGTACTCTAAGTATGACAGCTGTGTTTTGAACTTTCTGAAGTTTCTGGAGTAGATATTGAGATGAACCAGACATCACTGAGTTACAATAGTCCAGTCTTGAAAGTACTAAGGGCTGTTATTTCAGATTGCTACAGGTTGAAATATAAGCAACAGAACAAATGGAGGCTATTCAAAACACTTGTATCTTAGAGGTCAAGATCACAGTCGTGTTTTGAAAGCAATTCATTTATTGGATCAAACAAATCCCAGACTGATTTTTTTATTTAAAGTTATGAACCATTCATGTCCAAAGGTTCTGTATCACTTGTTGGTGATTTTGCCAAGCCTACCTCTTAATATATTAAGAGAAGGATGAGCTTTTATCTACATCTTTTATTATCAAGTACTTTGACTTTATCGGAAAAGTCTTCTACAAGTGAAAGTGTACTTATTCAGGATGTTGAGTTTTCTTCTCCATTATGTAAACTTGTCATCAGATGTAGTCTCAGGACTTGTGACTATAGGAGCTGTTTCTTCTTTGCCCATTGAAGGTATTCATTTATTACTAGGTAATGACCTAGCTGGAGACGAGGTTGTGGTTAATCCACTGGCAACTGACAAGACTTGTTTGGTTCAAAAGTTGATCCTATTCTGAACTCCTTGGTAAGTATCCAGCATATGCATTTACAAGAGTTATGTCAAAGATAGTTGATTAGACATTTTTCCTTTAGCTTACACATATATTGCTTAGTCTTTTGATGATGCCACTTTTGCTCCTATCATTGATCAGTCAAGAGGTATTGATCACGGTGATACTCATTGTACTACTCATTCTCTCAATTCTAATCAGGAGTGACAAAAGAAAATTGCTTGCTTTCTCACAGGAATAATATCTTGAGATCTTGTGTTTGTTTCAGAGGGCTACTAGTGAATCTGAAACCAAACGAGTACCAGTTTGTTATTTTGTTAAAAATGTGGTCCTTGTGGGAAAATGAAGTCCACCTGAGCTACCTGCCAGTGACAAGTGGCCAGTGAGCTATACAGATTTTGTTCCTAAGTCGTGTCGAAAGGAAATTCTTAATCACATATGCCTTAAAAATTCAACTCACCACGATGGCCACATGAGGAGAATCACATTGGCCCGTGAACAGCATCACTGAAACCTTTTCAAACAGCGAAGTGGTTTATATAAATGGTAGCCAGTTGAAATGTTGGAAACAAGAAGTAAAAGATGTAACAACAGAATTATTTTAATTAAAATTGGCTTGTTGTGATAAATATTGCATTATGTTACAAATTCCAATTGTCGTTATCGCAGGAAAAAAACTACACGGGACGCGTGTTTGAGACCCTAGAGTTAGTAAGACATATCACATGATGTTTAATCATTTTTATTGGCCGAAAAATAAAAGAGATGTTTCTAAATACTGTACATCTTGTCACACACCTTTGCCTAAAAGAAAGTCAGGAAACCAATACTTGTTGACGATAATATGTGTCCACAAGATTTCCAGAGGCTTTCCTTTGAGGAATATAATAACTAAAACCATAGTAAAAGCTTCGCCTTCCCCGAAATACAACGGAAAGGAGTTTTCAGCATTGTGGTCAAGTTCAGACTCTTTTACCCATACATCAAGATTCCATTCAGGCTAAGTGTTTCATTGCATCATTTGTATTCCTGGGTGGCAACAATTAAACAACTTTGTCATATAAAGGAGTATGTTGATAGATATAGCCCTGTTAAGTTAGTTGTACCTGTCTCCACGCAGTCAGGGTTTAAACGATGGCTTGAAATCGGACCTTAGTGACTTTGGTGTGGCCAATCACCGGAGTTTATAAATACTGAACAATCTGGACCAGAAACTTTCGCATCTGCTGCCTCATGAGCGTGGTTGGGTATCGAACATGTGACCGTTGGATTATGAATCTGATGCTCTACCAGCTGAGTTACGGCAGCTTCCACCAGCAATGTTAACACACACTTGCTGCACACATAATTTATATTTGGTACAACAGTGTTAATACATACTGTACACAAAGTTGATAATTGATACAATGTTAATACATACTCGGTGAACATACTTGATACTCAGTACACTGTTAATGCACACTCTCTGCATATGGTTGGTACTTGGTACAAACAATAATAATACAAACTGCATACATAGTTGATACTCAGTACAAACAATGTTGATGCACACTCACACAATTCATTCCATCAAGTTTTTGTTGGATCAGTTTGCCGGCACTGAGGAGTGACGATTTATACACTAACTTGTTTCTAGTTTATCTTTCATTTTGACTACACCCCCCCCCCCCGGGCTGTACCATAGGTGTGATTTGAGCCATTAAAATATTTTTAAACAGTCAGTGAATCATCCATTTCATTTTATTAAACAATAATTGGTTCAAACAAGGACTTTCATGTACAGCCGCATTTTAGTTAAACACATAATAAATTAATGTAATGGGGGAAGGGATCCACCGTCTTTGTCAATCATTTGAAATTATTCTTGGACGACCTTTCAAGATAAATAGATTAATATCAACATTTGTGAAAATATAAACGGATGTAAAACTGTTGAATCAATAGAAGACCAATAAAATTACATCCTTAGAAAACTGAAAGATAAATACTTTATTACATTGTGAACTGCAGAAATTTAACCTAGATGAGGAATGTCATACCTCTTGGGCCTTTTTATTTTCATGGAATAATTTAATAAGCTTTTATTGTTGATCTGGTCGAGCTTGAATCCATCTAGTGAAGGCAATTTAAACATTCAGCTGTTTTTCTTCAAAATTCAGTTCCAGTTGGTTTTACCTGTCTTGGAAATGCATATCCATCGTTTGGGTTAGCTTTCATTGCCATTATTATTGATACAACAGTACTTTGTTATTGTTAAATATTTTATAATAAAGCCATTGAAATAACGAACAATCTCGCGTACTGTATTCGTCCGACATAAACAACAATACTTTTCTTCATTTACAGCTTTAACTGGTTTCTTAAAATCATTCATCATTTAATCAATTTATCTAATACACTTGTCATGGGAACATAACAATGGACACAACTTTCAAGGGAAATAGTTATACAAGTCCATGACAGCATATGAATACCATCTCTTGGCAAGATCTTAATTCATCGTTGAAATAAAATTGTCACGGAATTGTATAATCCTTTCATTTATTAAATACACGTACTCTGGTTTCGTTTTTTGTGTACAATGATACCCAAGGATGATTTATGTATATTGTATAAAGATTTCGAAATAGTGAGTCCGGTTCATCCTATGCCGCACGTGCGAAGTGCTTTCGATGGGAAGAACTGAATACTTCCAGCGCACAGACGATGCGTTATGGCATCGTCTGTGTATACATACCTCACCGTAGGTTAGAATCTTTATCTTACGGAATGTCTTGTCAGTGAGCTGTCTACTTTAAGGACTTGTACGTCTTCAGCTGTAGAGGTATGTGAGATATTTATTCATTTATTGTGTATAAGTTATAACTATGGTACTACCACGTTTCATTTTTATATATATTCTATGTAGCTTCGGCTTATGTAGCTGTATGCAAATATTTTCTATTCTTGTTTGTGACTTAGAAAAGATTTATATTAGCAATATAAAGTTACATTTTTAAGAAATGTTTAGTACCGTAGAATTCTTGTCGGACACGGTTAGGTTCACTTGTTAACTTGTGTTTGGTTTTGTAATTATTGTGCCGATAATGTAGTCCGTATAGCTTACCGCTGTTGCCGTCATATTAATGCTTAACATTTCCCTCCAATTTATTGTATAAATATTGATTATCATTAAGGCAAGAGACAGTGGTGTACATGTTAATTTTAGTTTAACGGATTTTAAGCGGTCAGATATGGTAATGTTAGAAACAAATTCTACCTAGTTTACATCTGATACTGATAAAGTTTCTGACCCATAAGAGTTGGAGTCTGCGTTTGTCATCATTGTTGTTTTGATAAACTATTGCCCTGGTTTAAAACTAAAGAATTGTTCTCTGTAAAGGGCAGTATTTTTAAGTTCTAGCTTGGGTAAACATTAAAAATTGTCTGGGAATATACTTTGTGTTGGATGTTATTGTTTGCAACTTTTGTACCCCGTAACAATTTTGGTGGCAGCGGTGGGATAGCAAAGTTGTTGGAAATGTGTACCCCGTAACACTTACCGTATGTAACGTAATTACGTTTAATCGTATATGTCCGTGTCATGCATAGTACACGATGCTAGATGTATTTTTAGCTGACCAGAGTGATCAGAGTTATCGGAGTTGTCGTGGTCCAAGCTGTAGAGCTAACCATAGGAATTGATCGTAGCAGCTGTGAAGCTGAACCATAGCAACCGTAGAGCTTTGTAAAGTGTTGCTGGTCGAGTAGCAGGTAATTGGGCGTTGCTGACCGAGATCGGTGGGCGCTGATTGCTTGATTGACCAACCTGGAATACTGACTGCTTGAATGACCAGTGTGACTGGTTGCAAAGTGTGCTGGTGTGTAACTCCATGATGTGGTATTTTAGCCGTGGGCTAATCTTTGGGGTTTGCAATACCCAGTGTTTTGGGGACTGTAAACTATTTTGTAAATCTGTCCGTTTGTTTTCATCATTTTTCACTATATGAGTAAAATACCACAGTTTTTACTATTTGAGTAAAACACATCGTTCTTTCGTTGTGAAATCACCGTGAATCATTCATCCCTTGTGTTTGTACTGTGTAAAGTCATTTATTTTTATTTTTATTATTTAGTTCGTGCAGATTATGATAATTGATCCAATATTTGGATACTATACACGCACGCATTAATCATAATTATTTTCTCATTCATGTCATTTATCATTAAACACTGTGTCACCATCAACAGTGTTCTGTTGAAAATCCGAAATTCCACCCGGTTATCTTGTAACAAAAATTAGTTACCACTAGGTCAGTATAGTTAACCCTTCGTCATTATTCCTACATGCACAATGTTAAAAGAAATTGGCAGTACAGAATGTGCCCTACATTCAGTGATTGGCCTGAATCATTATCCTGATGTTTTTCTATTTAAGTATTGACTAAACTTCAGATGAAAATATAGGCATGGGGAGAATTTGACAAGGAACGTGTACGAAATATGAAATAGGGGAGGCAACTGCTACTCTTACTACTCTGCTTTTATGTCCTTGCAGTATGGGTATCAGTACAGGGTAACGATAAGATCCATTGAATTAAAAAGTAGGTATACATTGAAAATGCTTTTAACATCTCTGCCAACAGTGGATTGGTTTTCACATTACATTGGGGATTTTTCTTAAACTTTACAGGTAGTTTATTCATGGTTTCATAGCAATGAGGTTTAAAAAAAATGTATTCTTCAACATTAAAAGAAATTCACCATGTTCAAGGAAACTGATAGCACAAAAAGTTCTATAAATTCAGTGTTTAAATTCAGTGTTTATCTTGAACCTATAACTATTCTGGTCTTTCATCTATGTTAAGTATTGATTGAATTTAAGTTGAAAATGGGGTAGAGTGAAATATGAAAACTAACATGTACCGATGTAAGACATGGGAGACAACTGATGTTCTTACTTTAGTTTCATATGGTCTAGATTGACAAATACAGCACTCAAGCAGATCAACTAGATTAAACAGTTGGTAGACAGTAAAAAATATATTTTAATTTAGTGGGATGATTTTATGATACCTTGTGGGGTTTCTTAAAATTGACATATAGTTTCTAAATAAATGTAGTTTCATAGCGAACAGGGTCACAATTTCCAGAGCTGCTAAAAGATAGCGAGAAACAATTGGACCAAGTGGACCTATGATCCATAACCTGCGTGACGTCTGCCTAATAGACAACACACAAGAGTAGTTCAGCAAGAAATCGGAATCAGAAGGCCGCTCTGTGGAAATTTTGTACAATGTTTATTCTATGTTATGCACAGTATTATTCCTTAGTTAATATCAATTGTCATTGATCACGTATTTCAAGACCTTTCTGTCAAATTTATTCAAATTCTGTTGAGCATACTTAGGAGATAAAGTATTTCTGTTTTTAGTAATGGCAACCATATTTGAAGACAGTCTGGTATAATTTGTATAATCTGAAAGGCAGGACTGTAACTGTCAACTTTTTACGTCATAATCCGATGAGCAGATTGTGAGAAAAAAACAACTTGTTATTTGATGGTAGATTTGCATCATGTGTAAGTGAAACCTCACTGTGCCAGGACAATCTCTTGGTAGAAATTGATCCAGTGTTTTATTTTTAAAAAGTTGAAAATTGAAAATGTCGATGGATGGAGTATGCACAACACATGGCTATACCATTTAGTTTTCCGTTGTTTTTACTGGCTAACCAATAAGACAGAAAAAGAAAGTTGAATATCAAGTAAAAATAGTTCAAATTCTGTTTAATATCTTACAACTTCCATACAGGTTTAAATTCATTACAGGTAATAAACTTTTTGCTTTCTTATGATACTGTAATAGACATGCGTGTATAGTCAAGGAATTAATATATTACAATATAAACAGCATACTTCAACATGAACAGATATTGTTGCAAACGTTAATCGGGGACTAAAATTGCATATGGCTTTTTATCTAATCCCTTCCTAAACATACGTCTGATTCCATACTGATATGCAAATGAGCCCATCGCCCCATTATTCAGATCAAAGGACCATCAAATGAAATCGTAGGGTCCCTTATTCCCCTGGTGTACGGTAATTACAGGACTACTTATTTATTACAAATAACAGGGTTTTCATTGGTGACCTTGGGTGTTGTGATAGGATATTGTTTAGTTTCTCTTAATTATTCCATAATAAAAGAAATGATAAAAGTCATTTAGTTGTTTCAATAGAAAATTGAAATACCCTCTATGCAATTAAATGGTTCCAGATTATTCTAAATCAAAGCTATTATTTCATTTAAAATGGGATAAATTTAATAAACTGAACAAGTATTCAAATCAGAATTAATACCGTTACAATTCGGAATGTTGTTAGAATAACTTAGTAGAAGTTTATTCCTCTATTACCAATATCAATGAAGCAAGTGATTTTCAAAAAGATACATGATTCATTGATTTGCAAAAAAATTTAAATAAATCGGGCGTTTCACTATATATTCATTTTTTTTCATGATAACCAGTACACAAGTCCCTCCACCCCAAAACGGTCCATTTTCGTATATAATGTAAAGATACATGTGTAAAAATTTTTTTAATAAATAAAGACTATCGTGTACAAATCAGGTATTCCAAGGATCCATGCGCCTGGAAGTCCCGGTCTCGTAGTTGATTTGTCTTTTAAGGCAGAGAAAGTGTGGCTTATATCTGTGCAATCCAAGTCACAAAATTAAGCAACAAAAAAGCAAACTTAATAATGTAAAGCACAGTTGCTAGACATTAGCTTGATGTACAAAGCAATCATCTGAAGGAAAAAATTATACCGAGTGACAAAATTACCTCAGATTACCCCCATGACCCGTTCTGACATACGACCCTGTCTATCATACCGTAAAAGAGACAATTTAAGTAACTTCCAAAAACTTTTGATTACACATATAATCCTCGAACTCCTATTTCCGTCATTGAAGGCATACTTCCATAATCTATGTGTGTGGTTGACTGGCTGATAGTACCTTCTTACAATTTGTCCGCTTTATTCGGTTCTCGTTATCTAGGAGATGATCGCCCGGATCGAGTAAATATTAATGTAAAGTATCAAACGCATAGGTGGAATGAATAGAGATCTGAGCAGATATATAAAACAGAATGACACGATCCACCGTATATGACAAAAAAAAAGCAAAAACTAAATAATCAATTACATATACAACTGTGATAATACACTACATTAGGAAGATACACGTCTTTTTCAAATAAATCTTTCACCGACTTTAAAATACAAGTATATTTAAATAAATAGCCGATCTGTTTTAAATGATAGAATTGGTTTATCATAGAATACAGTGAACAATCGAAGTCATTGCCTTGTACAACTTCATAACCTGCTTATTCCAGTCCACTCCAACTTTACTGTGGTGGTTCTTCTCGGTCCTTTCGCTTTTTCCTTCTCCGACCTCCCTACTGTCTCGCCTCTTTTCGGTCCTCACACTTTGTGGGTAGGTGGATACGTAAGTACGTAGCTACTTGGATCACTATGTACGTGGATACGTCAGTGGATGCTTCAGTGGATACGACAGTGAAGCTATTCCCCCTTGTGCTTTGAAGCTTTCTTAACTTCTACCGCCGAATTGTGTCCGTCGACTTTCCCGATATCTGGTCCCTTTGACAATTTCTTCTAAATTTAATCTCGAAGTCCCTTATATTTTCACTCTTGCTGAAAAAAATGCAGACTGATTAGAATTTTCGATGAGGGCAATTTTAAAGCTATGAAATTTCGTGTGGGAAACACGTCCCTTATTTAGCGTAACCAATCAGGACTAAATATATATATATATATATATATATATATATATATATATATATATATATATATATATATATATATCGCCTTTTATAACTAGGCACCAAAATTGCGGTCAGCCAGACTTCTAGATTTCAAACCTGATTCTGGAAAAAATCACTCGGACAGTTCCGATATAAAATCGAAGTTAACCTTCCCTTTTCTAGTCGTCTAACGGTTAAATAAACGAAGGCTTAATTAATATTCACGTCCTCTTCCGACACATACATTATAAATTATTGCAGTATAGCGATTTAACAAGTACCACTCCCCATAAATGTAGTTCAATTGTTCTCTGGCTTAAATTAATGTGCTCTTTACAGATCGACATAAATTTGAACCCTTACACTATGGCTACTTTTACTCCAGAGTTATTTTGCTATTCGTCAAGCCATATCGTTTTCTGGTTGCACCTAACTGAAGTTACGGGCTACGAAATGTAAGAATTGAGCGAATTTGCCTGCCTGTCTCTTTTATTGTATGATAGTATAGCACCACTAATTGGTTTGGTTTCTGCGTGTACATGGGTGATCAAGGCAGTTTGTGTTCCGAATTGTCTGTGGTACATTTCGTTGGAGATCCTGCTTGGGTCTCCTTGTTCAATTAGGCGATATGCTGCATTTCTGATATTTCTGCTGCTCGCGCTTCTGCATTGCCTTCGCAAATCTGTTCCATGTCTGTAGCCCCAGTATGGAGGAGACTCCGCTAAGTTGAGCAATCCTGTATGAGATCATTCCAAGACTCAGGATCAAAGATGCTGTGTTTTAGTGATGACTTGAGGGAATCTTTGAATCGTCCCCCCTCCCCGACTACCCTGAGATCGCTTTCCCTCCTTAAGATCGCCGTTGTCGCTCTTCTGACATCCTTGTCACATGGACTGCTCATCTCATCTATAATTTCCTCATCAGAGTATGAACGCTTGCAATGCCTGCATGTGTGAAAACCTCAGTGTCTAGAGCCCTGTATGCCATATTATCCTCTTCAGCTTCCTCAGGCGGCCATGTGAAAGTGATTCATCTTGGTTTGGTGTATGTACACTGTTACGGGGTACAAAAGTTGCAAACAATAACATCCAACACAAAGTATATTCCCAGACAATTTTTAATGTTCACCCAAGCTAGAGCTTAAAAATACTGCCCTTTACAGAGAACAATTCTTTAGTTTTAAACCAGGGCAATAGTTTATCAAAACAACTGTGATGACAAATGCAGACTCCAACTCCAATGGGCCAGAATCTTTATCAGTATCAGATGTGAACTAGGTAGAATTTGTTTCTAACATTACCATATCTGACCGCTTAAAATCCTTTAAACTAAAACTACCATGTACACCACTGTCTCTTGTCTTAATGATAATCCATATTTATACAAAAAATTGGAGGGAAATGTTAAGCATTAATATGACGGCAACATACACCGTCAAGGTTTCGCAAGTATGTTGCAGGATCATCAATGCAATGGCTTTTGAACGCTAAGTTTTGATTCCGGTCAGCCACGGTATGCTGGCCAGTGTCAAGGTGAAGCAGGTAATGTTTAGGGCACCTGTTCTAGCCCCTTCTTCGTGCTACGAAGGCGAGTAGGGTGATCCTAAAAAGGGCTGCTCAGTCACATAGAGAGATGCCGAGTTCTACTGCTGCTTCGGTCCAGTGAAAAGCGAGTTGAGCTGCCCGTATGCATGCAGCTCCCAATGTATCCAAACCTGCTTCTTTGCCGCTCGCCCATCGTCACAGGACTTGAATGAATTGTGTGTGTGTGTGTGTGTGTGTGTGTGTAATGTCTTGACTTGCGCGTGAGTTGCATTTAAGTGAGGAAAAGTTGTGCAGGGTCACCCTTACCCTCTCATCCAGGCCTCTCTCAATCCGTGGCACGACAGTGTCGAGACGTTTGATGAAAGCTCCGGGTGCAGTAGATGACCCCGGAGCTTTCATCAAACGTCTCGACATTCATGCCCTGTGCTGTCCACACATATTTTGCTATACCTGTCTTCACTGGGGGTAGGGTGTGTGTGTGGAGAATATCTGCTCGACCTCCTCATGCACCAGAAAGGACTTTGTTGCTGTCCACTCTGCGTCAACAATCAGAAGTTGTTGTTGTTGTGGGGTGTAACGCCATTTTTCAGCACACGATAGGCTATACATGGCGGCCAGTATTAATGGTGGAGGAAGAACCCGGGAAAACCCTGGAAAGAACCACCGACCCACCAGAAGCTACTGGCAAGCTTTCTCACATACCCACATTGGCTAAATCCGAGACTCGAACCGGCGCAGACAGAGGTGAGATGGCAGTGATCCGTAACGGAGAGCGCTTTAGACCACTCGGCCACTCGGGGCCCCCACAGTCAGAAGTAGTATCGTCTTCTGTTACTTACGGTAGCAGGCCATGAATAACGTGAAAAACGAAGTGGTCAATTCACAATAGACCAGAGTCAAAATATACAAACAGTGTCGGCAATGACAACCCATAAAACAATATAAATATAGATGGAGATCATTATAACAATATATATGATATTTTAATGTCGATTTTGATATTTTCAGTGCCAGTTGTGACACAATGTTGTTGAGTGTGGTGATTATGGTACATTGCTGTAACTAATTGGGGTAAATCGTCACGCTTCCGAAGTGCTGTATTTTATAATACATAATAAAAAAATGTATAAAAGACAGTGACCCGCTAATGAAAGTTGTTTTTCTTGTTTATTTGTTGTCAGTCTCCAATCCTGAGCGTAGTAGGGTGTTTCGTTCTGTAAACGTTTCACTACTGTACTTTTTATGTATTTTCTTTGTTTACACCTTTTATTGTTTTACGTGTTTGTGTTCAAGGTTTGACGTCTATATTAGGAAACATGTTTTCCAAGAATAAACGAGGACATATAAAAAAGTATCAATTTGAATATCCGCATAAAAAATTATCACAGCCTCCAGTCCTCTCCTCAAAGCTACAATATCTGAGCAGTATACCAAGCGAGTCCAGTCAGCGAGTCCAGAACTTACATAGATGTTTCTTTTCGTGGTAGAAGGACTTTTCTTTGTATAAGTTTAATTTCTATTCATAACCGTATATGGTGGGTGGTATTACCTGATATTAATATATGAACCTGCAGCAATTAAAGGATTATATCTCTAATTTATTGCTGTAGCTATATTTTCTGAAGACAGATAACTCTGTCATTCCTTTGTGATTTCGTCCTATTTGTTGGCAAATATTGTAATTAAAACAAAATATATAACATTACTTATCTATTATACCTTCGTTTGTATTGTTTTAACAGTAACAACAACTTTCACATCGCTATCATGCACTTTACTCTTTTGATTGTCAAAAAAATCTCGTCCATTAAATGTGAGTACATGCTTACACAGAGTGGATAATAGACAATAAAACACGAGCCACTCGTGTACCTCGCACGCGCATGCATAGGACCAGCCATCTTCAAGGACAACATGTTAGCGGTTGTGTTCTTCATAACGTGACCAGAGAAAAATTGCCTGCTTCCAGTTCAAACAATACTGTGTTCTCACTACCGCCATATCTCATCTAGTGTTACATTCATCCGTTTTGTAGTTTGTTTTTATGCCGGTAACCATGTTGAGTATTTAAGTTCTGGTAAGGTCTTTTCGGGTTACCACGTTGTATCCTATCCTTTAGGGGTTAGGGTACATCCCTTTTACTTTAAAAATACAATTGGCTTACAGGTAAGTCTTGTGTGTCAGCATACGCCCACTCGAAATTAATTGTAATTCGTAATTCTCTTAATTTAATAACTGAACAATTATTGCATTTTCTCCAATATGTCACATACTGAACATAGTGCGTCGAGCTGTTTTGAAAATTGAACAATTCCTGATTACGACTGGCTCAAGATGGAAATTAACAGACGCAATAAGGATAAACTAGCAGGGTTGGAATAACCGAGGGGTGCGGACTGTTGTCTTCCGGTGTGTTATGTTTTTACAGGTTAGACACCCCCCTCCCTTGATTCATGGACGGATACTCCTAATTTTCTTTGTAAAGAACCCCTGTGGATTAAACAACTATTCGGTGTTTTTCTTTCTATTTCACTATTGTATTTTTGTCACGCGTCGCATAATTTTCTGCCTTGCTTCTTGAGAACAATAAAGTTTTAAAACTGAACGTCTTCCTTATTAAAAATCCCAAAAATGGGAAATTCTCACGAGTAACTCATTGTTTACCATGGTGCAAATACACGGGTGTGCATACAGCACTCGTGACAAAAACTGGCAAGTTTCACGTGTGGATATTATACAATATTTTTTAAATTACTTTTCTCAATAGGATACATAATATTTCAGATAACAATTATTGATATTGTACAGTTACACTTGGGTGTATGTAGCACACAATAATAGAAACGGGCGAGTTTTCACATATGACAATAATGCAGTATTATCTTTCAAATAACTTTGACTTCAAAGAACAAAATTGTCTGCCTTGTGCAAATTCATTGGGTGTATCAAACATGCAGTACCTACACACAGGTGAATATCGCCAAGTGAAAATAATAAAAATTATTATTGTTCTTTTTAAGATCACATTTATTTTAGACAACTGTTCTGGGATAATCTGTGTGAAAGTGATGCTACAAAAGAAGGTTCCGGGCACTCGGATTTCCTCGCATATTCAAAGGGGACACTTTAGAGTCATTTTACCTTTTGCACAAAATTGACTAGTGTAGTCCCACAAATAATCGATCAGTATCAACCCATTTTAGGGGTTGATTTATCAGACTACTCTGAAGCCTACTCAGCTTTTTCTTTCCATTGAAGTAAATGCAAGCACGTTGGTTGGTTGGTTGGTTGGTTAGTTTTCAATAGTAATTTCACATTTCTGCGTTGTGCTTCATACAGAGGTAGTCCCCGGCCGAGTCATACCAAAGACTAACAGCTGCCTCGCTAGGCGCTCAGCATTAAGGGGTTAGTGTTGGGACTGGTCGGCCTGGTGTAAGGATAATGTGACTGGGTGGGACATGATGTTACATGTCTGCGGCATGATGTCCCAGTGCTAGACATCACTATAAATTGCCACACTGCAGATATCGTAGTGATAGACTGAACAATTGTTAAATTTATGTTAAAAATCCAAATCACACACGCACACGAGAGGTAATCGTTAGAAGCTGGCAGAAAAATGTACATTCTACCATTACAGGGAATGCAAGAACAGTTAAACAAAATTTAAAATGGCAAATTCCAAAAATATAACGTACAATTATTGAGAAATAAAAATGTAGGCTGTTTGTACAAATTGTGCATTAAATAAAAGTACAAGTGTGCAAGCCCTAATTCAGTACTACAAAAAAAAAAAAAAAAAAAACCCACACCAAATGTAGATAAAATGAACCATCTCGCAACTTTTCAATATAATATTGCAAGCTTATTATTAATAGTTACATATAACTTTATGAAAATCGTTAATATTATAATCAAATGATAAATAATAAATAAATAGATGCAAAAACATTGTAGATATGTATCAAAAATTTCATACCAGGTTGATTTGACTCTTCTGGGTTAACCATCCTTGTAGTCTGGTTATACAATTCAGAATGTGTGGGGTTCTACGAACGCTGTTATGAGTTGGGGTGGGGTGCTCCCAATATTTATTTGAATTACTATGGAATTCCCACCCTGGCTCGTTTTTGTAGGAAGTGAAATTAGTGATAGAGAGATACAGCTCCTAGCCCCCAGTCAGCAATACCGACAATTAAATTATTAAGAACGCAAAGGTGAAATTCAAAAGAATAACAATTTAATACAATTTAAACGATATTAAGTTCTCAACCAATCTTCTTCCTCTCGACCATGTAACAACCAATTTCATCACGTGATTATAGTGTGAGATGGCTTTCCCCTGTACATGGTTTCTACTCATCTGTGCTCTACTCTGCTAATTTCTTTCCTCCTTCCGGCGTTCTCCGTACTCCGATTCTTCCTATCCTCTTCCCCTTTTGTCTCCTTTTCTCCTCTCTCTCTCTCTTTCTCTAGCAACTAGGCTTGTTCTCCGCCTACTGCCTTGTTATATCATGTCTCTCTGAGACTCGGGACTTACCCCAAAAGCTTCCTGTGAAAACACAAGGACGTTAGCATGTTTCGTTAGCCATCTCGGCTCACTAAATCAACAATCAATCATCAGATAAAGCTATCTACATCTTCGGTCACGCATTCGTGCACATCGAAAACCACACACGTTCATATAGAAAACAACGTTGCAATAAAGAGCGGTATCCTACTTATCATACAGACATCACTAAATTGCATCACATCAATATATTCTTAATCTCATTATTCTGAACAATATCACAACAATCAGACGCATTTCTGTACATTACACTCCCACAAGTGTACACAAATATTCAAATATCCATATTTAAATTTACACACTGCAACCATTACCAAAGTTACAATTTAATTAAACAATTACAAAATCTAGAATATCACAAATAAATACACTAGTTTACCACGAAGTAACAAGATAGCGAATTACAATATTAATTCTGACAACGAGCTAGCAATCTACATAATCATAGCTCATTTCTCAAGTACGCATTTAATTTAAACAATACAAAGGTAATTCTACGTACTAACAATTCTAGTCAGTAAATATATATACTGCACATAATCACAATTACAATGCCGTAACATTCTGCAACAATCGAGCAAATAACTCAACTGACCTTTACGAAGCTTTCTGTCCTTGAATGTACCAAGGTTTCTTTTCCCACCAATTCCCGAGTGGCTTCCTCGGAGTTATTGCTACAACTTCTCAGCACGATGTTTCACAATGACTAATTCGTTCCCAGCCCAAATGACTGTTAAATTCTGGTTCGAATTGATGGCCCCACCCTTCCTCAGTTCCGACTGGATATCAATTCTACCCAAGTCGGTCCAGCTTAACAGACGAGCCTCATGCCATCTGTCAAAGCGGAGAGATTTACAACAGCATCGAGGGTCCTTTGTTCTTAGAACAAAGCTTCCAACGTCTACATGTTAGTTTTGACACCTAACAATGTGGGCTCTTGTACACACACGAATCGCTACGATAGATGCAGGATCTACATACACATGGCGCTAACCCATTCCTTGGTTCATGACTTACGTAATCGCGGGCAGGCAAACGTGACAGAATGTATCACACATATTTATACTGCCCTACCTAACCGATTCTGAAATTAGGGTTATGTAAATCCAAGCTTATATTTTTGTGTGACCCATCAGGACCCTATCGCTCCAAACCTCACTTAGCGTGTTAAATTAAGACCTTATCACTCGAAGCCCTAATTAGGTTGATTTGATCCCTAGGTGATAAGGAGTAAGCTTGAACAACATTAAACAGGTGACAACATTAGGTAATTTCCTTTAATCTATTATGCAAGAGAAGCCCATTTTCAGCAGAAGTCGTATGAGTATTACTTTAAAGTAACGTGGTAGCTTCGTTGAGACGTGTGAACATTTTCCAGGTACGGTAATTAAATCTCAAAGGTTGAATACAAATTGCACAATAGGTACATTGTAGAATTAACAGATCAATTAATTATTGTTGTTACTTCACAGACGTGGCTCTGCCATTGCATAATGCAATGGTAAATTGGGGTTAGTGCAGTTTGCAGTTGGGTCTTACGTAGATATATACAGTAGCAATTTATATTTTAACATGTTCAAATGGACATTTTCATGTAAAGATGCAACAACTGTACTTTTCTCAGTTAACGCTAGCTAAATTTATATTTCTATAAGTATATACCTCAATCAGCAGCAGGGGGGGTGATTCGGACAATATTCCGACAAATTTTCGATTAAAGCCTCAAAACGACAAATAGAGCCTTCCTTCGAAATCTCGCTTTTTAGACAAGGAAAAAATAAAGTCTCCGTTTGGCAAATGGAGACTTATCGTTTTTTGCTCGAAAATGTCATATTTCGCGACAACATCTCGTTGGTGCTTTCCAGTGGTAATCATCGGGCGTTCCGGGTCGATGTCATCACCCCCTCTGCTGCTTGGATTTGTATGAATTTATGTGACACTGTTTTCATCAATGGACATTTTCTTCCATGACTCTGTCATCCATGATTTATCATGGTGATAAAATCATGGTGGGGAAACTGTCATATTTCCTATAATAATAATTATGACACTTTCCCCATGACTTTGTCATGGATGACTCCGTTATGGATGATTTTATCATTGTTGTTGTTGTTGTTGTTGCAAAATAAAAAATTTTTTATTAAATAATGCCCCATCGGCGGATTTTAACCGACGATGACACCAATGAAATAATAAGACTCCGTGGGAAAACACCAATATCGGAAATAGCAGATCGATACAAAATCAGTTACCAGCGGATATACAAAATATGGAAAAATGAACCCCATGACAGAGTCATTGATGACAGAGTCATCAATGATAAAATCATCCACAATAGTGTCAACAATGGTGTCAATGACAGAGTCATGACAGAGTCATGGGACAACGATATCAGAATGATAGACCTCAGTATCGACGATGAAATAAACCAGATTGTTGATGCACCCAGTAATGCGAATTCATCCATGGACACCATCGTGGATAAACAGACCATTCAGGATTTACAATGGCGGCTAAATAATTTGACCAACGAGAATAAATCATTGCAACGACAACTCAAACACGCGTCAAGCACGGCCGATTATAATCGTATACAACGGCGCTATGATTATTTGCAACAGCGTTATGATGATTTACAACAGCGTCACTATGATATGCAACGGCGACACGATGATGCTCAACGACGTCACGATGATGCTCAACGACGTCACGATGATATGCGGCGTACTATTGGTGGGCTTCAGCATGAACTCGGGGTTGTTCGGAAGGAATTGAATGAAGCGCAACACGATAATGCGCTACTGATTCAGCGAATCACCGAAATGACCGCAGTCTCCCCCCATAACTCCGTCATGGACACCATTGACACCATTGTGGATGATTTTATCATTGATGACTCTGTCCATGACAAAATCATGAAGCCGGAAATAATCAGAAAAAAGAATAAAAAACCCGAGAAATCTCCCGAGGTCTGTCCTCGGGAGAAACCTCGTGCGGATAAATTCACGATCAACGAAATTCCCGGTGTAGTATCTCGCAGCGATATTAGGTTTGTGAACCGCATGGACAAGGTGCTTCAAAATAGCGACTAGGCTTTTCGTTCGGTAATTACCCATACTGTGCCAAATCGTTTGACATCATGGTTTGGAAACATTTTTTCATATTCTCGTTGGTAATATTTGTCGCGGAGACACAACCGAGCTTTCGCTGAACGGCTTTCAAATACCATACAATCGTATTTATCCCCGTTGGGGAATTTTTGAACTGCATGATACTTTCCGTTTTTAAATTTTACACTGATCGGCGTTTTTGGGCAGGATTTTTTATAGTCGTTGATGACACTGTCAAATTTCACCGGGTGATATTCCAACAGTGACATTATAATTAAAGCAGTTATTTAATTAAATATTAAAATGATATTAGAATAATGGGGCTTGGATCATATTATGTTCCTCGTGATGGAATAAATTGGATTGATCGCAGTAATAATGATTTACCGCCTTATGTTCCACCACGGCAATTTCGATATGATAAAACCCGAAAAACAACACCCGATTACTGGAAAAAAAATACTATCTGTTTGAATATTTCACAGAGAAAAATTATCGAGTTTGATTCGGCTCTAGAGACCGCTAGGTACTTTGGTATTCACCAAGTCTACTATGATGACCTTCCCCATTATTTCGTTGATAAAATCGGAGATATTTGGATCATACTCCGCGGGGATATTCCCGACGAAAAATGCGCTTGGTTTGACAACCTCGAAACGTTATTCGATAACGCCGTTAATGATCTTCCGTTGCGTTGCCGCAACGAGGTAGCGCGAATGCTTCGACGGTCGCCGTTGAAACCATCGTGATAGCGTCATGACCTTGTCCATGACAGAGTCATGGGGAAACTGTCCTAGTTGTTATAAATAATAATTATGACACTTTCCCCATGACTCTGTCATGGACGACTCTGTCATGGACATCATTGTGGACATCATTGTGGACATCATTGTGGACATCATTGTGGACACCATTGTGGATAACTCTGAGGTATCGCGAATGATCTGGCGATCTATTCAAAACCAATCGTGATTTGCCGTGGTCGTAGAAGCCTTATTTCGTCGTAAGAACGACTTATTGATGGGGAAACTGTCATATTTTCTATAATAATAATAATTATGACACTTTCCCCATGATTTTATCACCATGATTTTATCACCATGATTTTATCACCATGATAAATCATGGATGACTCTGTCATTGACACCATCATTGATGACTCTGTCACCATGACTTGTCATGGCGGGAAAACCATCCATTGACCGACCACACATGAAATCGTAACATTGTAGTGTGTTCGTCCGTCGCGGTAACATCTCCCCCGGCGAATCCAACATCATTGATGGTCTCGTTGATCCACGCCGGATCGTCCACAAAATCAGACTCGGGCCAGTCGGGATAATACAGCACGTAGTCGGATCGATCAGCGTGTTTAGTGTCATCGGATATCAATTGCCCGCCGAATCCCTTATAGATCGATTTGATTTTTTCAATGATATTTTTTAGCGTTAATTTACCCCTTCGGAACCTCGTGTCCGGAAATATATCGCCGAAATGTTTCAACAGCGCGTTGTACTTGTCAAGTCGGTCTGGTTGCGCTAGCATCTCAGATACGCTATTGATTAACCCGGCGCGGCTTACAGGAACACTCTTTACATCAAGTCGATCCGGAATCACATCGGGGAGACTCAACGCACCAAGAACATTTCTGACAATTTCGAGTTGTTGCCGGGGACTGATTTTATCGGATCGACATGGCGTCGTTGCTACGGCGTTACCGTTATTATACTTGTCGACGAAAACGCGCTGATATCGCTGCAGCCGCGAAACGTTTTTATTCAGATGCTCTATCCGGTATTTATCCAGTTTTCTTACGTCGGTCTGGAACACGTAGTTGAGATACGTCAATGCCTTTTCATATGGCTGCAGCCGCTGTTCGGGGTCGTATTGGTAGTATTTATCACCGATTTCATCGGCGATTTTACCACCAGTGATTTCATCACTGGTGATTTCATCATCGATTTCATCACCGACACCGGTAATTTCATCACCACCGGTGGTTTTACCACTGGCGATGTCAGTATTTCCCGCCGCAGCGATTCTCTCTCCGACGGAGGATTTTAAAAAATCATCTACGCGTGGATCACTATCGAGCACAGCGTCGCTGACTCGTTTCCGCTGCTGTTGTTTTTTTTTCTTCCATATTTCGTATTCATCTGGTAATTCCCATTCAACTGAATAACCGGTTCGTTTCATCATTTCAACGAGTCTGCACGTGAAATAACGTTTTGAATTGTTCTCGTCGATGATCGTGCTAATAAACATGAATCCGTAACTGGTATGTACATCACAGCGGTTGGGCGTTCTAAACAGCAACTCTGTCGACGATAAATTCCTTTCATGTGATTCGATTGCCGAAATAATATCATCGCGGGTCAGTGGAAGCTCTGTGCGGCTCCGTTTTGTTGCAGAGTAATGAACTTCTGAAATATTTCGGAAACGATGGATGGCTTGTTTGGTAGCCTCTACAGAACCTAATTCCTCGGAAAACACCGTCATGTACTTGAATCGCGGGTCCACAATGGATATCCCGGCCTCGATGGTACAATTATAGATCACCACGTCGATGTTTTCAAACGCCGCAGTGGTATCAGCGAAATCTCGTTGTTTTTCGGCCGGGTCAGTGTCCGCATGATAGTACTTTACTCGGTATCCTAATTGCTGTAACAATTTGGCGAGCTTCTCCACAGAATAATTTCCGCGTTGTTTATTGTGCGCGAATACAACCGCGCGATTTCCTCGTCGTAACATGTCTAACAGTTTACTGTAGTTGTCTCGGTGAGATTGTTCCACAATAAATTTTTTACCATGATCGGGCCGATATTCGTTGATGATGAACTTCATGTCCGGGCGATTCAGGTATTTTCTGAATAATTCTAAGTCGTCATTGTTAGCGTCCGCGTCAAGTACAATTACCCGCGCCGCGGATGAAATCAGCCATGTCAGTGTTCCCCAGATCTGTTTACCGCGTCTTGATGAGACTATCTGTCGAAGAATTCCGTGCCACTCATCCAGCAATATAACATCGGGAATTCCCCCGACCCGTACAATTGATTCTACTTGTGAAATGACATTACGAGGCTTTTTAACGTTGAATATAATATCCCCATGGACACTCTCGTACGATTCGAGATTGTAGTCGATGGCGGTCTTTCTGGTAAATGTTTTTCTGTACGATACGCACAACACAGACTGATCATCTCGTATTGATTTCCACGCCGACTCTGACTTGCCGAGTCCACAGTGGGATCCATCCATGTAGTCGTCGTTGAGAATGATTTTACATCCGCGGCCGCCTTCATGAACGGGCGACTCGCGATAAGTGTAATCGGGAGTCCTCTTGGGAAACTCTCCACTGTAGTCGTTGCGGCGATAATTAAAACCCCTCACGTACCTTTCGTAGAGGGTTTTATCGTCATCACCGGTGATTTTGTCACTATCACGCTGTATTATTATTTTTTGCGTGCTTCTGTAACAACCGATCACAAACTGATCAGAGTAAACACGCACAAATGCGTCAATGGCCTTTCCCTCGATGAATCCACCGATCTCATTGTATCCGTGACGTCGCTGACATATGTTGCAAAATGAGCCTGCAACTCGCCGTAGCGACACTATGTTGCCGAGTCTATTTGTAGTTCCGGTTATTTGATCGGGTTGTCCGGACAACAACGTGGAAAATTGTCGAATTTGTTCAGCGGTGATTTCATCGGCGATTTCATCACTGATTTCATCATCACTGATTTCAGGTTTCAGTTGTTCGTAACACGGCTGAATAGAGACCGGACAAGATAGCAGCGTGCTGGTAAATCCAACAGGGTAGATCAATCGCTTATCAACGCTATTTGGTCGCGCCGACCTGGTTCCGGATAATTTGATGCTATACAGTCCAGCTTGCGTATCAACATTCCATGTTGGTCTGTCCGCGGCGACTTTTTTCAACAGCGATTGATGTTCCTCGAAATCTACCGGGATCGTTTTCAACATAATGTGATAACCGCCGCTGGTTTCAAAAACCAAAACATCGTTGACGGAGTCGACTAACTCATGGAAATACGACAACAACTCGGCCAGCGATGGCGTCTTGGAATCCACGTCGATGGTAGGATATCTGCATCGGTGTTTCGGAATGATTTCATTAACAGCGGAGTATCCCCGAAATTCTTTTATATCCGGATCATCTACGAACACGTGAAATCGCCCCATTTGTTGGATGATTACTCCACGAATTTGATAGTCTGCGACGGTGAGAAGATCAATTGCGGATTTTTTACTGGAAACACTCCAAGATGGACCTAAATGCCTTCGGTAGTATTCTCGTACGTCGTGATATGTTTCCGGGTGTGTAAAAAATTCATCCGGGGATTCTTCGTAGTAAGATGTTCCGCGCCCCAATGCGTCGATGAAGGTGTTATTGGAATAATGATTATCCATTATACTGTATGCTTTTTAATATTTAATTGAATGTTTAATAATGGTTAATAATAATGGTTAATCCGGCGCTTGCTGTCAATAAATGCAAATGGCTCCCCCAGGGATCAGGAGTCCCATGCGGAAAAAACTGCTACGGTGAGTTTTGCGGGGTGCATAACAGTAGATCAAAACAGGGGAGTAAGAACGGTCCCCAGCCCTGTCTCAGATGTGGAACGGGCGTCCGAGGAAGGATTAAAATTTGTATCAGCTGTGGAAGCCCCCAGTATCGGTCCGCGGTAGAATACTGCCAACGAAAGAATAAACCGATACCATCCCCGGAAGAATTCTTGAAATCACGATGGGGCGACCCGTCATTGTACCACCATGACTCTGTCATTGATGACTCTGTCATTGATGACTCTGTCATTGACAGGATTATGGAAGGAAATATCCCGTCCATGACTCTGTCATTGGTGGGGAAAGTGTCATAATTATTATTATTATTATTATTATTATTATTATAGGAAATATGACAGTTTCCCCATGACTCTGTCATGGACCATGATAAATCATGGATGACGAAGGAAATGTCAATAGTACTTCATCGGCGGAAACTGGTCAGAGTAAAAAAAAATATAATTATTATTCTTGTTAATTCTGACTGATTTTTGGTCATTTTTGACTGTTTTCAGTCATTTTTTTACTGTTTTCAGTCATTTTTTTACTGTTTTCAGTCATTTTTCAGTCATTTTTTTACCATTTATGAGGGCAAAAACCCAAGGAAATCATTTAGAGAAAATCGATGTTTTTTCTGAAAAATCGAGAAAAAACGACTATAGTTGGCAAAAAACGATCAAAAATCAAGAAAAAACCAGAAAAAATCAAGAAAAAACAGGATTTTTATCGAGTGTAAAAACCCAAGGAAATTTTGATAAATTCATTCTGGTTTTTAACAGGAATAAATTCCCATGGTCGACCCACCACCCCCATGATAAATCATGGACGACGGACTTATTACACCATGAAAATGACTCTATCATCGATGACGAGTCATGGAAGGAATTGTAATAATGACACTTTCCCCATTGATGGGAAATTATCTCCGCTGATGAGGAAACTGTCCTAGTTGTTATAAATAATAATTATGACACTTTCCTCACTATCTGGGACTGATTGACATTTCCTCGATGACTCTGTCATTGATGACTGTCATGAGACTGTAGGGTAATGATTTCACAAGTGAATTACCTATCGCGGCTATGAATTACAAAAAAAAAATATCGCGGCAATAATTACAATTAATTTTTTTCTCCGCGGTAGAAATATATCAGTTGTTTTTATTGTTATTGTTATTGACCCCTAAGTAGTTACTATTAATAGTGACCTTGCTATAACAATAACAATAAAAACAACTGATATATTTCTACCGCGGAGAAAAAAATTAATTGTAATTATTGCCGCGATATTTTTTTTTTGTAATTCATAGCCGCGATAGGTAATTCACTTGTGAAATCATTACCCTACAGTCTCATGACAGTCATCAATGACAGAGTCATCGAGGAAATGTCAATCAGTCCCAGATAGTGAGGAAAGTGTCATAATTATTATTTATAACAACTAGGACAGTTTCCTCATCAGCGGAGATAATTTCCCATCAATGGGGAAAGTGTCATTATTACAATTCCTTCCATGACTCGTCATCGATGATAGAGTCATTTTCATGGTGTAATAAGTCCGTCGTCCATGATTTATCATGGGGGTGGTGGGTCGACCATGGGAATTTATTCCTGTTAAAAACCAGAATGAATTTATCAAAATTTCCTTGGGTTTTTACACTCGATAAAAATCCTGTTTTTTCTTGATTTTTTCTGGTTTTTTCTTGATTTTTGATCGTTTTTTGCCAACTATAGTCGTTTTTTCTCGATTTTTCAGAAAAAACATCGATTTTCTCTAAATGATTTCCTTGGGTTTTTGCCCTCATAAATGGTAAAAAAATGACTGAAAAATGACTGAAAACAGTAAAAAAATGACTGAAAACAGTAAAAAAATGACTGAAAACAGTCAAAAATGACCAAAAATCAGTCAGAATTAACAAGAATAATAATTATATTTTTTTTTACTCTGACCAGTTTCCGCCGATGAAGTACTATTGACATTTCCTTCGTCATCCATGATTTATCATGGTCCATGACAGAGTCATGGGGAAACTGTCATATTTCCTATAATAATAATAATAATAATAATTATGACACTTTCCCCACCAATGACAGAGTCATGGACGGGATATTTCCTTCCATAATCCTGTCAATGACAGAGTCATCAATGACAGAGTCATCAATGACAGAGTCATGGTGGTACAATGACGGGTCGCCCCATCGTGATTTCAAGAATTCTTCCGGGGATGGTATCGGTTTATTCTTTCGTTGGCAGTATTCTACCGCGGACCGATACTGGGGGCTTCCACAGCTGATACAAATTTTAATCCTTCCTCGGACGCCCGTTCCACATCTGAGACAGGGCTGGGGACCGTTCTTACTCCCCTGTTTTGATCTACTGTTATGCACCCCGCAAAACTCACCGTAGCAGTTTTTTCCGCATGGGACTCCTGATCCCTGGGGGAGCCATTTGCATTTATTGACAGCAAGCGCCGGATTAACCATTATTATTAACCATTATTAAACATTCAATTAAATATTAAAAAGCATACAGTATAATGGATAATCATTATTCCAATAACACCTTCATCGACGCATTGGGGCGCGGAACATCTTACTACGAAGAATCCCCGGATGAATTTTTTACACACCCGGAAACATATCACGACGTACGAGAATACTACCGAAGGCATTTAGGTCCATCTTGGAGTGTTTCCAGTAAAAAATCCGCAATTGATCTTCTCACCGTCGCAGACTATCAAATTCGTGGAGTAATCATCCAACAAATGGGGCGATTTCACGTGTTCGTAGATGATCCGGATATAAAAGAATTTCGGGGATACTCCGCTGTTAATGAAATCATTCCGAAACACCGATGCAGATATCCTACCATCGACGTGGATTCCAAGACGCCATCGCTGGCCGAGTTGTTGTCGTATTTCCATGAGTTAGTCGACTCCGTCAACGATGTTTTGGTTTTTGAAACCAGCGGCGGTTATCACATTATGTTGAAAACGATCCCGGTAGATTTCGAGGAACATCAATCGCTGTTGAAAAAAGTCGCCGCGGACAGACCAACATGGAATGTTGATACGCAAGCTGGACTGTATAGCATCAAATTATCCGGAACCAGGTCGGCGCGACCAAATAGCGTTGATAAGCGATTGATCTACCCTGTTGGATTTACCAGCACGCTGCTATCTTGTCCGGTCTCTATTCAGCCGTGTTACGAACAACTGAAACCTGAAATCAGTGATGATGAAATCAGTGATGAAATCGCCGATGAAATCACCGCTGAACAAATTCGACAATTTTCCACGTTGTTGTCCGGACAACCCGATCAAATAACCGGAACTACAAATAGACTCGGCAACATAGTGTCGCTACGGCGAGTTGCAGGCTCATTTTGCAACATATGTCAGCGACGTCACGGATACAATGAGATCGGTGGATTCATCGAGGGAAAGGCCATTGACGCATTTGTGCGTGTTTACTCTGATCAGTTTGTGATCGGTTGTTACAGAAGCACGCAAAAAATAATAATACAGCGTGATAGTGACAAAATCACCGGTGATGACGATAAAACCCTCTACGAAAGGTACGTGAGGGGTTTTAATTATCGCCGCAACGACTACAGTGGAGAGTTTCCCAAGAGGACTCCCGATTACACTTATCGCGAGTCGCCCGTTCATGAAGGCGGCCGCGGATGTAAAATCATTCTCAACGACGACTACATGGATGGATCCCACTGTGGACTCGGCAAGTCAGAGTCGGCGTGGAAATCAATACGAGATGATCAGTCTGTGTTGTGCGTATCGTACAGAAAAACATTTACCAGAAAGACCGCCATCGACTACAATCTCGAATCGTACGAGAGTGTCCATGGGGATATTATATTCAACGTTAAAAAGCCTCGTAAAGTCATTTCACAAGTAGAATCAATTGTACGGGTCGGGGGAATTCCCGATGTTATATTGCTGGATGAGTGGCACGGAATTCTTCGACAGATAGTCTCATCAAGACGCGGTAAACAGATCTGGGGAACACTGACATGGCTGATTTCATCCGCGGCGCGGGTAATTGTACTTGACGCGGACGCTAACAATGACGACTTAGAATTATTCAGAAAATACCTGAATCGCCCGGACATGAAGTTCATCATCAACGAATATCGGCCCGATCATGGTAAAAAATTTATTGTGGAACAATCTCACCGAGACAACTACAGTAAACTGTTAGACATGTTACGACGAGGAAATCGCGCGGTTGTATTCGCGCACAATAAACAACGCGGAAATTATTCTGTGGAGAAGCTCGCCAAATTGTTACAGCAATTAGGATACCGAGTAAAGTACTATCATGCGGACACTGACCCGGCCGAAAAACAACGAGATTTCGCTGATACCACTGCGGCGTTTGAAAACATCGACGTGGTGATCTATAATTGTACCATCGAGGCCGGGATATCCATTGTGGACCCGCGATTCAAGTACATGACGGTGTTTTCCGAGGAATTAGGTTCTGTAGAGGCTACCAAACAAGCCATCCATCGTTTCCGAAATATTTCAGAAGTTCATTACTCTGAAACAAAACGGAGCCGCACAGAGCTTCCACTGACCCGCGATGATATTATTTCGGCAATCGAATCACATGAAAGGAATTTATCGTCGACAGAGTTGCTGTTTAGAACGCCCAACCGCTGTGATGTACATACCGGTTACGGATTCATGTTTATTAGCACGATCATCGACGAGAACAATTCAAAACGTTATTTCACGTGCAGACTCGTTGAAATGATGAAACGAACCGGTTATTCAGTTGAATGGGAATTACCAGATGAATACGAAATATGGAAGAAAAAAAAACAACAGCAGCGGAAACGAGTCAGCGACGCTGTGCTCGATAGTGATCCACGCGTAGATGATTTTTTAAAATCCTCCGTCGGAGAGAGAATCGCTGCGGCGGGAAATACTGACATCGCCAGTGGTAAAACCACCGGTGGTGATGAAATTACCGGTGTCGGTGATGAAATCGATGATGAAATCACCAGTGATGAAATCACTGGTGGTAAAATCGCCGATGAAATCGGTGATAAATACTACCAATACGACCCCGAACAGCGGCTGCAGCCATATGAAAAGGCATTGACGTATCTCAACTACGTGTTCCAGACCGACGTAAGAAAACTGGATAAATACCGGATAGAGCATCTGAATAAAAACGTTTCGCGGCTGCAGCGATATCAGCGCGTTTTCGTCGACAAGTATAATAACGGTAACGCCGTAGCAACGACGCCATGTCGATCCGATAAAATCAGTCCCCGGCAACAACTCGAAATTGTCAGAAATGTTCTTGGTGCGTTGAGTCTCCCCGATGTGATTCCGGATCGACTTGATGTAAAGAGTGTTCCTGTAAGCCGCGCCGGGTTAATCAATAGCGTATCTGAGATGCTAGCGCAACCAGACCGACTTGACAAGTACAACGCGCTGTTGAAACATTTCGGCGATATATTTCCGGACACGAGGTTCCGAAGGGGTAAATTAACGCTAAAAAATATCATTGAAAAAATCAAATCGATCTATAAGGGATTCGGCGGGCAATTGATATCCGATGACACTAAACACGCTGATCGATCCGACTACGTGCTGTATTATCCCGACTGGCCCGAGTCTGATTTTGTGGACGATCCGGCGTGGATCAACGAGACCATCAATGATGTTGGATTCGCCGGGGGAGATGTTACCGCGACGGACGAACACACTACAATGTTACGATTTCATGTGTGGTCGGTCAATGGATGGTTTTCCCGCCATGACAAGTCATGGTGACAGAGTCATCAATGATGGTGTCAATGACAGAGTCATCCATGATTTATCATGGTGATAAAATCATGGTGATAAAATCATGGTGATAAAATCATGGGGAAAGTGTCATAATTATTATTATTATAGAAAATATGACAGTTTCCCCATCAATAAGTCGTTCTTACGACGAAATAAGGCTTCTACGACCACGGCAAATCACGATTGGTTTTGAATAGATCGCCAGATCATTCGCGATACCTCAGAGTTATCCACAATGGTGTCCACAATGATGTCCACAATGATGTCCACAATGATGTCCACAATGATGTCCATGACAGAGTCGTCCATGACAGAGTCATGGGGAAAGTGTCATAATTATTATTTATAACAACTAGGACAGTTTCCCCATGACTCTGTCATGGACAAGGTCATGACGCTATCACGATGGTTTCAACGGCGACCGTCGAAGCATTCGCGCTACCTCGTTGCGGCAACGCAACGGAAGATCATTAACGGCGTTATCGAATAACGTTTCGAGGTTGTCAAACCAAGCGCATTTTTCGTCGGGAATATCCCCGCGGAGTATGATCCAAATATCTCCGATTTTATCAACGAAATAATGGGGAAGGTCATCATAGTAGACTTGGTGAATACCAAAGTACCTAGCGGTCTCTAGAGCCGAATCAAACTCGATAATTTTTCTCTGTGAAATATTCAAACAGATAGTATTTTTTTTCCAGTAATCGGGTGTTGTTTTTCGGGTTTTATCATATCGAAATTGCCGTGGTGGAACATAAGGCGGTAAATCATTATTACTGCGATCAATCCAATTTATTCCATCACGAGGAACATAATATGATCCAAGCCCCATTATTCTAATATCATTTTAATATTTAATTAAATAACTGCTTTAATTATAATGTCACTGTTGGAATATCACCCGGTGAAATTTGACAGTGTCATCAACGACTATAAAAAATCCTGCCCAAAAACGCCGATCAGTGTAAAATTTAAAAACGGAAAGTATCATGCAGTTCAAAAATTCCCCAACGGGGATAAATACGATTGTATGGTATTTGAAAGCCGTTCAGCGAAAGCTCGGTTGTGTCTCCGCGACAAATATTACCAACGAGAATATGAAAAAATGTTTCCAAACCATGATGTCAAACGATTTGGCACAGTATGGGTAATTACCGAACGAAAAGCCTAGTCGCTATTTTGAAGCACCTTGTCCATGCGGTTCACAAACCTAATATCGCTGCGAGATACTACACCGGGAATTTCGTTGATCGTGAATTTATCCGCACGAGGTTTCTCCCGAGGACAGACCTCGGGAGATTTCTCGGGTTTTTTATTCTTTTTTCTGATTATTTCCGGCTTCATGATTTTGTCATGGACAGAGTCATCAATGATAAAATCATCCACAATGGTGTCAATGGTGTCCATGACGGAGTTATGGGGGGAGACTGCGGTCATTTCGGTGATTCGCTGAATCAGTAGCGCATTATCGTGTTGCGCTTCATTCAATTCCTTCCGAACAACCCCGAGTTCATGCTGAAGCCCACCAATAGTACGCCGCATATCATCGTGACGTCGTTGAGCATCATCGTGACGTCGTTGAGCATCATCGTGTCGCCGTTGCATATCATAGTGACGCTGTTGTAAATCATCATAACGCTGTTGCAAATAATCATAGCGCCGTTGTATACGATTATAATCGGCCGTGCTTGACGCGTGTTTGAGTTGTCGTTGCAATGATTTATTCTCGTTGGTCAAATTATTTAGCCGCCATTGTAAATCCTGAATGGTCTGTTTATCCACGATGGTGTCCATGGATGAATTCGCATTACTGGGTGCATCAACAATCTGGTTTATTTCATCGTCGATACTGAGGTCTATCATTCTGATATCGTTGTCCCATGACTCTGTCATGACTCTGTCATTGACACCATTGTTGACACTATTGTGGATGATTTTATCATTGATGACTCTGTCATCAATGACTCTGTCATGGGGTTCATTTTTCCATATTTTGTATATCCGCTGGTAACTGATTTTGTATCGATCTGCTATTTCCGATATTGGTGTTTTCCCACGGAGTCTTATTATTTCATTGGTGTCATCGTCGGTTAAAATCCGCCGATGGGGCATTATTTAATAAAAAATTTTTTATTTTGCAACAACAACAACAACAACAATGATAAAATCATCCATAACGGAGTCATCCATGACAAAGTCATGGGGAAAGTGTCATAATTATTATTATAGGAAATATGACAGTTTCCCCACCATGATTTTATCACCATGATAAATCATGGATGACAGAGTCATGGAAGAAAATGTCCATTGATGAAAACAGTGTCACATAAATTCATACAAATCCAAGCAGCAGAGGGGGTGATGACATCGACCCGGAACGCCCGATGATTACCACTGGAAAGCACCAACGAGATGTTGTCGCGAAATATGACATTTTCGAGCAAAAAACGATAAGTCTCCATTTGCCAAACGGAGACTTTATTTTTTCCTTGTCTAAAAAGCGAGATTTCGAAGGAAGGCTCTATTTGTCGTTTTGAGGCTTTAATCGAAAATTTGTCGGAATATTGTCCGAATCACCCCCCCTGCTGCTCAATCTGATGTTAAACATAAGGGGACATCCATTAATTGTCAACAATTTTTAGGCAATTTTTTTACCCCCCCCCCCCCCCTTGTCAACAACGGTCAAACTTTCAGTGACCCCCCAATACAATTTTGCCCCCCCCCCCACTAACACTATTTTATAAGGCTGGCTTTATGCTAAAAATAAAATTATGGAAATAAAAATGTCTACAAATAAATTTAATACATTTTTTTTTACTTGTTTAACAGATTTCAAATTGACTATAACACTTTGAATTCGTGAAAAAATCGAGTGTATATTCTAGCTTCTATTATCTTCCCATGGCGAATCCAAATGTTCCTCAATTGTTATAATGGGAATAGTGGCTGATTCATTAATTTCTTGCGGAACCGATACACCCGACAAGTCAACATCATCTTCATCTAACCATTCTGCGCTTAACATCTCTCCATGAGCAATAATTGACATCAGCTCTCTCTGTCTTTTGGCAGCCACTCGTAATGACCGAATTCTTTGCGGTTGAGGAGCATGTGGTAATTGCCTAGACCCAAGATCGCGTTGTCGGTGCTGCTGAACATACTTCTTCAACATGACTTGTGAAGCAACATAGAGGTGACAGATTTTGCAGATCCGTTCAAGCAACGACAACTGAATGGAAGGACAATATAGATCATATGGAAGAATTTTGAATGCCTTTGCCGATCGAGGTAGCATGTTATCAACTTTCAAAGACTGATTGAAGAAAAGAGATGGAAATCTGTGCATGTCGCTCTCAGATGCATCTGGTGCTTTAAGGCTTTCACTAGTTTGGCAGACTGGAATTGGTGGCGGAATGAATCTATCGGCAATAATCTCAAAGTACGAGCTTCGAATCGGTTGGCAACAATTTAGATCATGGCATTTTACAATTTATAAAAAGTATTGACTTGTTCTTACATGGTTTTTGCACCAATCTTGATCCTTAGTTAGAAAATTTCTGCCTCAAGCTCAGACACTTCAGGCACAATATACTCTGCCACTGTTGGAAAATTATCTATAGTTACTTGCGTCCATACTTCTGACGATGTTTCGCCAGCATATTTGAAATTTGATTTTTCCAATTATTCATCAATTGTTCGACCTTGTGAGTCAAGGTGGCTTCCAAAATGCTCATGTGGTAAAATTAGGCCTGACGGTTCTCGACTCAAAGGAAGCATTCGCCTTTCTACTCGATTGAATGCACTCCTACCAGGCGCATTCGTTGTATAGAACAACGCATCAAGGTTCTGCTTCACAAAATGATGAATTGCCACATCATTAACTTTTTGATACCTCGGATTTTCATCCGGTCCACCATCCACAGACATAATAAGAACAGGTTTGGCCAACTTGTTGCTTTGATCCTTTGTGATAATGTCGAACTCTTTCAATTCATGCAGCTTTTCATAGTCCAGTCCATGAGCTTTTCCTACTTTTTTATTTATTAAATTTATTGTAAAAAATAACATTGTTGACGTCAATTTATCTTGAACTCCCTCCTCCCCCATGTCAACAATTGTCAAACTTCTTCAAACCCCCTCCCCCTATTTTGTTGACATAATTAATGGACGACTCCTAATGATACTGGCTTGAAGTTGAATAATAAAGAAGACATTGTCAAATAGAGACAAATTTTGTATGGCACTAGAATTTCTAAAATATTAACCAATTTTGTTGGCGAAATGCTTGTAAATTATCGCAGTTTTAAAAAAAAATTGAATGCTACCCTTCAGAGAAAAATTCAATAAGACGAAGCTTTTTAGTGAAAATCAAGAATGGCACAGAGAATTTTAGAAAACGATATTACATGTACCAAGCACACACAATTCTCAAAACTAAACAAGAACAAAGAAATAAACCAAGCTAGCACCTTGTCTAAACTATTATGCCACTTTTTGCCCTTTCTTTGTTTTACATGAGTGATTTTGGCTTGTTTTTACTTAATAGAGAAAGTTGCTGAATAGCACAGTGTTGTCTTCACAAATTGTTTTTCTTTTCTTTTTCTACCACTCTGACTCGCCTGACTCTTTGATCAAACTTGATCAAGTTTTCAAGGAGTTCTTCATAACTTTCCTGATCAGTGATGATGGACACTTATAAAGAAATATAGTTTTCAAATTCATGAAAGATAAATGAAGATATAAAAATTAATGAACACATTTTGGTTAAATTATGTTTAATTTGATGTCGCCAATCGTGAGATAATATTGCAACATAAAGAAGAAAACATTGTATTTTTTTTGGCAGGGATCTCTAGTAGGGCCGATGAATCGGCCCCACACCTGTAATGACTTGTTGTTTAAGGGCTGAGGTCACCTGTTTTTCTGTTTTAAAAAAATTAAATGCTATCTTTAGGACAAAAATGCAATTAGACGGGAAGTTTTTCAGTGAACGTCAAGAATGTTATGGAGAATGATAAGAAATGGTGCTACCTAAACCAAACCACAACAACAACAACAACAACAACAAAAACGCAACAAAACGACAAAAAAAAAAGTCGGCACACTGTCTAAACTATGTGCCACTTTTTTCCCTTTCTTTCTTTTACAAGAGCGATGCTCGCTAGTTTTTACACAATGGTGAACGTTGCCGCACTTCACATTTCATTGTTTTGTTTTTTTGTAAAAAAAATATATTTTTTTTATAACAGCCTTTTCGAATACATCATTAAACTTATGAGTTCCTCATATATTTCTTTGTCAAGGTGGAGAGTGTTGGTGGGCACTTTTTAAGAAACCAAGAATTCAAAATTAGTCCAGATAAAATATGAATATATGAAAATTAAATGAAATATTTTGGTGAAATTAGGCTGAATTTCATGTTGCCATGACAATGTTGCAACATAAAGAAGAAAACATTGTATTGTTTTCGACATGGATCTCTCTAGATGGGCTGATAATCCAGCCTCACGCCTGTCTTGATATTGACTCGTGAATTAGGGGCTAATATCGCCAGTTCATTATGACCTGCAATTTTTTTCAATCAATTGGTAGCTAAACATATTTGAATGATTCTACAAACAATTGTCTTCACGCATCAGTGTACACTGTATACACTTGGCAGAATTTCTCATGGCTGTTGAGTTACCGTCAACTGAGTGATGCTTTTGGCGATATTTACATACTATTTCCAGACCAAATCTTGTGTTTTGTGGCTCGTAAATCCACAAAGATTAGAAGAACGCATTGTCATGTGGCCATTTTGAATTTCACACTAGATATGGCCATTGTCAAATTCCAATAAGTGTCTAAACAATACACTGTGTTCGGGAAATTCATTTTAATCTATTGTTATGCAATAAAAGTCCAATTTCAGCAGAGGTAATCTGAGTATTACTTTAAAGCAATGTGACATCTTCAATGAAAAGGTTGAACAGTTTTGCAGGTACTGGCAAATCAATGTTAAAGGTTGAATGAGGTACGCAATAGGCAAATGGTAGATTTCAACATTTAATCAATTAGAAAATTAATGAATTACTCCATCCTTTAATCAATTAACAAAAGAACTGTTCTAAGTAAATGGTAGAACTTAGCAAACAAGTTAGAACAGCTTATTTTCAATCAATTGATAGCTAAACATACTTGAATGATTCTGCACATTTTGAAATATACTTTACCGATTAAAACTACTATATTTATTAACGTTTTCCTGTTATATTTAACTGTGAACTTATGAACTTAATTTCAATTCTGTATTTTTTGGTGAGTAAGAAAATAAGGTCCTAAGAACCAAAGGATTTATTTTTCAGTGAGTGGTATTAGGGCCCTATCATTCTAAGCTTATCTGTCCCAGCAAGCGTGAAATAAGGAACCTGTACCCTTACTGTTTTTTTAAATCCTAAAAGAGGAGTAAGCTTGAAGGACAGTAGGGAGTTACCTTTAATCTGTTGTTAAGTACAAAAAGCTCTTGTTCAGAAAAAAAAAACAACAGAATATTGCTTTAAAGCAACATGATATGCACTGGAAAGTAAATACGAAAGGTTGAAAGAGAAAGAGAAATTGGACACATGGTACAAACTATTCATGAAGTACATTAATATACAATATTACAAGATTTTACACGTTTTCAATATAATGCTGCAGATTTCATAACTGTTTTATACAATTTTCGCAAATAAATAAATAAATAAAATATCGTATGCAAAATGTTACACAGAGGTGGAAAGAATGCAATTGGTAAAGTGTCAGGAAAAGTGAGGTCAATGAATTTCAATACGATTTGTTATAACTATTCCAACAGTTTCTTGTTGTATACTGTCTCTTGTGATTTTGCACCAGCAAGAAAAAAAAAATTATAATTTCTTTGATAATATTGCCACTCGCACCATGATTGTAGTCTGATGAAAAGATTAGGTGTCCCCATATTTATACCCTCCTGCTTACTCGAGTGTGAAATTGGTTATATCAATCTATGATACAATTTGGTTGATTTGATACCTGAAAAACAATGAGATGTACGGTTAAATGTACCCCATGCTAAACTAGAAGGGAAGTCCATTTAATCTATTATTATCCGAGAGAAGACCCTATTCAGGAAAAGTCGTACGGGTATCACTTTTAACCAAGTGGATCGATCCGTTGACATAATGGTTAGAGAGTCCCCCTCGGGTGTGGGAGGTCGCGGGTTCCAAAATCTTGTAAAATTTTTATTAATAGCGGCCTCGCTAGCCACTCGACATTAAGAGGTTAGTGTTAGGACTTCTCTGCCAGGTGTCAGGATAATGTGGTTGGGTGGGACATCATGCTACATGTCTGCGACATGATCCCACAGAACAGACATTGTAATGAAATGACTGAAAAAATGTTAAAGATACGTTAAAAATCCCAAACATGCACACTAACGCAGTGTAACGTCTTCGGTGAGAAGTATGAAACTGTCTCCAGGTAATGGCAAGTAAATATAAAGAAGGTTGAATGAAAAGAACACAATAGGTAAATGGTAGAATTCAACAGCTTAATCAAGGAAATGCTTAATGAATTAATCTGCCAATTAATCAATAGACACATTTGGTCTCAGCAAAAAAGATTGGAAGTGTTATGCTTAAGCTCAGTCAATTAAAAACGCTACTACATTACACAGCACACATTTTCATACTATATCTGTGTACTTGCTTGCAAGCATACACAAGTATGTGGGTGATGTTGCACACTTCCTCCTCCAATATTTTCCAAATGCTTCAAAATTTGGATAAGACATTTAAATTGTTAACGTACTAGTTGATGTCGTCTGTCCTTATCAGTCTTGTACTTTGGTCACAAAATTCTGAATGTCTCCTAATATTTATATACCACTGTTTCTGAGTGTGAAATTAGGGCCCTATTAATCGAGGTCTATATTTTTCAGTAAGTGTGAAATAAGAAGTTTATCACTCCTAACCCCAATTAGTGACGGGAAGGAGTAAGCTTGAGGAACAAGTGAGTTCCCTTGAATCTATTGTTCTGCAAGAGAACCCCAATTTCAGGAAAATTAACAGAGAATTACTTTAAAGCAATGCAATATCTTCAGTGAGAATGAATGAAAAAGTAGTTGGAGTAACTAGTAAAACTTAAGAAAAATCAGAACTGTTGTACTTTTCTCAATCAATTCATAGTTTAAGAACTTGTAAATAAATAGAAACTGAACATATTTGAATGATTCTGCAAAAGTCGGAAAGTATAATTCACCAGCTAGAACTACCATATTGACTCACTCTGTGGAAGAAAGTCCAAATTAAAATTATTCACATAATATTCAGTATCGTCTAATATGACCATTCTTGAAGTTTGGTTTATTTTGTTTTTAAATATGTCGTCATAGTTGTTGTACTCTGCTTACCTGACGGTACAATTAGGGTCCTTTCAATCCAAGCCTACCTTTCTCAGTAAGTGTGAAATTAAGAGCTTATCTCTTCAAACCGTAATGAAGTTGAGTTGATCCCTAAGGGACAATATATTAAAATTTGCATGAAATGCACAAAAATACAATTTTACAGGCTTCAATTCCCTATTGCAAACGGAATTGACCACAACAGATGGAATGAACCATCTCACACATTTCAATCTCATGTTGTAAACTTGATTCATAATTGTTTTCCTATACAATTTATTAATATTATCATCTAAGAAAGAAAGAAAGAAAGAAAAAGAAATCTATGCGACAAAATCAAAAAGATGTATACAAATTTAATTGATAAATACTATAGTAAATGTAAGGCCAGTCTAATTTGATATCGTGATTTTTGCACTCTGTCAAAAAATTAAGGTTGAAATTTAAACGTAGAAGTCGCAGTTATGTTGCAGAACCATAGTTTCTGTTTCGTTACAAAATTCTGAATGTACTTCCCATATTTATACTCCCCTGCTTGCATGAGTATGAAATAGGGTCCGATCAATCCAAGTCTATCTTTTTCAGCAAGTGTGAAATGAGGAGCATATTACTCCAATCCCTGATGAGGTTGATTTGATCCCTAAGTGAAAATAGATTAAACTTTGCACGAAATACACAAATGTACAATTTTAAAGGCTTTCATTCTCTATGGTAAACGGAAGGGACGAAGACAGAATGGATGGAACATCTCTGACTTTGTCCAATGTTGTAAACCTTATTAATAATTGATTTATATACATTGTATTACTAATATCATCAAAGAAAGAAAGAAAGAAAGAAAAATCTATGCAACAAAATTAGAAGTAGTTATAAAAATATTATTGGTAAGAATTATAGTAAATATAAGGCTAGTTGCATTTTATACCTGGATTTTTACACTTGTTGTAGAATAAATTCAAAGTTGAAATTTTGTGCGTAGAAGTCGGTTATGTTGCAGAACTATATTTTCTGTTTGGTCGCAAACTTCTGATTGTACTCACCATATTTATACAGCCCCTTTTACTGGAGTGTGAAACTAGGGTCCTATCAATCCAAGCCTATCGTTTTCAGTAAGTGTGAAATTAGAGTCCTCAAATTCAAGCCCGAATGAGTTGGATCTGATCCCTATGTGACAATAGATTAAAGTTTGCATGAAATACAGAATGCACAATTTTACAATCATAACTGAAAAATTGTTAAAAGTACGTTAAAAACGCTACTACATTACACAGCACACAACATTTTCATACTATATCTGTGTACTTGCTTGCAAGCATACACAAGCATGTGGGTGATGTTGCACACTTCCTCCTCCAATCTTTTCCAAATGCTTCACAATTTGGATAAGACATTTAAATTGTCAACGTACTAGTTGATGTCGTCTATCCTTATCAGTCTTGTACTTTGGTCACAAAATTCTGAATGTCTCCTAATATTTATACACCACTGCCTCTGAGTGTGAAAGTAGCGCCCTATTAATCGAGGTCTATCTTTTTCAGTAAGTGTGAAATAAGCTTATCACTCATAGCCCCAATTAGTGACGGGGGGGAGAAAGCTTGAGGAACAACAATGAGTTCCCCTGAATCTATTGTTTTGCAAGAGAACCCCATTTTCAGGAAAATTAACATGCGAGTTACTTGAAAGCAATGTGATGTCTTCAGTGAGAATGAATGAAAAAGTGATTGGAGTAACTAGTAAAAATTAAGAAAAATCAGAACTTTTGTACTTTTGTCAATCAATACATAGTTTAAGAACTTGTAAATAAATAGAAACTGAACATATTTGAATGATTCTGCAAAAGTCGGAAAATATAATTCACCAGCTAAAACTAACATATTTACTCACATTGACCCAAAAGGAAATCCAAATTAAAATTTTCTATATAAAAATGGTCTTTCACTCTGACCATTATTGTAGTTTGCTCATACAGTTCTGAATATGTCCCCATATTTATACTCCACTGCTTACCTGAACATGAAATTAGGGTCCTGTCTATCCAAGTCTATCTTTATCAGGAAGTGTGAAATAAGATTATCACTCCAAGCCCTAATTAATTAATTAGTGAATTCATTAGTGACAAGGAGGCTGAATGGTAGAATAAAGAAAATTGTAGAATTAATCAGCTTAATCGAGTTAAACATTTACATTAAGAAGTACACATATTGATGAACAGACCTTTCTTTCTTAAGGTAATGGTTTAATTCACTATTGTTAGCTGCGTATTATTACTCGTTTTATAAATAGATAAACGATAGATATATAATGTGTCCAATAAAATTACAAAAGTGTACGAAAAGTCGTAAAGGTTTATACAAAATGTCATTAGTTTACCAAAGATTTGGCACCTGTTTTCTGAATGTGCAGAGGCAAACTACCATATAACAAACAAGAACCATGAAGATTAAAATTTGTCACAGAGAAATCAAACTCGTCTTGTAAAACCATGATTGTAGTTTGGTTACAAAGTTGTCAATGTTTTGTCCATACTTTCACTTCCCTGTTTAATTGTGTGTGAAGTTGTGAACTGTAAATTCAATTCCATTGTTTTCGGTGAGTGTGAATTAAATCCCTTAAGAATCCAAGGCCATTTGTTTCTGTGAGTGGGAAAATAGGGAGCTTATTACTCCAATCCCTAATGAGGTTTATTTGATCCCTAAGTGAAAATAGATTAAACTTTGCACGAAATGCATAAATGTACAATTTTAAAGGCTTTCGTTCTCTATGGTAAACGGAAGGGACGAAGACAGATTGGATGGACCATCTCTCAGACTTTGTCCAATGTTGTAAACCTTATTAATGTTTGTTTTATATACATTTTGTTACTAATATCATCAAAGAAAGAAAGAAAAGTCTATGCAACAAAATTAAAAGTATTTATAAAAATATAATTGGTAACAGCTATAGTAAATGTAGGGCTAGTTTAATTTTGCACCTGGATTTTTACACTTTGTTGTAGAACTAATTCAAGGTTGAAAGTTTGTGCGTAGAAGTCGGTTATGTTGCAGAACTATATTACTTGTTTGGTCGCAAACTTCTGATTGTACTGCCCATATTTAAACACCCCCTTTTACTGGAGTGTAAAATTAGGGTCCTATCAATCCAAGCCTACCTTTTTCAGTAAGTGTGAAATTAAAAGCTTATCACTTCAAACCGTAATGAGGTTGAGTTGATCCCTAAGGGACAATGTATTAAAATTTGCACGAAATGCACAAAAATACAATTTTACAGGCTTCAACTCCCTATTGCAAACGGGATTGACCACAACAGATGAAATGAACCATCTCGCACATTTTCAATCTCATGTTGTAAACTTGATTCATAATTGTTTTCTTATCCATTTTATTAATATTATCATCTAAGAAAGAAAGAAAGAAAGAAAAAGAAATCTATGCGACAAAATCAAAAAGATGTATAAAAATTTAATTGATAAATACTTTAGTAAATGCAAGGCCAGCCTAATTTGATATCGTGACTTTTGTACTCTGTCAAAAAATCGAGAATTGAAATTTTAAACGTAGAAGTCGCAGTTATGTTGCAGAACCATAGTTTCTGTTTCGTTTCAAAATTCTGAATGTACTTCCCATATTTATACTCCCCCGCTTACTTGAGGGTGAAATAGGGTCCGATCAATCCAAGCCTATCATTTTTGGTAAGTGTGAAATGAGGAGCTTATTACTCCAATCCTTAATGAGGTATTTTATCCCTAAGTGAAAATAGATTAAACTTCGCACGAAATACACAAATGTACAATTTTAGTGGCTTTCATTCTCTATGGTAAATGGAAGGGACGAAAATAGATTGGATGAACCATCTCTCAAACTTTGTCCAATGTTGTGAACCTTATTAATGTTTGTTTTATATACATTTTGTTGCTAATATCATCAAAGAAAGAAAGAAAAGTCTATGCAACAAAATTAAAAATATTTATAAACATATATTGGGTAACAGCTATAGTAAATGTAAGGCTAGTTGAATTTTATACCTGGATTTTTACACTTTGTTGTAGAACAAATTCAAGGTTGAAATTTTGTGCGTAGAAGTCGGTTATGTTGCAGAACTATATTTTCTGTTTGGTTGGAAACTTCTGATTGTACTTCCCATATTTATACACCCCCTTTTACTGGAGAGTGAAATTAGGGTCCTATCAGTCCAAGCCTACCTTTTTCAGTAAGTGTGAAATTAAAAGGTTATCTCTTGAAGCCGTAATGAGGTTGAGTTGATCCCTAAGGGACAACATATTAAAATTTGCATGAAATGCACAAAAATACAATTTTACAGGCTTCAATTCCCTATTGCAAAAGGAATTGACCACAACAGATAGAAAGAACCATCTCACACATTTTCAATCTCATGTTGTAAACTTGATTCATAATTGTTTTCTTATCCATTTTATTAATATTATCATCTAAGAATGAAAAAAAGAAAGGTATATAAAGAAAGAACGAAAGAAAAAGAAATCTGTGCGACAAAATAAAAAAGATGTATACAAATTTAATTGATAAATACTATAGTAAATGTAAGGCCAGTCTAATTTGATATCGTGATTTTTGCACTCAATCTCATGTTGTAAAATTGATTCATAATTGTTTTGTTAAAGATTTTATTAATAGTTTCATCTTAGAAATAAAGAGAGAAAGAGAAAGAAAGAACGAAATACATCTATGCGACAGAACAAAATGAGGTATACAAATTTAATTGATAAATACTATAGTAAATATACGGCCAGTCTAATTTGATATCGTGACTTTTGCACTCTGTTAAAAAATCAAGGTTGAGATTTAAACGTAAAAGTCGCAGTTATGTTGCAGAACCATAGTTTCTGTTTCGTTACAAAATTCTGAATGTACTTCCCATATTTATACTCCCCTGCTTGCATGAGTATGAAATAGGGTCCGATCAATTCAAACCTATCTTTTTCAGTAAGTGTGAAATGAGGAGCTTATTACTCCAATCCCTAATGAGGTTTATTTGATACCTAAGTGAACATAGATTAAACTTTGCACGAAATACACAAATGTACAATTTTAAAGGCTTTCATTCTCTATGGTAAACGGAAGGGACGAAGACAGATTGGATGGACCATCTCTCAGACTTTGTCCAATGTTGTAAACCTTAGTAATGTTTGTTTTATATACATTTTATTACTAATTTCATCAAAGAAAGAAAGAAAGAAAGAAGGAAAGAAAGAAAAATCTATGCAACAAAATTAAAAGTATTTATAAAAATATAATTGGTAACAACTTTAGTAAATATAAGGCTAGTTGCATTTTATACCTGGATTTTTACACTTTGTTGTAAAATTTGTCACATAGAAATCAAACTCGTCAAATGAGAACTATATTATGCTTATTTTCAAATAATTAATAGTTTAAGACCTTGTAAAGAAATAAAAATGATCATATTTGAATGATTCTGCAAAATTCAGAAAATATAATTCACCAGCTAGAGCTACCATATTTACTCACATTGACCCAAAAGGAAATCCAAATTAAAATTTTCTATATAAAAATGGTCTTCCACTCTGACCATTCTTGTAGTTTGGTCATACAGTTCTGAATATGTTCTCATATTTGTACTCCTGTGCTTACCTGAGCATGAAATTAGGGTCCTATCAAACCAAGCCTATCTTTTTCAGTAAGTGTCTCATTAGGAGCTTGTCACTCCAAGCCCTAATTCGTTTTTTTTTTAATCCCTATGTGACAATATATTGAACTTTGCATGAAATACGCAAATATACAATTTTACAATATTTAATTCGCTATTGTAAAGAGAAGGGACCACTATAGATGGAATGAAATGACTCACACATTTACTTTGCTCATATTAGCATCAAAGAAAGAGGGAAAGAGAGAACTATGTGCAATAAACATTGTAAGGATAGATGAAAATATAATTGGCAAAAACTATAGTAAATGTAAGGCAAGTAGAATTGTATATCAGGGTTGTGTTCCATTCTGTTCAGTTATTTGTCCTGAATGAGGAGAATTTAAAATAATCAAGATTAAATTTTTGTAGATAAAAATCAGTTATGTGGTAAGCCATGATTTCTGTTTAAAGATACTCCCCATATTTTTGCTCCCCTGCTTACTTGAGTGTGAAATTAGGACTCCATCAATCCAAGTCAATCTTTTCGGTACGTGTGAAATTAGGACCCCATCAGTCCAAGTCAATCTTTTCGGTAGGTGTAAAATTAGGACCCCATCAGTCCAAGTCAATCTTTTTGCTAGGTGTGAAATTAGGACCCCATCAGTCCAAGTTAATCATTTTGGTAGGTGTAAAATTTGGACCCCATCCGTCCAAGTCAATCTTTTCAGTAGGTCTAAAATTAGAAGCCTATCACTTCAAGCTCTCGTTATGTTTATTTAATCCCAACGTGACGATGAGGAGAAAGATTGAACAATAGATTATTGTTGTTGTTTTTGTTGTAGAGTTAAACGCCATTTTTCAGCACAATATAGCCTATAAATGGCGGCCAGTATTATTGGTGGAGGTCAAACCCGGGAAAACCCCGGAAAGAACAACAGACCCACGAGAAGCTACTGGCAAGCTTTCTCACATACCCACATTGGCTGAATCTGAGACTCGAACCCACGCAGACAGAGGTGAAGAACAATATATTAAATGCTGGATTAAAATCTATTGTTATGCAAGAGAAGTCCATATTCAGGAAAACTCGTCTGAGTATCGGTGGGACATCACCAAATTGATAAATACAACAACGATACTCCACGTCATCCATTTGATTCATCCTTGTAGTTGGTTACAAAGTTACGGAAATCATTAATATTGTAATCAAATAAATAAATAAATGCAACATCATTACAGATACATATAAGTTATGTCATAGCTGGTTTATTGGACTAATTATTTAGTTTGGTTATAAACTTCAGACGAAAATAAATGTTGAATGTGCAAAATATCACTTCAATAAGAAGTTTCCTTTGATCTATCGTTTTGGAATTATTCATATATCATTACTATTATCATCAATCCTAACTGTTACTATTATCATCAATCCTAATTAAACTGATAAAAAGATAAATAAAGGAACAACGGTATCAATATGCATGAAAAAATTGTCATATCAGGCTTATTTGACTCTGTTGCAAGATTCTCATCCTTTACAACTTCCACTTCTGGTTTTGCACAGCCAGGAAAATCTATCTCGAAATTTGTGATAGAATTCCCTATCACTTGATCGGACAATAATTATATGTTGGTCACAGAGTTCTGAAAGTATCACACATATTTAAAATCCCTGCTTATATATGTGGAATTAGAGCCCTATAAATCCAAGCCGATATTTTTTTTTACGAGTGTGAAATTTGGACCTTATCACTCGAAGCCTATCTTTTATTTGTATTCTCTCTCTTGAATTTGGCTCTCCTTTTCCTCTTTCTGAATTGGCAATTCCATCATGTTCTGAAACTGAAGATTTGATAATCCCAATTTCATCTGGTTTTTCTTTTTTCTGTAATTCTGTAATTTCTTATAAAAACCATGTACAGACTTATCAAACCAAAAGCAGCTTTATCCAAAAATTCTTTTCCACCAAATACAAGACAAAAATATTTGTTAATTCTGCCTTTGTTTAAAGGGCCTTTACTTCCTAAGTGGTATAATGTCTGGCAAGCTCAAGCAATGCCGTAACTTCCGAAGTGGCATACTGTCGGCGATCTCAAGCAACTCCTCCTTTCTCAAACAATCTCTCTCTTCCTGGGTAGGATTTGAAACAAAGTTGACTACATTAGCTGACACTCTGAATAATTGTTGGTTTGACTAAAGATTTATCAAATATTTGAAATTACAATCTTTTCCAGGGTCATTGAAAGTTCCGAAAGAAAGTCTATTTAAATTTCAAAAGCAATATTTAATCTGTCAAATATTTTAAACAAATCATCATCGCAGGCAAGCCCCCCCCCCCTTCTGTTACGACAACTGTATCTTGAAATAAGTACCAGAAAGAAGATAAACCAACAAGTTTTGTAAAAGTGACAAGTATTTTATTTCCTTAGAATACAAAGTAATAATTTAAGAGGAACATGACTATTGTGATTAAAATACCAAATAATCCTAAATGCTTTATCCCACGCCCAAAAGTATAGTGCTCCGAATGAATTCCAGTGTTGAATGTGTTGCTGTACCAATAGTCTTGAAGTATCACAATGATGTAATCCAGAATGTCTCGAGTCCTCAGTAATCTCAAAGCAATGTTGAATTCCAAAAGTTAACGATCACTTTTGCAATTCCATCGAATAATAAATGTTAATTTCTGTCCAATTACAAGCAAAGAGAAATAAAATTGATTCCACTAAACTGCTATTCAAAGAGGAATACAGAATTGTACAGACAGTTCCTCGTACAGAGACTGTCACCTGACCTATGACACAAGTAAATATCACGAAAAACGTTTTATTGACATAACAAGATGATACTTGTAATACATATTGGTACAGCAGTTCGAAACAATGATTTTCCTCATTGTAAGATGAAAGAAGAAAAAGAGAAAAGAAAACTAGAGAATTTTCAGATAACAATTGATCAAGCTTGAAGGGACATTATGTATCACAAACACATTATACATTATAATATGCATTATGCTATAAAACGTACATTTTAGTTATAAAAGCGAAATTTTATCTAAGTTAACAGTTGAATAATGGGTCCCAGTGTTCCCATATCACAAAAATATTTCTTGCTTTTAAGATTAACCGCTCCGGTGGCCTAGTGGTTAGAGCGTCCGCCTCGGAAGCAAGCGGGAGGTCGTGGGCTCGATACCCGGCCGAGTCATACCAAAGACTTAACAAAAATGGTACTAACAGCTGCATCGCTAGGCGCTCAGCATTAAGAGGTTAGTCTTAGGACTGGTCGGCCTGGTGTCAAGATAATGTGACTGGGTGGGACATCATGCTACATGTCTGCGGCATGATGCCCCAGTGCTAGACATCGCTATAAACTGTCACACTGCAGACATCGTTGGTTTAACATCCGAATTCAAGAGTGGTTTGTAAAGGTCTTTACACCTTTTATTATTATGAAGGACAATTTCCCAATGGAAAGGGATAAATGGTCTAACCAGTGCTATTTTATCTAGCTGCAATTTTTACACACTGACTTATTGCATTATACATGTACCTTGAAAAGGAGGAAATCGTGTCGAGACCATATTTTACTTGATAACTATCAAAATCAATAATACATAAAACTGATTCTGTTTTTGACATTTATAAGTAAGTTTATACATAAATTTGCTTTCATAAGATCTTCTCTTGTCTGGATATATTTTTTCTCTATTAACAGTTCTAAGCTAATAAATCGTCATGCCAAAATGCCCGTTTGTCTTTTTTGGAAATTGTTGTTATATTTGCATCTGCTAATAAGAGTAGATATTTAACGTCACGGATTTTTTCTAGAACAAATTCACAATTTTTCTATTAGATGGAAGAATTCTACGAATCTGTTATTTTCAGAGCTCTTATACATTTATCAATGTCTATCATTGCCAGGCCACCTTTGGAAAGTGCTTGATGCACACCATCTCTTGTATCTTTATCTACGTTTGACTTCCATATAAAGTTGAAAAATCATTTAATTCCCAGATAAAACTTTGCAGGAGGCTTGGGAGCAAGATGAACAGATGCCTTTGGAAAAATTAAAGTTTTCAGAACTGTTATTTTAACAATTGATGTTAAGGGTCGCAAGTCTCAATATTTCAAAAAGTTTTTGATAACCTCTATTTTATTTTCAAAATATTTCCCCCACTTTATCCAATTCTACCGAAAATGTTATGCCCAATGATGTAAATGCATTCATCAACTGTAATTTTAACCTATTGAAATGTTTTTGCACCATACTTACTTCTGCTTCTTATGCAAACTATCCTTGATTTTGCAATGTCAAGTTTCAGTCCTGGAAAGACTTGCAAAGATGCTTAATACTAAAACAGAATTTCATATTCAAACGATTCATCAAGAATTAAATTAGTGTCATCTGCAACTCTGAGAGTATATATTCTGTTTCATTTAGCTTGATACCTTTTGTATTTTTATTATTCTTTAATGTTGACCTTAGGTGATGATACTAAATTCAGTTTGCCCAACTTACGCATATCTTGCAGATTTATTTGCCCAGTGTGTAAACATTTTCCTTGAATGCCTTGATGTGTCCTTGTACATATTGCTAGAGGGTCAGACAAGGTTTGTTCCACCTTGTAATTTTTAACATTTATTGACTGTGTGAGTGTACTTTGGTCACAAAGTGCTAAAAGTGTGTATCATGTAAAAATATCAAGATGAAGATTCTTCACATAGTATTCCAAGCCGTCCGGTATAACCATCCTTGTGGTTTGGTCACAAAGTTCTAAATCTATCACATACATTTAGAGTCCTACATAGATGAGCGAAATTCGGGCTTTAATAGTCCAAGCCCATCTTTTTCAGCACGTCTGAAGTTAGGAATCTGTCAATCCAAGCCTATCTTTTTCAGTGTCAAATTAAGGCCTTTCCACTCCAATCCCATCTTTTCACTGAATGAAATTTGGACCAGATTGCTCCAAGAACCATTTAGACTGATTGGAGCCCCAAGGGACAAACATAAATGGATAAATGGATATTGTGCACCAGGTCACTTAAATAAGGAATTCCCTTGAATCTATTATTTCCAATTATTATCATTATTATCATCATATCGGAAATAAATTAATACATATATACATAAATACAGCAATGTTATTAATATGTATAAAAAATGTCATACCAGGTGTATTTGACTCCCTACCAGGACTATATTCCTGTACAGCTTCCACTTCTGCTTTTGCAACATCAAGGAAAGCGAAACTCAAAATGTGTGCGATCGAAATCACTATCATTTGGCCAGTAAATAGTTTGATAAAGGTTCCAAAAGCATCACCCGTATTTACGATCCCCTGCTTTCTCTAGTGTGACGTTAGGACTTTATAATTCCAATCCTATTTTTGTATTTGTATTCTCTCTGCATCTGATTTTGCCTCTCCTTTTCCGCTTTCTGAATTGGCAATTCCATCATTTTTTGAAGCTGAGTTTTCATAATTTCAATTTCATCTGGTCCTTTAACTGTAATTCCTTAAATGCCCTATCAAAGCCATGTACATACTTGTCAAATCAAAAGCAGTTTTATCCAAAATATACTTTTCAACCAAATACTGAACAAAATATTTGTTAATTCTGTCTTTGTTAACGGTGCCTTTATATAATGTCTGGCAAGCTCAAGCAACTCGTCCTTTCTAAAATAGGGGCCCCGTTTGGCCGATTGGTCTAAAGCTCTCACCGTTACCGATCACTGCCATCTCACCTCTGTGTGGGTTCGATTCTCGGACTTGGCCAATGTGGGTACGTGAGAAAGCTTGCCAGGATATTCTTGTGGGTAGGTTTTTCTTTCCGGGGGTTTTCCCTGGTCCTTCCTGCACCATTTATACTGGCCATCATGTAAAGAATATCTTGTGCTGAAAATGGCGTTAAACCCTACATTAACAACTACTTTCTCAAAGATTCTAACCCTTCCTGGGTTGGACACGAAGCACAGTTCACTGCATTAGGTCACTCTGAACGTTTGTTGGTTTCAAAAGATTTCTCAAATATTCGAAATTAAAATCTTCATCAGAGCAACTAAACTTGTCGAAAACAACCTATTAAAATTTCAAAAGCAGTTTTAATTTCTGCGAAATATTTTAAAGGAATTTGTATCGCAGAGAGGTGCTTCTACCAATTTCTTTTACAACACTGTGATCTTGAAATAAGTAACAGACAGAAGCTACACCAGCAAGTTTTGTAAAATGAACCTTTATTTCCCTCTAATACAAAGTTTACATTTAACAGGAACTTAAAAAGTATTATAAAGTAAATCCAAAATAATCCTAAATGTTCTATCACAAGTCCAAAAGTATAGTGTTCCAAATGAATTCCAATTTTGAATGTGTTGATCTACCATTAGTCTTGAAGTGTCACAATGATATAATCCATAATATATGGAGTCCTCAGTAATCTCAAAACTGTGTTCAGTTCCAAAGGTTAACAAGCATTTTTGCAGTTACATTGAATAATTAAAGTGAATACTTTCTAATTTGCCAGTTATAATTAAGGACAACTAATAGTGATTACAATAGACTGATATTAAAAAGGAATAAATGATCACCCAGTCCCATATATACAAACTGTCACCTGACCTATGACACAACGAAATGTGGCTTATTTTTTTCCCCCATCAAATTTGTAAACGTGCTCACTTCCAGAAATACTAGACTGGAAAACAGTCGGGCTTTGAATTTAAATCAAGCAAACTCCCTAATTAGGCTGATTGTAGCCCTGAGGGATAAGAATAAGAAATGTTGATTGTGAATCTGGTCACTTGAATAAAGAATTCCATTTAACTTAAATATTTGCAAGTATTAATATTATCATGACTATAGTCATCAAATCAAAAATAAATAAATGCAACAGTATTATCAATATGAAACAAAAAATGCCATGCTAAGTTTATTTGCATATGGTCCAGGGCTATATTCCTGTGCAGATTCCACTTCTGGTTTTGCACCATCAAGAAATTTGATCTCAAACGTTATGAGATAGAAATCACTATCGTTTGGTAGGACCATGATTGTAGTTTGGTCACATGAGTTTTGAATGCATCACCCATATTGATATTCCCATCCTTATGGGTGAATGATTTTAGGACTCGCTCAATCCCGTGGGTTCGATCCCTGGCCGAGTCCTACCAAAGACTTACAAAAATGGTACTAACAGCTGTCTCGCTAGGCACTCAGCATTAAGAGGTTAGTGTTAGGACTGGTCAGCCTGGTATCAGGATAATGTGACTGGGTGGGACATCATACTACATGTCTGTGGCATGATACCCCAGTACTAGACATCACTATAAACTGTCACACTGCAGACATCATAGCAATATGACTGAAAAACTGTTAAAGCAACATTACAAATCCAAATCACACACACACACTCAATCTGTGCCTATCTTTTTCAGTGTTTCATATTAAAGCCCTATCAATCCAAGTCTATCTTGGTATTTGTATTGTCTCTCTGCATTTGCACTGCCTCTCTTTTTCCTTTTGTCAAATTTGCATTTCATCATTACTTTCTGACTGAATATTCATGGTTTGTTGCTAACATAATGTAAAGTTCCAAGAATCGAGGCAAGTTTGTTACATTTTCTAATATGTGTGAAATTAATGTGCCAGTGTATGCTCTGAGTGACCACTACCCAGTCTGTATAAATAGACATGTTCTGAAATCATTTAAAAATAATCAACACATTGAAATACAATACAGGGACTTGAAACCGTGTGATGAGGAAATATTCTTAAAAGATTTAGTTTGCCAACCCTTCCAATCAGTATGCAATATAGCTGATGTCAGCAACTGCCTTAGACAAATGGTATCGGATGTTCAATGCAATCTTAGACGAGCATGCCACAATGGAAACAAAATGGGTTGAATACCAAATTACACCCAAATGGATTACCCCTGAGATTAATGAGGCTAGGCACCTAGAGATAATTTCCACAAGAAAAATGACATGAAAAAGCTATAGAAAGTGGAGGAATAAAACTAAGCACCTAGTAAGGCAAAAATGAACTTCTATAAGCAGGCTATTGGTGAAAGTAAGAGTACCAAGACATTGTTGAAGCATCTAAAAGAGCTGAACCCACCCAAGAACAGTTGTTTTCCCCCTAGACTTAAGCAAAATGAGGAATATAGCAACATCTGTACAAAACATTGTGGAAATGTTCCACAATTTCTTCATAAGCATCTCCAGTAACAGTATTCAGAACCAGACTAACATTTCAATTGAATTTGATGCTCTTCTGTCATTTATAAGAGCTAAAATTCCTGATAATTTTTTTTCCATAGCTAATGTTAGTGATGTTTTTGATATTAAGGTGAATATTAATAAATCCTCTGGATGGTATTGGTCCATGAATTCTTAAAATTGCTGCATCGGTAATAACAAAGTCATTAATGCATATCAGAAACTTAAGTAAAATGAGTGGTAATATTTATAGAATCTCTGAAATGTGCTAAGCTTACACCTATCTTTAAGAAATTAGAAAATGAGGATCCATGGCATTACAGACCAATATCAATTCTACGTGTATTGTACAAATTATTTGAAAAGCATGTAGCCATTCAGGACTATATATTTTTTGAAACATACTCTCTATTTCATAAAGCACAATCAGGATTTAGAAAGTACCACTCATGCCAAACAGAACTTACCAAATTAAATTGATCTTTGGCTGAAGGAAATGGATAATGGACATATAACTGGGATTGTTTTCCTTGACTTCAAGAAAGGCTTGTTGATCATGAAATTCTGCTGCAAAAGTTGAACTGTTACAGGTTTGACAATCCTTCTTTAACCTGGTTTAGATCATATCTCAACAAGAAAGCATTGGCAATATTAGCTCTAAAACTTGCATTATTCATTCTGGGGTCCCTCAAGGCTGTTTTAGGCCCTCTCTTCCATATCTATATCAATATTCTATCATTAAATAAGGAATCCACAAATAGATTTGTTTGCAGATGGTACAACCTTATACACATCTAGTTCTGATACTGAAGTTATCCAAATGAGATTAAACTCCAACTTAATAGACTTAATAGAGTCCAAAACTGGGCACAACAAATTGGATGGTAATTAATGAAGGTACAACAAAATGATTTTGGGGACATCACATAAGCTACACATCATTGAACCCAGAACTATCTCTTGCAATAAATAATCATCTGTTAGAAAATGTCAAACATGAAAAAGCTTGTAGGTGTGTCCGTAGATAATAATGTATTATGGAATGACCATATTGATCAGCTTTGTGAAACACTGTCATCCAAAATTGCCCTACTCAGCAGAATCAAGAAATATTTACCTATGGAAACTTGCAATCTATAGTACAAGTCAAACAATGAATTATCGTTCAAATATATGGGGAAACTGCTAAATTTGAGCTTGACAGGATTTATAAACTTCAGAAATGAGCAGCACGCATAATTTTCGATGCATCTATTGATCATCCCTCAAAAGCATTATTTACAGACGCAAATGGTTCACAATATATGATAATAATAATAATAATAATGAGGACTTTGTATAGTGCCTAATCTTTAGAAGCTCTAAGCACTTTACAACATTAGACAACACCTAAAAGATAAAAAACATATAATGATATGATTACAAAAACAAACACCGTGAAATTAAAAAAAAAACAAAAAAACACGCTGAGAATATTTAAGGTAGGAAACTTTATTCAGTCTTTAAGTTTGTTCTTGCAGTCGAAATAAGTGAGTTTTGAGAGCCCTCTTGAATGTGATCACTGTGTCTTTGTGTCTAAGTTCAGTGGGCAATTCATTCCACGTTGCTGGACCCTGGTATGCAACAGAAGGCTGTCCATATGACTTTGTTTTCATAGTGGGAATAATGAGTATATGATTATCAGAAGAGGAACATAAGTATCATGATGGTGTGTACACATGGGTGTGGTCGGATAGGTATGTTGGACTAGAGTCCGACAGTGAAACGTAGCACAGAGAACAAATTTTGTGTTTGATTCTGGATCGAATGGATAGCCAGTGTAGGGTACAGAGCAGCAGGGAGGTGTGCTCTGATCATGGTACTCTAAGTATGATCCGAGCAGCTGTGTTTTGAACTTTTTGAAGTTTCTGGAGTAGATATTGAGATGAACCAGACATAATTGAGTTACAATAGTCCAGTCTTGAAAGTACTAATGAACACACAAGAGTTTTAGTGGCATCAACTGAAAGATATTTGCAAATTGAGCTGATGCGTCTCAGCTCAAGATATGCAGCCTTGCATGTGTTCATGACATGTTGGTGCAATGTGAGAGAACTGTCCAGAGTAACACCTAGGTTTCATACTGATTGTGTGAGTTTAATGTTGGTGTTGCTGATATTTATTGTTTGAGGTAAAGGATGTGAATGAGAAAGTCTTTGTGTTGTGATCAGAATGGCCTCAGTTTTATCATCATTCATCTGCAGCTTGTTACATGTCATCCACGATTTCACATCATAAATGCACCTCTCTACACCTTGGATGTGTAGCATCAACTTCAGTTGGGTGGCAAGATTTGTATATTTGGGTGTCATCAGCGTACAATTGGTGAGACTGGATGATGATCTATGACACTTGAGAGCGACTGAGTGTACATAATGAGAACATGTCCAAGAACAGACAACTGTGGAACACCACAACATAGATCATCTGGGCTGGCGTGTATTCCATTTGCAGATACAATCTGTGTCCTGTTGACCAAGTAGGACTTGAACCACAGTAAGGCTGTATCATGAATGCCAAATACATGCTGGAGACGGTGAAGTAATATATAATGGTCTATTGTGTCAAATGCTGCATACAAATCAAGGAGGGTGAGGACTGTACTCTTTACGCTATCCAATGCAGAGAGAATGTCATTAACTACATTTAGAAGAGTAGTTTCAGTACTGTGGCAAGGGCGATATGCAGATTGTACATTGCTAAAAAGACTGTTTGAATTTAGATGAGCTACAAGCTGGGATAGAACAACCTTTTCTAAGATTTTTGATATGAATGGGAGATTAGAAACTGGGCAGTAGTTCTTTAAATCATTATGGTCTAGTGTTGGTTTCTAAAGCAGAGGCTTTACAATGGCAGTTTTGAAAAATGATGGGAATTCCCCGGATGAGAGAGGGGTATTAATAACATCAGTTAGTGAAGGCAATACTGGATCTAAGCACTCAAGCAGCAGTGATGTTGGAATTGGATCAAGTTCACATGACTTTGGTGCACTCTTCATCAGGATTGTACGTACGAAATCCTTAGAGACCGGTTCAAATGCTGCAAATGGTTGCCGCTCAAATTCTGTATCACAACTATATGGTGACGACGAGTCAATTGAAATTGTGGTGTCAAGCATATCTCTAATGGTTTGTACTTTGTGTCACAGAAGAAATTTGCAAACATATCTGGAAGGTCGACTGGAGAGAAGGTAGTTGGAAGTGGTGTAGATTTGTTCCTTGACATTAGCTTGTTAGTAATCTCGAAGAGGTCTTTGCAGCTGGAACTTTCCATGATCTTAGTAGTGTAGTGGGCTGATTTCACTGCATGGACTATATCTGTGACATTCTTCTTAGTGGCTTGATAGATATGCTTATGGACAGTGAGTCTGGTAGAAAGCCAAAGCCTCTCAGCTTTATGGCGGTCTCTTTTAGGAGTGCGAAGCTGGTCCCTAACACTGCCATACCATGGAGAACACTTTTGAATTGATACTCTGCACTTGGTAGCTGGGGCATGTTTGTCAAGCATGAACGCAGGCAGTTATCGAGTTGTCCTGCTGTAGGAGGTAAGCAAGTTGTTAGGTTAGCTTGGATGTCATGCATTAGTTTGGTTCTATTTATCATACGGAGGTTTCTCTTAGTAGCAGATACAGGTGGAGGGTTAGGGACTGATACGTTAAGATGGCGTATAATGCAGAGATGATCTGACGAAAGGCCATGGGATACCAGGGAGGACCGTAGAATGTTATCATCAGGTCTATGAAGAATCCAGTCTAAAATGTGACCATGTTTATGGGTGGGTTGGTTAACTGACTGTTTCAGGTTGAAAACATTAATGGAATCTATGATTTTTGATGTATTTGGGTTTCCAGGACAGTCAAAGTGAAAGTTGAAATCTCCAAGAATAGTCAGGTTGCCACCTATCGAATTTCCATAGTCCAGGAGATTTGGAAACTGTTCCAAAAAGAGAGTCAGCCAGCTTGCTTTTTCTGCTAGGAGGAGGGCGGTATAGGCAGAAAAATAGACTGACAGGATAGATTTTCACATGGCAGTTCTTTTATAGAAATGTCTACATGGAACTGCACCAAGAGTATCTTCAGGACATATTCCGGCCTTTTTCAACACAATACCAGTTGAGATCAATATCACAAGGAAACCTTCTAGCACCAAAACCAAGAACAGCGCAATTTAAAAAAAGCTTCAATACTCTTGGTACAGTTGTGTGAAACAAGATTCCACTACATGTAAAATCTGCTGAAAATAATAGAGTATTTAAGAAGAGATATCATGAGCATATATATGCTTCTAATGGATAATGTTATTTAATATTTTAATATTAAACATGTTAAAATAGCCAGTAATTATTGCTATCTTCATACAAGGTGCGTAGTTTTACTCCCCATACGAGGGCCTCAAGGGAGAATAGTCCCTGACGAATGAATCACCCTCTGTACATAAGGTATTATTCTCATTATTCTTATTAATCTTATTATTATTATTATCTCCTCAAGAAAATAAATTCAGATTTTTATTTTGAAGAAAAAAAATATTCATGATCAGATGAAGACTTTCACACCTCAAAATCCACAGCTAAAATGAAATGAAAACATAATTTTTTGTGGAATATTAATTTACTTGACAAATGTTATTATTATGAGTTCCCTGTTTAAGTCCATTTCAGCCAACTCCATTGCCTTAGCCAATCTTTTGTGGGATAAATTTTTTTGATATATTAAATGAATTAAGTACAAATTTGCCATTCCAGACTAAGTAAAAAGTATGTCAAAATTTATGTTACAACCCCTCTACAATATTATTACTAATATGGCAGAAAGGTGGATATTTAAATTTTGAATGATGTGCAAGCCCCCAGTCAGCAATGCCGACAGTCTAAATGCATGAACGATGCAACCAAAAATATAACAATTTAATCAATATTGATAATAGATTAACTATTCGTGTAATTTCTGGACAAAAATCTTCAATTACACCTCACTCCTAAATTAATACAGGAATTTGGCTTGTTAACAAATGCCTTCTATATTTCATCATGTGAGAGTTTGTCCTAATGTGAGTGTCTTTCAGTGAGTAGTCCCTTGTACTCATCGGTATTCATTTTTCTCTCCTTCTATTGTCACTTCTTCCCTCCTGCATTCCTTGTGCCACTTCTTGTACTATTTCATCTTCTCTTACATGCACCCTGGGAGCTTCCTGGAGAAAATATAAGGGACATAATCCTGGCCTCCATATACACATTTTCATAATCTACCACTCAACTTCTCTTCAGACAAATGGCAAACACTTGTCATACACTCTCTCTAATTCCATACATGCCTTGCTTGCTCTACATACAAATAATATTACTTAGGAAGTTTGTAACACACCTACACTAATATTTATATTCAGACACAGTAGTCTACCATTGTTATGATAATCATTCACATCGCCTGTGTCTTCAAATTATAGAATGATATATAGAAATATATCAAATACATATGCATACAAATCCACTCTACTTCACACATTTCTTAGTCTACATACTGATTAATGCAAATACACACACCAATTCAATTTTTTAATAGATTCAACAATACACTGTGAGGTAAGACAATCTAGTAATTTTTACGATATATTCTATGTCCTAATAAAATAGATATGCATTATAATACACAACTCACCAAATTCTTTGCCAGTTCAATTCCTCATCCCTTTTTTTATCGAATCTCTTGCTCAGATTTGTCCTTTCCCTCAGAATTCTTTTTGATAATTCTTTGTAGCCTACAATCATCGCAAGCATCAAGGAAACCACTGATTAATTTTACACCAATTTGGCTAGATATTTCATTGTCCATCTGTCTGAGACACTAGCTCCTCCTACTGATAGATTTTTAAATTTCTCTAATTCCAATTGACTGGTTGCCTGATTTGATTGTCGTGGTGCTTTTGGCATGTAACTGTGAGCATAAAAATCTGGCCTTCTTAGTGACGATCTTAATCCCTTTGTAGCTATTAGCCAACTCGACTGCCTAATTAATGAATAAACATGTAGCCATTTGTTGGCTCCACACGCCTTTAGCTGTCTGTCATAAACCTTATGTTACCCTTAGCCAGCAACTAAGTTAAAACCGTGGCCATAATGATGGAAAAATTCTATTTTCTCATAATTTCTGCATACAGGAACTGAACCAAAGGTTGTTCAAGTTAAATTGTTGTTGTTGTTCAAGGGTTTAACGCCATTTTTCAACACAAGATAGGCTATACATGGTGGCCAGTATAACTGGTGGAGGAAGAACCCTGGAAAACCCGGGGAAGAACCACCGACCCATGAGAAGCTACTGGCAGGCTTTCCCACCAAGTTAACAGTAGTGATTTTCTTACCTGCCTAAAATGTAAATTGGATTTAAGATAGCCAGAAAGCTCAAGTAACAATTGCCACTGCTATTTGAATATTGATAGCAAATTTTATTTTTGGGCATGCCCTCAACCTTTACCTAACAGCCCTGGTTGTGCCCTCCTCCCATCCAGATGGCTTTTTCTTCAATAGCTTTTATGTATTTTTGTACCACTCCTGATGATATGTGTTTTTAATCCAGTACAAAATTGAAGAGAATTTTGTAAGACAATTTTGTTATTAAATATTTTTTGTTTGTCAGGGTTAATCCAGAGTCATACTCAAGGTTCTTGCATTCACATTACCCGTTTCCTTTTCTAAAACAAAATTATACACTTTTTTTGTTAAAACTAAATATCTTGTTACATGTTACCTACTTCCACCCATTGATGACATTTACGTCTAGGGATAGTTTCCGACAACATGGTCCCTATTTCAATGATCATGGCTAGTGATCTTCCTACTGTCCATGTTTGTTATGTATATGCTATAGTGTTTTGTTTGCTTTATATTATTGTATTGGGACCAGCCTTTGTTTAGTCGAATTATTTCATTTTTACGTTTTTTGTATTTATTTCCAAAAATGAAAAAAGAACCCATATACCATTATTTTGTATAACCCCACATTGTACTGGATACTACTTGGTACATGTACATGGATCGTCACATTGTACTGGATACTACTTGGTCCATGTACATAGATTGTCACATTGTACTGGATACTACTTGGTCCATGTACAGGATCGTCACATTGTACTGGATACTACTTGGTCCATGTACATGGATCGTTGCCTTTGACTTTATCCTTTGATGCATGTGTATATCTGGTCATTTCCTCAACCATTTCATCTCATATTGATTCGGAATTCAGAAAAGACTTGTATTTGTTATTGTGTGTGCAAAAATTAAAAAATAACTAGTAAAATAAAACCTGTTGTATTTGCTCTATTGCTTATATCTTACATCGCCAACAATAAAATTTCTACCAAAGTTATGCAAGAGTAATAAGAAATTAAAAAAGCAAAAACATTTAAAAGAAAGGCACAGTAGTTAGCCTCCTGTAAAGATAATAGATTGTGTTTATGTTCCCAATATATTTGTGTTGTGTATGCCCATGATTCCATGTACAGTATGTTGTTTTCAATGACCCCCTCATAAGCCTGCCTACCTCACTTGGAGATGCATTGTATACCCTTATGAGATCCATGCCTCTAACTTTCCACCAGAAGACCTGTCCCCATAATTTTGCTTTTGTTACCTAGTGTGATGTTAGAATTACATAAATATTAGTCTTCTATGGGGGAGGAAAAGCTCCTCTATATGTTAGTAATATGTTTCTTTATCATTATTAGCTTTTTCCTTTTCTTTCCTTGTTTTTCAGTGCCCATATGGGCACTGTATTTATACTTGCAAGAAATGCATAAAGCTAAAGCCATATTCTTGAGCATAATTTATCTTTTTTTATTTTCCAGGGTCTTTCTACCACCAAGGAAAGAAATACCTCCAAGAAGACTCTCAATTTTTTTCTCTCACCATTTCTATTGAAAATACACGCATGTATGCATGTACATATATATACTATCCAATCTTATTTAATATACACAGTCAAACCCACTTATCTCGACCTCGGTTATCTCGACAACCCGCTTATGTCGAGCGTTTTGGTCCGGTCCCGAAAAAATTCTTCTTTGTTATGCTATTTTTTACCCGCTTATCTCGACCTCTGTTAAGTCGATAACCCGGTTATGTCGGGCATAAGTTTCGGTCCGAAGTAACATGTGGACCCGCTTAATTCGACGAAATGCAACTTTTTAACGTCAATCTCACAGAAATTGTACAAGAAATAGTCAGCAAAAGCGATCGATTTTCAGGCACAATTTTGGTCCGTTACGGCAGTAGTCACATGTTTATTTCATATTCTTTCTATTTTTGGTTCGTAAGAGTAGCTTAATCGATTAGTTTATTAAGAATATATCATGTTCACTACATAAAATATTCAAGGATTCACAAAGACAAGAGTGTGTACAAATTACAATGTAACTTTATTTTACGAAAACGCAGAATCTTAGATGTCAGCTACATGTGTATTTTATCATTTCCCTTTTATTTCTTAAGGTACATTTCAGATATGAATTATGTTCCGAAGTACATGTATACAAGAAACAACAATCAAGGAGATACAAGTAATGAAATATTATGTACATGTACACATTAATAATCAATGTGCAGACGGAAAAGTGCTGATCGGCTGAATATTCAGGTCATGAAATTGCTCCATATGCACGTAATATCATGACGATTTATTGTATAGCATTTTATGACAAAATAGCCAAACATGTCAGCAATATTTTCAAAATATCTAGGAATTATAAACTGAACATAATGTAGTGGAAATACAAAAATATACGGTAAAATTACCTACACGTACATGTACAATAAACGCATACTATATATGAATAAAAAAATGAATACTTTTTCATTTTGAATCTATACATCTATAAAACACACAAGTACATAAACATCATAATGTGCACTACATTATTTCTGTAGAAAATATGAAGTAATATCAGTCTGCTTTTGTTTACTCCGGTGCTGATTTGTAACGAACGATTCAAAAGCACTTACGTTTTCATACATATGCTCGGCACCGTCGACACTTGCCACAAACAATTTCATTTTTTTAATGCATTCAGCCATTTCACTGTAGCTTGGGATAGTGATAGGCTGATCATCATCATCATCATCATCATCTTGCTTGCATGATTGTATCTGCTTCGTTGTCACCGATTGGATTATTTCCTCATCAGTAAGTTCACCATAGGCATTGGCATCATCATCCACGTGAACATAATTAGAAAATTCATCCCGAGCAATGCCAATGGAGTCCGCAATCTCATCAGCCATCGCTTCAAGACCTATTTCTGATTGAGGCTCTTTAATTTCTTGTGCAATTAAACACTGCTGGTGAAATTCTTCATCAGAAATTTCCGGAAAAATACAATGGAACCAGCAGTTTTGAATGGTTTTCGGCGATACACTGTTCCAAGCTGCACGGGCATACATGATGGCGTCTAGCAGAGTTGGTTTATAGGATCGCTTTTCCTCAACTGCAAGCAAATAATTGCAAACTAAAGCTTTCCGATAATGGATTTTAAAAGCCTGAATTATTCCTTGGTCGAGTGGCTGAAGCTTACTGGTAGCATTGGGAGGAAGAAAATACACTGTGATTGCTTGTAACCCTTCTACACGTGGGTGAGCACGGCATTTGTCTATTATCAATGCGATCTTTCGTTTTTCAAACTGTAAGTGGCGATCTAACTTGCGTAACCAGCTGGTAAAGATATCACCTGTCATCCAGCTATTTGACTGGCTTTTATAGTCAACGGGGAGAGAAGACCTATTCAGGTTTTTGAAGCATCTTGGATTTTCTGATTTTCCTATTATTAATGGCTTGATCTTGTCACTTCCATCCATATTTCCGGCCAAAAGCAAAGTTACTCTCTCTTTGGATTTTTTTCCTCCATGGCATTTGTTTCCTTTGAAATCCATCGTCTTGTTAGGCAGACATTGCCAAAATAGCCCCGTTTCATCAGCATTGTATATATCGCATGGCTTGAACTTGTCGAAGATTTTTGGCAAAACTTCTTTATGCCATTCCTTAACAGCCACATCTGAAACAGATGCACTCTCTCCACACACGGTTTTAAAACATATATTATTGCGCTGTTTGAAACGATCTAACCAGCCATGTGATGCTTTCCATGTTTCGTGTCCCAAGTCTTTTGCAAATTTCTCAGCCTGTTGCTGGATACGAGGGCCATCTACTGGGATATTTTCGGCACGGACGTTTTTAAACCATTTTAGTGTTGCCTCGTCGACATCATCGAACTTTGCGGAACGCATTTTCTTTCTATCGGGACCAAATTGTCCAAGTTCATAAGTAGTTTTGATTTTATCAGCATTTTTCTTCCAGCCTGAAATAGTGTTTGATGGAATGTTGTACTTGTTTGCCAAATCAGCACACTTTTCGCCTTTTTCAAGTTGTAGCAAAATTTCATACTTCAGTTCAAAGTTTTGGTTTGAAAGCTTTCTCTTTTGGAACATTTTTTTCTCTCTCATGAAACAGCATATACTGTACATGTACTTGTCAACAGAAAATAAACAGAACAGATATATTTCTAGGCAGAATATCACCCTATATATATGCTCGTATATATGCACGCGAATGGATAATCTCAGGCACTTGGCTTCTATACAATGGCAGTCGAGGCCCCATAATTTAGTTCTCATGCTTGAGGTCTTCTTAATTTTGTTTTGTTTTCTTATTTGTAATATATCTTATTTAGGTCTGGCAGAAAAATTGGCTTCCATTGTTTTAATTTATTTTCAAAATTCCTGTGAATACCAGTAAAGGGGAACCCAAGTCGGCAAAAAGAAAAACAGAAAAGAAAATAAGAATCGGCACACTTGAAAGAATCAAAAGTCAATTTCCAGTTTCCGGTTTGCTTTGCAATAAAATAACCTTTGTATTTGATATCCTGCCGGTAAGTTCAAAGAATTAGTTTACTGCTCGCTACCGGATGTGTTTATTCACCACCCGCGCATCTATTTATTTGCCATCTGGAATCATAATTGATACAAACTCGCATTGATGCCTGCGGGGTAAGTAGTCTACTCAACATTAACTTGCTTTAATAAATACTCTTTGTAACCCATGCTAGCGAAAGGAGTGTCATTTGCACTCACAGTCAATGTACATGTACATGTACATGTATTTTCAAAAACATTTATTGATCTTTATCTGCGAGATACTGTCATATATTAACCTGGATATAATACAATCTTGGTTATTTTGCACCTAACACCGCGTTATGCGTGAATGGCGGGTGCCTGAAAGCAATCGGTCGCTTTGAATATCAACGCGCCATTCTTACACTCCTTGTTGAGAAGTACAGTCAGTTATAGCAATGGCGCGTACAAAGCAATAGTGGAGAGTAGCAAAGAGAGGTAAAAGGTTCACACTAACAACTTTGAGATTATTTGTGTTTAAATAGTTGTCCATAACATCTTAACTTATTCTGTATTGCTGCCCACAAAAATCCCGGCTGGGATTAGGAGCAGCAGAACGGAGTGAGTGATACTCAACATATACACAAATAGTGGCAAACTTTTGCTCTTGTATATGCTTACATATTTGTTAAATAGGATACCCAATAGATTAGTATAATTTGTTTTGAGCATTGACCAGCTCGCAAACGTTGAAACCCCATTAGGAATAACTACATAGGATTAATAGTAGAGTGCGACCCATTCTCGGCTGCACACAAACCAACCAAAATGGAAATAGATCGAGAGGGACAGGACGGACCAGGCGGATCCAAAATTAAGAAATACTTCCAGACAGTCATAGAGGAAAGTAGAATGATAGTCAATCACCCGGCCGGGTGCCAGACTATTGACTTCGATGGGGCGGAGAGCGCACCTAGACAAAGCGAAGTACTCACGGCATTGCACACCGCTGGAATTGATATAGGCAAAATAGAGGCCTGGCAAAACGGGGGATTGAATAAATATGTGATATACCCCAAAAAGCACGAACCACTACTGGAAGGAGATGAAATAACCATAAAGGGAATGAAGGCGAGAATATACAAAACAGTGCCCTTCATCAGAAATATCGAACCAAGAGCGACTGAGGTTCACGTGATGAGACTGCCTTTGGAAGTGAGTACCGACGAGTTGATTGAAAAACTACAAAAGAAGATGGGAGTCAAGGTCATCACCCATAAAATGGCTACTATTTGGGGATTTGCCCCAATTAAGTCGGGCAACAGACTAATATATGTTAGTAAAGCTGACGCAAAAAAAATACCAATCTTCTTCTATGTATTAGGGTTTAGAGTGAAAACCTGGTACAAGGGGTCCGAACACGACAGAGCGTGCCCCCTATGCCACTACACAGGGCATGGCCCTAGAGACTGCCCTGGGGCACAGGAAGAAAGAAGACCGCAAGGAGAAGCAGCAGGAAAGCAACCACAACAACAACCACCAAAACAACAACAACAACAACAACAACACCAAGAGGAGATATTGAATCTCATAAGAGCGGTTAGAGAGAGAGAGGGAACTATCCATACACTCCCTGATTTGGACATCACAAAAATTGAGGCTCATAAGACCCTGGATTGGGAGGGATACCTAAGCCCCAACAAAACCGGAAAAGCAGAAATGCAAGCCGAGGAAGGAATACCTATAATCAATAGGTTTGAAACCCTGGAGGTAGAGCATACCCAGCAAGAAGATACCCCACCGCAACTAACTTCAACGCCGATGCCGAAGAGAGGGAGGCGAAAAAGGAAGACGGACACAATTTCACCGCAGGAAAGATCAAGCTCAAAGAGGAAACAAAATAAAGAGAGAAAACAGGTGGAAACGGTAGAAACGGAGTCAGGGGAGGAAAAAACAGACCTGGACAGTGAAGATGAAGAAAAGGAGACAATGAAACCAGAAGGAAATGAGACGGGGGATAGTGGAGAGAAGACAAAAGATATGGAAACGGACACGGACACGGATACAGGAAAACAAGAATCAACTCAATCAACTCAAATGACTACCACGAATAGCACAATACAAAATACAAGCAACAGTACGGCCGAGAGTGGCAGCACTATGGTCTCAATACAGGGGGGTGGGGAAACCAGTGCCCCCTCCAGTGAATTTTCTCAATAACATAAATAAATCATAATAGATAAATAATCAGCAAGAAATGGAAAGCAACACCCTGGTATATGACAGGAATGGAGGGAAAAAACTTGCAGCTCCTGTCAATAAATGTAAATGGTATAAGTAAAGAAAAAATATTAAAATTTCCAGAAGATCTTAAATATGTGTTATTTATACAAGAAACTCATAACGGTTTTAAAGGTAACATGAAAGCACTAATAGAGGGTAGGCTGAATGGAGTTTTGATAACTAGTGATTATGTACACACTGATGTAAGGGGGTGGGGTGGCAATTTTATTTAAAAACAAAAAGGGACTAGTATGGGATAGAATGGAAGTAGGGAATTTTTTCAAGGGAAGGATGATACATGTTGTAATTGATGAAATACATATAATTAATATTTACATGCCAGCAAATAGGGATCAAAAGAAAATATTTTTAGAACATTTGAATACATATATAGCGAAATTTTCCACAGAAAACATGATTATAGGGGGTGATTTTAACTGGGTAGGTGATAATATAGATAGGGAAGGGAACTTAGCACCTAATGATATCAGAATAAAACCGGATATGGATTACTTTATTGAAAAATATAAATTGAAAGATGTGTATAGAATACAAAATTTATTAAGAAAACAATACACGTATGAATACAAAACAAACAAAGGGAGCCGTATAGACAAATTTTATTGCAATAACTATGATAAAGATATGTATAAAGAAACTAATATTATTGACTTTAAAATATCAGATCATAAACTCATTAATATGACAATAATATATAAAGTTAGAGAAACATGGGGAAAAGGTAGATGGATGTTAAATAACTCAATTTTAAAAGATGAAGAATTTATACAAATTATAAAAATTGAAATAAATAAACTTAAAAGTACAGAAAATGCAGATATAATTATAGAGTGGGAGAAACTTAAAAGAAAAATTAAAGAAATTGCGATTGAATACTGTAGCACAAAAAGTAGGAAACTAAAAATGGAAAGAGAAGCGATTAGATATCAAATGCAAAAACTGAATAACACCTATGATACCGAAACTAGACTAAAAAACAGATTGGAAGAAATAAACAAACTAGAAAACAGGGGCAGGGAAATACACGGGAATTTACAAAAAGGCGGAAGGTTTATATAAAAGGGAGGAAAAAAGAATGGGGGGAGATAAAACTATGAATAAAATTAAAATTAATACAACAACAACAACAACATTTACGGGGAAAGAAGAAGTAATGGAACAAATTAAAAACTATTATACTAAACTCTACGAATCCCAGCAAATAGCAGATAATGAAATAGATAAATACTTAAGCCAAATACCTTGTGATAAAATCAAACCTGAATTTAAAAAACTATGTGATGGGTTTATCTCGCAAGAGGAAATTTTAGAGAGTATAAACTCAATGAACAAGGGGAAATCACCAGGAGGAGATGGACTCTCTGCAGAGTTTTACATGACATTCTGCGGAGAGTTGTTGCCCATTCTTGAATGGTTATATAACATTTACTTACGGAATAAAGGAATGACAGAAACAATGAAGGAGGGGATCATTATTTTAATATATAAGGGGAAGGGGGATAGGGAAGATTTAAAAAACTGAGGCCCATCTCCCTCCTCAATACAGACTACAAGATATTGAGTAGAATACTAGGTAATAGAATAAAAAAGGGGATAGGGGACATTATAAACATAAATCAAACCTGCGGGCCAAAAAATAGAGACATACAACATAATATCCTAAACATAAGCACAAGAATAGACTATCTACAAAATAGGAAACAAAAAGCTGCTATGGTACTTTTTGACCAAGAAAAAGCCTTTGATAGAATAGAGCATAATTACATACAAAAAGTCCTAGAAAAATTTGGATTCGGAGAGCCTTTCCGAAATTGGACAAAGATACTATATGATAACATAACGTCTAGAGTACAAAATAACGGAGCCATGACAGATAAATTCGACATAAAACGATCAGTGCGGCAAGGGTGCCCACTATCGATGCTATTATACGTAATAGCGATTGAAATGCTGAGCATTAGTATAAAACTAAACAAAAAAATTAAAGGTATAAAAGTTCCAAATATTACAGATGAAGTGAAAATGCTGCAACATGCAGATGATTGCACAAACTTTATAGATGATCCAAAATCCTTTGAACATCTAATAAAGGAATATGAGAAATTTGGACAAGCATCCGGATCAAAAATAAATCATGACAAAACAGAAATATTAGAGATAGGTAACTGGCGGGGCATGCACTCAAGCATACCTGCCTATATATTCAAAGATACCGTTAAAGCACTCGGAGTGTGCTTTGGCAAAAACGAAGAGAAAGACAACTGTAAAAAAATGGAAAGGGAGATTAAACGGAATATTGATATCTGGGCGCTTACGCCGTTATGCTTAATGGAACGAGCACAAGTGGCCAGAACCTATATGTATAGTAACCTTAATTATATAATGAAATCAACCAACATAAATAATGTAATATTGAATAATATAGACAAACCGATAATGAATTATATATGGGATTTTAAATTACACTACGTAATAAAAGAAGTTTTGTATAAAACAAGAGAATTGGGGGGATTAGGATTACCAAGCCCATTAATTCTAAAAACGACTAATATACTAAATAGATTTAAAAGACTGAGCGACACTCCAAAACTACCATGGGAAGGGATATATATACATTGGTTTGGGTTTGTATTAAGAAATAGGGAGGGGATATACAAAAATAATAATGTCATGAAATTACTAGAAGCACCAAAGTAGTGAAGGGGGGCACTTTAGCGACAATGGAAATTAGCATTACAAGACCCCTTGGGGCACTTTAGCGACAAGGGAAATTTAACATGGAGAAAAATCGTGGGGCACTTTACCGACAAGGGGAATTAACATGGCGATAAATCGTGGGCCACTCTAGCGTCAAGGGGAATTTAACATGGGAATAGAGTTTGGGCTTGTTTAGGGACAAGGGGAATGGAACATGGGATTTTTTTCTTTTTTTAAAAAAATTTTTTAAAAAAGGGTAGGCAATTCAAAGACTATCTCTTTTCGAGAAATATGGCTGGCCCTGAAAAGGGCCTTTGGTTTATGTTAATATGCCCTTAACATAGAGGGCATTTGCGACATCTTCTTTTCCTCAAACTTCGTCTTACAGCAGGGCCATACATCAGAGTCCTCTTGAGGCAACCTTGTCTCTCTATATAGACTCTTCTTATCCACAGGCTGCTGTTGGTCCTGTGGACAACGGTCCACTTGGATCGGACATACATGAGCATGTCCGTCCTGAACATCATTGTTGACACAAGGGTTGAAGATTCAACGTCTGTCCACATGTTGAGGCTCCGAGAATAGGTGAATCAATGCAGTGAACGGCGCTTATTTATAGGGACAGGAAGGATTGAAACGGATTGAGTTCATTCACCAATCCAAACACGCGTTACAAAATTCAGTCAGCCCGCATCCAATCGTAAGAGTGCAGTCTGTGACGTCACGTAGTCTATATAGATTCGCTAGCGCTTGTGTGCAGTCAATCTATGCGACAGTGATTCAACATGACGGAAACTCAGAAAACGATCCATTGGGGTGCACCAGCAGGAGAGACTGCCCAAGGGAACTCGGACTTACTTTCAGAAGAGGTGAATTGGGATTTTGTGGATTTTCTCTCCTCGCAAGAATTTGTTCCGGAACCTTCGTTACCTTCTTCATTACCGCAAATGGAGAATTTTAGACAGAGACAGAAAGAAGAATTGGAGAAATTTATACAACGACAAAAGGAAGCCGAACAAGTTTTTCTCCTACAGCAACAGCAGCAAGAAGAAGAGGTAAGAAAAAAACAACAGCAGCAACAGCAAGAAGAAGTAGTAGCAGCAAAGAAACAAGAGGGTGAAAATCAAACGGTCACGGTACTGTTGGACATTTTAGCGGAGTTAAGAAGTCTGAAACAAATGTATCAGACTTCATTATCACGACCGAAGAGAATACGACCTTCCCGAGCTAAACACGTCAACCCTGTGACTAAGCCTACCGTACCACCCTTAGTGATTTCAACCCAATCATCATCAGCATTACGCAGTTCAGAAGTAGGCCTTGGCCGTGGCAAAGGCATAAGGCAGTTAAAGTTGATTGGTTAAACTCACCCCTTCACCATAAAGAGAAAAAGGCCCTTTTCAGGGCCACCCACATTTCTCGAAAAGAAATACAATTTCAATTTGCCAATAACTCAAAAAAAACCCACCCATTTTACCCTTATAGTACGTGTCTGTGTATGAGTGCGTGAGTGTACGTTCTTATTTTAAAATCATAACTAAAAGACTCTTACCTTATATCATTCATTTATTCTTTTATCCATTTTTTACAATCCAATTCACAATTCACAACACAACACTTTAATAAAAAGTTCATTGACTTCTTCTTTCTCCTTGTTTAGTCTCTCTGTTTTTTGAATTTCTTCACCGTCACACTCTTTTCCTCTTCTTCCTCCTCGCTTTCTTCCCTTCTTCTTTTTTTCTCCTCTTTCTTTTTCTTCACCTGTCTTCTTTCTTCCTCAGAAGAATCCCTCTCTTCTTCTGAAGAATTCCTCTTTTCTTCTGACTCCTCTTGTTTCTTTTTTGGGCAATCTGGAGACCAATGTCCTTTTTCTTGACAATAATAACAGGTATCTTGACTTTTGTCTTTTTTATCCCCTGTTTTTTTTCTTTTTTGACGGTCTGGACACTCTGAAGACCAATGCCCTTTCTTCTGACAGATATAGCAAGTATCTTGACTTTTATCTCTAAAGGAAGGAGAGTAGTCCGTAGGCTGGTCTGAAGAGAATTTTCTAATGACCCCTCGCAAAGCTCTGACGAAACGTTCCATCTGGTTAGTCTCTTCCATCGTTGTGCTCGGCTTGAGAGTGAAATGAATAGTGAAAGGACAAGACACACACCCTTTTATATATGCTGGTCTGCTATGACTATAAAGTAGCTCATGGTGTTTGAACTTGAGTCATTTGACTTTTTGCTTTCAAGATGAAACGATCTAATTCATTCGAGAAGAAAGAAGAAGAAAGTAAGAGGCAGAAACGTGATCTATCGCCTCGTACCAGGGCTGAAATCTTGGCACAAATTCATGCCAGTGATTTTGAAGAGGACATGAGTGAACCAGAATTTGAAACCTCTAAACCAAGTTCACCACCCTTAGTCAACCCTGAAAAGTACTATTCCATTCGAGAGACGGAAAAGCGCTCCTCTAGAAAATTTAGAACCACGGCTTACAAATACACAGTGAAGTTTAAAGATTTCAAGGCTGAAGTGCCGTTAGAGAAAGCAGAAGTGTTCATCACCGAGGTGTGGGATTCTTTGCTCACTGCACTCAAGCGACAATGTCAACCCAAAGAAGACGATCGCTTGAGACTTTCCATACAACACGACGGTTTGAAATCCCCTGTTTGGATCGAGTTTAGCACCCCTGCAGAATTGAACGCTTCCAAAGTCATGGACAAGATTCAACACGTGCAACAATCTAATGACCAGTTTGACATCACCGATGGAAAAGCCACATTGGACATGACCCACGTCTCTCCTCCTCAAGGAACTGGACGCAAAAAGATGTTATTGGTGGACGACCTTCGCAACACCAAAAAGAGTCTCGTCCGAATTAACAACTCTCATGACCAGATGTGTTTAGCCCGTGCCATCGTGGTGGGACGAACCTATGCCAACAAAAACGACACGGTAGAATGGAAAAGAACCTGGAAAACTATTCAACGATCCGATCGAGCCAAACAACAAAACGAAGCAGAACTCCTGTTACAACAAGCCGGACTGTCCAAAGACACACCCTGTGGCATTCCTGAGATGCAAAAATTGCAAGATGCCCTAGCTCCACGCTACACCTTGAAAGTGCATCCTCAAGAAGTGCGCGGACCTCTGTTGTTTCGAGGCCAAGACTTTAAGGACGGAAAATACATTCATGTCTATTATCACGATGAACATTTCGATACCATTACCAGTATCACCGGATTCCTGAAATACAGTTATTACTGTGAGAAATGTGACCATGGTTATAACAATCGAGAGCAACACAAGCATTGTGGATCGAAATGCACAGGATGTTTGGCCTCTTCACCCTGTCTGAGCGAAGAACCAGTGTCTTGTTCAACTTGTCTGCGCACGTTTGTCAGCCCTACCTGTTACCAACAACATCTGAAAACGCAAGGTTCACAGAAGAAATGCGCTTGTCAACTGCTGAGATTGTGCTCTACGTGTGAACAAGTCATACGTACCAATAATACCAAGGCACACGTATGTTCAGGAAAGAAAAAATGTCACATTTGTCACCACATCGTGGACTTGGAACACCAATGTTACGTGCAAAAATACCAACCCCCACCAGAGAAAGAGGACGGTCACAAGAAGAAAGGCAATTTCATCTTTTTCGATTTCGAATGCATGCAAGAAACCGGCATTCACATTCCTAATTTCTGCGTGGCTCATCGAGCGTGCGAGAAGTGCATTCAAGAACCTATCTTCAGTCATTGCCATCACTGCAGCAAGATACCCGGAGGGCGTGAAAAAATCTTTCGGGGACCAAACACGTTAGCCGATTTTGCCCAATGGGTCTTAGACCCCGTTGACAAGACGTGGAGCCAAGAGGACATCGAACGTTACGGAGATTGTCATCGTCATGCCACGGTGATGGCTCACAATTTCTCCGGATACGATGGACAGTTTCTTTTGAGGTACTATACGGAACAAGGCACCGAGCGTCCTAAAGTGACTTTGAACGGAGCCAAAATCATTTTCATGCAAGTGGGACAAGTACAGTTTAAAGATTCGATGAGCTATTTGGCCATGCCTTTGAGTCGAATGCCTAAAACGTTTGGAATGACAGAAATGGCTAAAGGGTACTTTCCACACTTTTTCAATACGGAAGCCAATCAACACGCCGTTCTACCCCATTTGCCTGAGGCTCACTATTACGACCCCGACAACATGCGTACCGAACAACGAGAAGCTTTCTACGCTTGGTACCAGGCTCACGCCTCGGACCCTTTCGACTTTCAGGAAGAAATGCTAAAGTATTGTCGTTCCGACGTGGACATTTTACGGCGTTGCTGTGGAAAATTTCGAGAACTGTTCATGGAACACGGAGGGGTCGATCCTTTGAAAGAAGCTTGCACCATTGCCAAAGCGTGTTCCTTAGTGTATCGACAACGATTCATGCCTGAAAACACCGTGGCTGTCATTAGCCCTCAAACGACCCACTATGTCAAACGTCAATACTCGGTCAAAGCCCTACGTTGGTTACATTACTTGTGCGACAAGGAAGACAAGTGGATTCAGCATGCCCGCAACGGAGGGGGCGAAAAGACCATCGGAACGTATTCGGTCGATGGCTGGGACTTAGAAAACCCCAAGATCGTGTACGAGTTTAACGGTTGCTTATTTCACGGATGTCCCGTCTGTTACCCTGACCGTGGCACTAAAAATCAGTTTTTGCAACGAACCATGGAAGACTTGTACCAGGACACTTGTCAGCGACGCCTAAAGTTAGAACAGCAAGGATACCAAGTGGTGGAAATGTGGGAACACGAGTACGATCACCGTATGAAAACCGATCCCGAGTTTAAACGTGCCGTGGAAAGTTACCAGTTCATGGACCCGCTGAACCCGAGGGATAGTTTGTACGGAGGAAGGACCAATGCCACCTGTTTGCTGTACCAAGTCGACGAAGAGAAAGGAGAAGAAATCAAATACTTGGACGTGTGTTCGCTGTATCCCTACGTGTGCAAATATTGTCGTTTTCCCGTAGGGCACCCACAATTGCTGACGGAACACATCGACCTGAAAAACATTCGACAATACGAAGGCTTGATCAAGTGTAAAGTTTTGCCTCCCACGAATCTATACCATCCCGTCTTACCTCACCATTGTCCAGGCAAACTGATGTTTCCCTTGTGCCGTACTTGTGCCGAAACGTGCAACCAAGACCAACCTTGTCAGCACACCCAGGAAGAACGGGCCTTGACGGGAACCTGGGTCAGCGTAGAATTGTTCAAAGCTTTGGACATGGGATACCAACTGTTAGAAGTGTACGAAATTTGCCACTTTCCCAAGACACAACAATACCGCAAGGGTGACCCCAGTCAGAAAGGCATTTTCGCCGACTACGTGGATGCCTTTTTGAAACTGAAGCAAGAAGCCAGCGGCTATCCTTCCTGGTGTCACACTCCCGAAGACCAAATACAATTCAAAGAGAAATACTACGAACAAGAAGGCATCACTTTAGACCACATCGAGAAAAACGAAGGCAGGCGATCGTTTGCCAAAGTGATGTTAAATTGCTTGTGGGGTAAAATGGCACAACGACCGTGTTTACCCAAGACGGAATATTTGACAGAACCTTCCCGCTACTTCCAGATGATTCACGACAAAACCAAATACATGAAACACGTGGACGTCGTTCGAGAGAATTTGATCTTGGTCAATTACGAAGAAGATCTGGACTTTGTACAAGACGACCCTTTTGGAAACGTCATCATTGTGGCTTACGTGACAGCCCATGCTCGCTTAAAATTGTACGAAGCTTTAGAACTTTTAGGGGAACGCGTCCTGTACTTTGACACGGACAGCTGCATTTACATCCATCACCCGATTCAACATCACCCTGACATCGAAGGAGACCGTTTAGGAGCCTGGACAGACGAGCATCCCGACGACAAGATTCTAAGTTTCGTCAGTGGTGGTCCCAAAAATTACGGCTACGAATACCGGGACAAACAAGGAGAAGTGCACACGACGTGCAAAGTGAAAGGACTGACTCTGAATTATCGTACCAGTCGAGTGGTCAACTTTGGGGTATTGAAAGAAGCCTTGCAATCGGGAGAGGATGGAAACTTTAAAGTGACCACCTACCAGCCGAACAAGATTGTACGTTTACCCACTCACCACATCGTCAGTCGACCTTTGGAAAAAGTCTATCAAATCGTGTACCAGAAGCGAGTGCGACTTCCCAATCATTTCACCTTACCGTATGGACACGTTGGTATAAAACATTGGTTGTAAGAGGATAGCCACCCACCAGAAAGATGACTTCGCCACAGCAAGAATCGAGTGAGAAACCCGATGAGAACTCCAAGTTCAAACCCTACCATTTTCCAGTCTTCTTACCTGACTATTGTGATTGTGCCCGTCGATTGGACACATTTCAGAAATGGCCTACGGATAGGGAAGGATTACCTTCTTCGCATGTTTTAGCTAGAACAGGATTTGTCTACTTGGGACCTGAGTCAGGATTGGGATACGAGGTACAGTGTTTCGCTTGCGGACTGAAGTTACGAATGGATCTATGTATCTATAAAGATTCAGCTATTCTGGAACATACTCGATGGTCTCCGCACTGCCCTTACCTTTCTATGGCCTTTCCACCCATTACACTACGGTACAATGTTGACGGTACCTTAGAGACGGTACCTTCCGAAACAAGACATAAAAAACGTAAAAAAGGAAAGATGTACAAGCTGGAGACTGCATTGAGACTAGTATAAAAAGGGGGCTATGGTCAAGATCGATAGTTCATTGTGACTACCAAGACCGAGCGAACAAGATGAATACTTTGAAAGAGACATCGTTTCAGTTTGGGGATTGTAAAAAAGTTGTATCTTCCTCTAGTGTGACTAATATTGGATGGATAAGACCCATGCATTGCGACGGAAAATGTCCGGAAGGAAACTGCGATTGTCCATGTGGTTACCATTGTAATTGCGTAACGGAGTTTGCAGACGAGTGCGATTGTGAGCCTTGCGATGGGACCGATGCTGCACGTTGTGACCTGAGCGATGCCGTAAAGCATCATGGGAACTTTGTTCTCACTGCCCCTGTCATGGAAAGTGATGCTGTGCGTGTCAAACCTGAGGGATGCGAAAGCGATGCCGCTCGTCCTCTTAGACATTTTACCGGGTTTAAAGGGGAATGTTCACCTTCACGTCTACCCCCCTACGGATGTCATCCAGCCCTGAGCAAACTCCTGTTCCTGTCACCCAACCCTCATCGAAACGAACCTGTGAAAAACGAATATTCGTTTCCTGTGCGTTTGTCGGAATACTGCGACTTTGAAAATCGTCTTCAATCGTTCAAAGGAAAATGGCCAAAGTATCTGGGAGGACCGACCCCCGAAGAATTAGCCAGAGCCGGATTTTTCTACTTGGGCGAAGGAGATAAAGTCAAGTGCTTCAGTTGCGGTGTGTCACTTCACCACTGGGAACCGCAAGATTCGGCCTTCGTTGAACATGCTCGATGGTCACCGAATTGTCATTACTTACCCTTAGTGGGACCGAGACATTGAAGTAACTTCTTACCATAATAATCTGTTCATGGATACTTTACAAGAGAACATTTGTGCTTTGCCCGTGGAGTTGAGAGAACGCATTTATCGAGAACTGGTCAAAATACAAGTGAAACGTAAAGAACAATTGCATCCGTTACGTCACCGGTGTTTGAACCACTGGTACCTGAAGGCTATACAAGGATTGATTCAATTGAAAGTGTTCCATCGGACAGACATTGATCAACGATCCTCTAGTTTTCAAAAGGATTGGTTTGTTATGGACGATTCTACCTACATCATTGTAAACGTACTGCATCGAATTCCAGAGGAAGAGTTAACGAATTACCAACATCTTAAACACAATGTCAACTTAGTGAAAGAGGAAACTTCTGAACGAATTGTAATGTGTAGATTAGTGACTCAACGATTTAAATTCGACACTGAAGTGAAACCATGTTTGTGCAAAGAGTACATTTCTTGTGTCAGACCAAAGAGGATTTAGTATGACCTATTCATGGATACTTTACAAGAGAACATTCGTGCTTTGCCTGTGGAGTTGAGAGAACGCATTTACCGAGAGCTGGTCAAAATACAAGTGAAACGTAAAGAACAATTGCATCCGTTACGTCACCAGATCTTTAACCACTGGTACCTGAAGGGTATAAGAGAACTGATTCGTCAGAAATTGTTTCAGTGGTCAGACCTTGTTCAATACTTCCAGGCCCCCGATGATTCACGTGTTGATCATTTTGGTTACTTCGAGATTCACCTAGAGCAACCCATTGAGGAAGACGAGGTAAAGGATTACCAACATATTTTACGTGGAATCTACTTAGCGGAAGAGGAAACTTCTAATCGAACTCTGACGTTTCGGTTACAGTATGCAAGATTTACATTCCCCACTGGAAAACGAACATCACTGGCTAGAAAGTACGTGTATTCTTTTCGAAACAAAGAGACTATAAAAACAGGCAGCTATGCCACGACTTATGTCGTATGTAATCCAACAGATTCCGTGGAAGGAACTCAATGACCATATTCAAACCGTGGATCATTACCATCGATTATTACAAGAACTGTATCCATTCAATTTGGGACGACAAGTGGTGTGTGTCTTAGTGACTTGTTTTCTGGGATTTCGTTTACCAGCCGATTCTTTGTGGACTCTTTACGATCAGTACTTACCACCTCCATGGCCTTAAATGGTCACGAAAAACTCCTTTTGCTCAAAGCCTTGCGGTTTCATCTGGATACTTCTCGACCTCAACAGGAAAAAAAGATTCGTCAACTTTTAGCTACCCAAGACGTGTATGACGATGTGTGTGTAGCTTGTGACTTACACCCTCATTGGACAGATGTTCGTGACTGGAAAAAGGGGGGTTTTGAGGCTTGGACCCAAGAAGTGGCCCAGTATGCACAAGAGTTGTTCAAGGAAAAAAGTTACTTTTCAACCTGTGTTAGTGACGGTGCCAGAAGAACCCGTCACCGAGAACAACCACTCGCTTCAGGACAGGACTGTCATGGACATTCCTGAAAGGTCATTCCGGGAGGACACTTGTGTGACAATACCTCATGTAGAGACTGTAAGAACATTACACACTGTCCCTAGGACATCTTGGTTACCCAAAACATGTTGTACAGACACTTGTTTATATTCCACTTTGATCGCTTTGCTGTGTTTTATATTCCTGTACATCACTATTTGGGTTGTATGTATTTTTGTCTTTCGTGTTCATATTTGAAACATTCAATAAACGTGTTCTGAAAAAAGTATATAAACTCTTGTCTTGTTTGTTTTCGTGTCACAAGTGACATTTCTCACACCATGGCTACCTCTGCTGTCTCTGCTCCCTCTTCCTCTACTGTCAAAGTCATCGACGAACACTTAGATCGTGCCAGTTGGGAGGCTTTGTATCTTCGCCATCCCTTTAACATGCTCATTGCTGGACCTAGCGGTTCAGGCAAAACCGAATTCGTCAAACGTTTGATCGAACATAAACATCATTTGATCGATCGGTCACCTCAACGGATCGTGTGGTGTTACAAAGAGTGGCAATCGGTGTACAGCCTCTTGCGAGAAAGTCAAGGCGATTCCATCGTGTTTGTGGAAGGCATTCCTAAAGAAGACGACGGCATCGTCTCTGACTCCCGTCAAACCCATTTGGTCATTTTCGACGACATGTTAGGAGAAGACGAAGAAGAAATTAAATTGTGGTTCACGCGCAAAGGGCATCACCGTAATGCCAGTGTCGTTTACATCACCCAAAATTTGTTTCAACAAAGTAAAGCCCATCGCACCATCAGTCTCAATGCGCATTACGTGGTCTTGTTTAAAAGCCCTCGAGATAAATCGCAAGTGCAAGTCTTAGCCAAACAGTTAGGAACGCCTTGGCTGACTCAGGCGTACGACGATGCCACTCAAACGCCACACGCCTATTTACTCGTCGATTTGAAACCTACGACCCCCGAGGATTTGCGATTTCGTACCCACTTGTTTCACCACTGGTGCCAAGACGGAGGGCCTGTCCTGTACACGTCTCCGTCCTCGACTTCATTTCACTCCTCCCATGAAAAAAATCTATAAAAACCTCAGACCCTTTTTCGTCTGTCTCACACAGTGTGAACATGACGTCCCTTCAGTCGCATCTTCCCGTCAAATTGATTCGTGCCTTGTATGGCATCAGTCGAGAAAAAGATCCACAAACACGAGCCCGTGTCTTAGAAGCTAGTCTCAAAGAAGTCTTACGATGGTTCACGGTGACGGCACGTCAATTACTCCAAGGAATCATTCAGATTCCTCATCAAACCCAACGCTTTTTCGATCGAAACAAAGTCGCTTTGGTCCAACTGGCTGATCCCCGCATCGACACTCAAACCAAAAAACAAATCATTTTGAAACCTGGAGGGAGCGGTACTCTAGGAGGGGTCATCATTCGCTCACTCTTAAGATGGGATCCTAATGCCCCCAAAGTTATCCCCAAGACAAAAGTTCAACGAAGCCCCAAGAAGAAAAAGAAAAAGACCAAGTCCCCAAGAAGAATAACTTCTCCAGTGGCAGGACCCTCCTCTGACCAGACACCACCACCCCGGAAAAAGAAAAGAAGTCCCCAGAAAAAGAAACAGAGAAAAAGTCCCCAGAAAAAGAAAAGTCCACAGAAGAAGAAAACTAGTCGCAAGAGAGGCACTTCGGCCAGGACGCAACCTTACACTCGCAAACCACGACCTGCCACAGCGTCTCCGGCAGCCTCACGTTTGTCCACTTCTCCGTTGATGTCACCAGGAACTGAAGAGTACTTGGAGACGTTGATTACACCAAGAACTTCTCCGTTGATGACCCCCAAAAGAACTTCCCCAGTGGCAGGACCTTCCCATTTAGCGGCAGTGGCTGCTGCTCACAAAGTACCTTCTCCCAAAATCAAAGTCCATGAAAGATCGGGCATGTTACAAAGTTTACTGGATTTGTCCAAGCAAGAACTGGCTCGATTTAGTCCGTTGCGTACCCCTGCACGACGTGTCATGCCTGTCCTCAAACTGATACGCCGTAAAGACAATCAGTGGCGACGCGTTCCAGTATAAAAAAGGCCTGTGACCGAGTAGGGTATCAGTGTTTTTAGGTGCTCCTAAAGACTCAAAGATGTCACCCTCCAGAAAACCCCAAGGAAAGAAAAGGAAAGGAGTGCCACCACGTTTAGCCAAACATGGGGACATGTTATCTGTCCTGTCCAAAGCTTCTCCACCCCTACGAAAAAAACTCATTCAAACGGCCTCCAAAGAGGTCATCGATACCGTGTGCGAATGTTGTTTGAACGTTTTGAAAGGCACGATCCCTTTGTCCAAACACCAAAAACAATGCTTAGGCAAACATCGTCACGTTCTTCGGAAAATGGTTCAAAAGAAAGTTCCCATTCGTCAGAAAAAGAAGATGTTGGTCCAACGTGGAGGCATTTTACCTCTCTTGTTAGGCCCCATACTGAAAGGAGTCTTGGGAACCATGTTGGGAGGACTGGTGGGAGCAAGATAAAAAGGCCTTCGGAAGTCCCAAGATCTCAGAATTCACCCCTGACAACCCCATGGAAGGACGAAAACTAGCTTTAGTGCCTTACAAACGATGGATGGAATACCATCGGTGGCAAGAACAACGCACCCCGCATTTACCTCCCAATCCCAATTTGAGCGAGATGTCCCAGTTACAACACGAATTGCAATCCTTGATGGATCGCCAAGATTTGTCCGAAACAGAAAAATCGCAAAAGTACGGTCAACTCTTGCAACGACTGCAACTCTTTCACCAGAAAGCTTTAGACGAAACAGCTCTACCCACTCTGAAAGATTTTAAGACCTTAATGAAAAGTCCAGCACCATCATCATCATTACCACCACCACTACTGTCATCCCCAACCGTCACCAGAGATGCTACCCCACAAAGACCTGAGGAAGAAGAGACGCGCGAAGTGTTTCAAACACCGTCAGCAGCTCCCATTTCGAGTAAGATTGCAGCATCCTTATTGACCCCGTCCCCCACACCCCAACGAGAAGAAATGAAAGCTTGGGTTAAAAAGATGATGTCCACGCCTCCTTCGACAGAAGTGAAAAAGAAAGAAGGGAAACCAGAAGCGAAAAAAGAAAAGAAAACCAAAGCCATTCCATTGCCACCTCCACCACTACCTTCGACTTCTACTCCCGTAGCCCATCGGACACGTAAATCTGTTTCCAAACCACCCTTTCGACCCACCCAAAGTAGCATCACCGAAGAGTGGGTGACTTATTAACACAAAAATGGAAAAACTCTTAGCCAGCATTTACTACGATCCCTCGCATCCTGCAGGTTACGCAGGAGTTCAAAAATTGTATCGTGCTGCCAAAACTCGACTGAAAAGTCTCCGTTTACCTCAAGTGCAACGATGGTTACAAGAACAAGCTACCTACACTTTACACAAACCCATTCGACGCAAGTTTGCCAGAAGTCGCACCCGAGTGGAAGGCATCGATCATCAATGGCAAGCCGATTTAGCCGATGTCTCTCATTTGGCCAGCTACAATCGTGGCTACAAATATTTGTTCTGTGTCATCGACGTCTTTTCCAAATTTGCCTGGGTCGTGCCCTTGACTTCCAAATCGAGCAGCGAGTTAGTGCGAGCCCTGCAACGGGTGTTGAAACAAAGCGGTCGTCACCCTCTTCGATGGCAAACGGACAAAGGCACCGAATTTCTGAACCAAGCTTTCCAAAAAGAATTAAAGAAACGTGACATTCATTTTTTTACCACCGAGAATCCCGAAACCAAAGCCAGCATCGTGGAACGTTTTCAACGCACTTTGAATGAACGCATGTGGAAATATTTTACGCATCACCACACTCTGAAGTACATCGACATCTTACCGCACCTGGTGCAAGCGTACAACCAATCTTACCATCGAAGCATCGGACGTGCCCCGCAAGACGTGACTCCCGACAACGAAGTGCTGGTGTTCGAGCGCCTGTTCGGTACGTCCCCGACGAGGGCTGTCCCCAAGAAAAGTGGAGAGTTGACCGTAGGAGATTGGGTGCGCATTGGCAAAACCAAACGCACTTTCGACAAAGGTTACTTACCTAACTGGACGACCGAACTGTTTCGCGTCACTGGACGAGTACATGGCCGTCATCCTGCCGTCTATAAATTGGAAGACATGAACGGAGAAGTACTCAAAGGAACGTTTTATTTGCCCGAGTTACAACGTGTCACCAAAAAAGAAGACGACGTGTACGACATCGAAAGCATTCTCGAACGCAGAACCCGTAAAGTGGGCAAACGACGTGTCAAAGAAGTCAAAGTACGTTGGAAAGGATATCCACCCAGTTTCGATTCTTGGATCGACGCTTCGCAAGTCATCGACTATAAAAAGAAGAAGTGACCATCATGCCCTTTCACACATCAGACGCAGCTACGTCGACCAGTCCTTCTTCCCCTAGTTCTTCTGTGCAAGATTTACAAAAACAACCCTTGTGGGTGTGGTGTGGAGAACGTGTGCCTAAAACGCAAATCGTCTTTTTCTGCCAAATCTTCGTGGTGTATTGTGTCATCGGGGCAGCCATCGCCAATTTGAGTTTGCAACAAGGAGACAAACAATTGTGGACCATTTTATTGAGCAGTTGCATCGGTTACCTGCTTCCCAATCCCTCCCTGAAATTCTCCTCAAACGGGAACGTTGTGTCCAGTGCCAGTGTCAGTGCCAGTCACCACTCCAACAACCACAACCAGAACCCCATTTTGGGCGGAGACACGCCTCTGACATCCAGTAATATCCCCTCGGACAGCCACAGAACTCTGGAATTATGAGTCACCAAAACCAATTTTACTTAACCTTACCCAGTGACAGTTCCATGGAGGTGTTTCCCCACAACACGTTGTGCTGTTACACGGCCAAATTACCTCAAGCCATCCAGTTAGATCACGAAGCCCATTGGGAAGTGGCTTTAGTAGAAATGATTCACCCGACCCAAGTCCACAATATCACTGCCCAGCAAAATTGGTTTAAGGTGGAAGTTCATGACAAACAATTGCAAGAGGAGTTGGATAAGATTGGCACATCTACCAATAAAACCTATGATGACAAAACTAAAACGACCACCTACAACTTGTTCATTCTCCCAGGCTATTATTTCAGTGGTCATCATTTGGTCAGCGCCATAGCCTCCAGGTTTAATGGCGTGTTCCATAAAGCTTTGAGTAATGTCCAAAAAAGTGTCACCCTGGAATACCACAAAATAGCTCGTCGCTTTCTGATGAAATTTTCTGAGGGGTCCAAAAAATTCATGTCTTTCTTATTTTGTCCTGAATTGTTTGACATATTGGGCGGTGACACGGAGATGAGAATGGTCATGATGAAGAAAAACGAATTGCCAGTCATTTCCGACAACGATATTTTTGCGAGGTATTTTCGTTTCCCGGTAGAACTGAACCAAGGACTGAATTTGATCTTTGTGTATTCCGATGTGGTGGAATACAACGTGGTGGGACACACCTCCGTGCCGTTACTGCGTGTCATTCCTTTCAAAGTGGATTCTGCCACAAACGCTGACGAGGAAGGTGGAAACACTTATCACGTTCACCGCGAATTTGTCCATCCTCACTATTTGCCGGTCAGCAAGTCGTATTTGGACACGGTCAACATTACTATAAAAGGAGATTTGGGACAAAATATTCCATTCACCAAAGGAAAAGTCACGGTGAAACTCCATTTTCGAAAACGGTTCTCTCACGACTCGTAAGTCATGTATCCAGTGTACCAAGGGGTGGCTCGACAGCGAGGACACGGTTTAGGAGACATGTTAAAATCGGCCTTTCGTTCGGTGGCCCCGGTGTTGAAACCGATGGTAACACGAGGATTGCACGCCTTGAAAGATGCGGCACTGACACAAGGCAAAGAATTTCTCCAAAATGTCATCATCGACAAACAAAACCCTAAAGAAGCCTTCATGAGGGCAGGCAAAAATGTCTTGCTGCAAACGGGTAAAGACATTTTAGGCCGACGAGACACACCTATAAATGCCCTGCACGCTACCGAATCAGGCATTCAGCAAGGACAAGGCAGAAAGAGACGACGCAGAAAACACCCTTTCACCAGACTTCAAGCGAGAAAGGCCAAGAAAAGAAGAACCGTTCGAGACTTAGACGTTTTCGATTATTGAGGAAGAACAAAAAAATGATGCACCGAGAGTCTTGTGCTTGTTCCAAGACGGAACTGGATATGTTTGCCATGCCCCCCACCATGATGACGATGCAAGAATCCCAGTGGGTGGAATTTCACCCGGTCTCCTCATTGACCGATTCCGCTCCCATCGAGTTTGAAATCAAAGGACAGCCCGAAGATTACATCGATCTGAATAGCAGTTACCTGTATTTGAAAGTCAAAGTGATCAAAACTGACAACACCAATCCTGGAGCCAATGATAGGGTAGCGCCCGTCAACAATTTCATGCATTCCTTGTTCAGCGAAGTGGACTTGTACTTGAATAACAAACTGGTCAGTAGCAGCATGGATACTTACCCGTATCGCGCCTACTTGGAAAATCTCTTGACGTACGGAAAAGAAGCCAAGAACACTCATCTGGATGCTTGCGTGGTATGGAAACCTGACACGGCAGGTGAGAACACGTTTAGCGATACAGCCCTGACAGCAGATGACAATCTTCACAATGTGGGGTTTAACACACGTAGAACTAAAATTCTGCAAGGGCGAAGTTTAGAACTGATGGATCGTTTGCATTTGGACATGTGGTTACAAGAAAAGTATTTGCTGAACGGTGTGGATATCCGCCTGAGACTGAATCGTAGCAGTGCCGCTTTCCATTTGATGACCCATGCCAATGAATACAAAACTGTTATCCAAGAAGCCAAGCTCTACGTGCGTCGCGTAGAAGTGTTACCTAAAGTGGGAAACGATATCAGTCAAACGTTAAGCAGAACAACTGCCAAGTATCCCATACGACGCGTAGAAGTGAAAACGTTCACCATTCCTGCTGGACAGCGATCCATGATCGAAGATCATCTGTTCCAAGGACAGTTACCCAAGCGTTTGATTGTTGGTATCGTCAAGAATACAGCCTTCAACGGAGTCCACAACGAAAATCCTTTTGAGTTTAAGCATTACAATGTGTCCAAGATCGAAGTCAGTCGCGATGGCAAGACCTTGTGTACCCGACCTTTCGAGCCTAACTTTGCCCAGAAGAATTACTTGAGATCGTACTTGTCCCTGTACGAAGCCACCGGTCAGTTAGGAACCAACACCAGTCACGGCATTACGTACGACGATTATGACGGAGGCTATGCTTTGTGGGCTTTCGATTTCACTCCAGACCAAGGCAGCGACGAGGGACATTTCCACCCTATAAAATCTGGCCAGATTCGAGTGGAAATTCAGTTTGCGAGTGCACTGGAAGCAGGGAACACAGTGAACGTCATCCTGTATGCAGAATTTGATAATACGATAGAAATCAACAGTTTAAGAGAAGTCATCCTAGATTACTAGAAGCCATGGAAGACTGTTATCCCTCTTTACCTAGTGGAGAAGCTATGGAGATGGAATGTAAGGAGACCGTGGAAAAAGAAGAAGTGATCATGATGAAATCGAGATGGCCAGAACAAGAAGCCCATTTAGTCTCCTGTTTTGCCAAACACTTGGTCGACAAAATGACGGAATTGATCAAGAAAAATTGTTATGGATGTCAAAACGATCATCCCAGTCAAATTCAACACGATAAATGCCTAATGTTAAGTCAAGAAGAAAAATTGGACGAGTATCTGGACGAAGCTTGGAGTCTCATCTCGAACAAAGACGTGTTGCACCAGTGGTATAAAGACTTGCGTGAACATTCTTGTCCAGCATTAACCACTCAAGAGATCCATCGTATCGAAGCTCTCCTGAATCAGAGTGAGGAAACAGAACGAATAACCGTTTATTCGTCAGACATTTTCAAGCAAAAAGTCAGGATCGAATTGACGACTTATTATTACCTGTGAAGAAGAAAAAAACACAAAACAATGGATACCTGGGAACTTTATTACCTTTTGAACCACAGTTCGTATACGGCTTCTTGGAATCCTGTCGTCTGTGCTAAAGATGAACTCCCTCATCGCAAACCTAAAGACCATCAAGCTTACGTGATCAACACGGACGACAGTCATCTCCCAGGAACCCACTGGGTAGCCGTCTACTTTCCTCAAGAAGGATGTGTGGAATATTTCGATTCGTATGGATTGCCCCCTTTGGAAGACGATATCATTGACTTTATGAGAAGAAATGCTCAAACCACTCGATTCAATAATGTGAAATTACAAGGCACAGATTCCTTGGTGTGTGGACAGTACTGTGTGTATTTTCTGCATCATCGAAGCCTAGGCTATTCCTTAGAACATTTAGTGACTCATTTCGATCCTCGTTCTTCTGCTAGAAACGATGTGAAAGTAGATCGATGGTTTTGTGACGATTATGCTTATCTTTTGTCTCAAGCTAGGAAACGTAGTGTCCATCAATGGCCTAATGATTTCCAACAGTGGAAATCACAATTTCATTCACAACGTTGTCAGCCTTGTTCAAAGTAGATTGTCTATTGAGAAAAAATGTTTGTGATTTGAAGAAAATTGTTTGATGTTATAGTGTTGGATTATTGTTAGAAATGTTGTTGTTTAGTGTTAAGTGATTTTTGAATAAAAAATGTTGTGTTTTGAAAAAATGTCTTTGTCTTTTGTTTAGCTAGAAGAATGTTGGATTGATGCTCTTTCATTTCTTACTATCCCTCTCATGACACTCACTGAACGTTGCGACTCGAAAACCGTGTGGGGGATGTTTTCCTTCACGTCCGCGCTTTGACTTTAAGAACCAGGTTGTTCCCAGTCTAACCATCCATTGTCGACTCATCCTCCTACGAAGATGTGCTCCAAACTAGCTAAGCTCAACGAAGCCTACGTGAATTTGCATAGGGTCAGACACAGTCTGATACCGAAGCCAGAAGAAATAGAGAATGTGAGAATGTTAAAAATCACTGAAGACCTAATAGAAGAGCTCTTCAGAGAAGAAGTGAACAGGGAAAAAGAAGAATGGACAGAGAAGTACAGACTTCAGAGACAGCAGCAACAGCAGCAACAACAGCAACAACAACAACAACAGCAGCAGCAACCTGAAGCTGACAGAGGCTTTGTCGATTGCCGTATCGACACCAAAGAGTTCTTCTTCTCTTTCCGAAGAAGCAGACCTATCGCCAGAAAGTCTATCCTCAGAGGACATCGCATTCTTAGAAACTAAAAAAGAATGCCATAGCAAAACAAAAAAACAGCCCTTTTCAGGGCTACCCAATACTCTAGAAAAGAAATAACTATTAATTTGCCAATGTGTGTAAGTAGAGTAGTGTGAAAATAAACACTAACTCTCTCTTAGAAAAATGTGAGGGTATGTGTTTGTGTGTTTGTGTGTTAGTGTTAGTAAGAGCTAAAAGTAAGTTGGTGTGGATAGTAGATTAAAATGATATCTTATCTTAGTGTTTGAGGTGTATATTTGGGATTAGATTGGATTGCTTTGAGTATGTGGATAGTCTATTGAAGTGATTTATAAAAAAATTTTACAATAGTGATGGGTAGCATAAAAAGTGAGTAAGTGTTTCTTTTAGGTCCGCGCGTTGTTGTTTTTTTTTTGGTTCATGATCTAGGTAAGATGAATTTTATGTTATTAGGGGATGTTTTCCTTCACGTCCGCGCTTTCAGTATAAATTGAAAGTCGTTCGGCAGTCCAGCTACCCTTGTTGATTGATCAACACCAAAAAATGAACACGAGACTTGAGAAACTGTTGGAGCTTCATGTGCATCTGGAATATGCCAGGCGCATATTAAATGAACTGGCCGCGGAAGCCATTGTCGAGGAGGGAAGGATAAGAGAGGAGGAAAGAAGAAACAAAGAAGAGGAGGAGAGAAGATATAAAGAAGAAGAAGAGGAAAGAAGATACAAAGAGGAGGAGAGAAGATACAAAGAAGAGGAGGAGGAAAAGGAGAGAAGAAAAAATTTCAGAATCCCAGAGAGCGAAAATTGGGATTCTGAAGCGACATATCCTGCCTCTGCTCTCTCCCCCCAAAAGGTAAAAAGTAACTGGGGGATAAGATGCGTATGTGGTGCCAGGCCTGGAAGGTGCCACCATTAACCAGGTGTCCATGAAGTTTCAAACAAAACAGCCCTTTTCAGGGCTACCCAATACTCTAGAAAAGAAATAACGATCGATTTGCCAATGTGTGTAGGTAGAGTAGTGTGAATATAAACACTAACTCTTTTTAAAAGATGTGAGGGTATGTGTTTGTGTGTTTGAGTGTTTGTAAGAGCTCAGGTATGTTTGTGTGAATAGTAGATTATGGGTTTCTTAGCGTATGTGGAGAGTATAGTTTGGGTTATATTATATGAAATGAAAAAGTAGGGGGATGTTTTCCTTCACGTTCGCGCGTTGTTGGGTCATGATCTAGGTAAGATCCATTTTATGTTTTTAGGGGGATGTTTTCCTTCACGTACGCGCTTTAAGTATAAGAACCCACAGTATTCGTCGTTCAAACCATTCTTCATAGAAGATGGCTTCAAACCACCTGGATAAATTTCAATCATTGCAAGACGTCCTTGACAATTTGGGAATGATAGAACAAATGCTCGTACGACTAGTTGAAGATCACTATTCTTATAGTCCGCATAGAGTAAAAATGGAAATTAATAATTTAAGAAAAGCAAAGGATATGATAAGTGGTGTGATGAAGGAAATAAAGGAGGAGAAGGAGGATGAAGAGGAAAGGACAAGGATGAGAGCATGGAATGAAAAAATTGAAAAAGAAGAAGAAAATGAGAAGAGGAAGAAAGAAGAAGAGGAGGAAGAGAAGAAAGAAGAGGAGGAGAAAAAAAAGAAGAAAAAGAGTGTAGGTGAGAAAATAATAAGTTGGTGGAGGAAAAGAAGAAATTAGAAGCAGAAGAAGAAGAAAACCCAAAGGCCCTTTTCAGGGCCAGCCATATATCTCGAAAAGAGATAGTCTTTGAATTGCCTACCCTTTTTTAAAAAAAAATTTTTTTTTAAAAAAAAAAAGAAAAAAATCCCATGTTCCCATCCCCTTGTCCCTAAACAAGCCCAAACTCTATTCCCATGTTAAATTCCCCTTGTCGGTAAAGTACCCCACGATTTATCGCCATGTTAATTCCCCTTGTCGGTAAAGTGCCCCACGATTTATCGCCATGTTAATTCCCCTTGTCGGTAAAGTGCCCCACGATTTTTCTCCATGTTAAATTTCCCTTGTCGCTAAAGTGCCCCAAGGGGTCTTGTAATGCTAATTTCCATTGTCGCTAAAGTGCCCCCCTTCACTACTCACCAAGAAAATATAGAAGTATAAAAGATTTATTAATGAAGTATAGAGATAAAAAAGAATTTTGGGACTTAGACGAAAAACTTTCATACGATTGGATTAGAAATGACTTGACCAAAAATATAATACCTAAAGCAGAAAAAGAAAACTTATATGTGAACTGGAAGAAAGCATGGGGGCACTGGTCTAGATTAGGGTCCCTGAAAGTACAAAGCCTCGCCTTCAAATACATGCATGATGCGTGGTTGACAGGAGAGGTGGCAGCGAGACGGCGTATGGTCAGAGTACCGCCAAATTGTCCGCTGTGCAAAATAGGGTCTTATAGCAAAAGACATATTATTCTACATTGTAGAGAAACATTAAATGAAAGAACAATAATAATAAATGAAATAAATAAAAATAGCTCTTTTAAGCCGCAGAGTCTACTATACTTAGACGGCGATTTTAATAAAGAAACGTTATACAAAATTTCTAGCTTTATAGTAAACACAATTAAAATATGTGGACCTATTAAATTTTAAAATAGATTAGATTAGATTAGATTTCAAGAGGGAAAGTACAGATGATGAGGCCATGGGGCTATGTCACATGGCGCTACGCGAAGTGAACAGGCCCATGGCAGAATCTGGAACAGAACCCCTCTTGGAAAATAAATTTTAAAGATTAAATTCCTTCTACTCTATCACTAACACCCTTTAAAAAAATTTTTTTTTTTTTTTTTTTTTTCACCTATTTCTCAAATATTATTTTGAAACATATTTAGATACAATTATAACTACAAGATAGACCGCTCCATGGGGGAGAAGCATAATAAATAAAAAAAAATGTGAACCCTCCCTGGAGCTCAGTCTAATCTTATTAAGAAAGGTGATACAGCATATACATAAGAATCATTAAGATTCAAAATTAAGGGGAAATCACCTTTCTTCCAAATTCAAAAAGTACAAACAAGATCTTCCGTGGTATTTAAACACGGAATATAGTAGGAAAACTTATACACTACAAGAATTTGATTAACAGCTATCCCAACAGAAAGATATTATAACATACATAACAAATAGCACAAACATATAGCATACATGGGACGTAGGAGACCCTAGCAAGGTCACTGAGAAAACGAAAAGAGGAAGTTAAACCGAGAGGATAATCTAAATCACTCTCGGATAAACCCCTCTATAGACACACTAAGGACCGAACAAATACCCGAATTCCTAAATTCACTTTCCAAAAAAGATGGAATAAAACACTACAACACATCTGGGGGAATACCAAAACACACAAACAATTTATGTAATTAGGAAAGGGGGGGCATCTGGCTGGTGCCCCCCCCCCCCCCCCAAAAAAAGAAAGCAATCGGTGGATGTTTCTCTCTCACTCTCTCGTTTGTGATTTTCTTTGATCCATTTTTCAATCTGATAACATATTCAAACCTCTGAGTACAACCAAACATGATTTGTTTTTCAATATTCACATCAATTATAAAAATGCGTCGTGTGTTATCTGACATAAGTGATGCACACTACAGTAATGGATGCATACGCTACATGTGATATAAGGAGTTCATAGATATATTTTTTCTTTAATAAATTACTTATGATGATAAAAAAGGAATAAATGATAACAACACCAGGTTAGTTCATTTCATTTTATTATCAATTAAGCGTTTTGTTTATTTTATTGTAACATGCAGTGGGAGGGGATTCCAGTAAACACCAGCAAGAGACAGGAGTAATGCTCAAGGACATTTTTAAAATTACCGGTTTTTATGAACCCGGATATCTCGGGACCCGGTTATGTCGACGATTTTTTTACACCCCCGACGTAATCGAGATAACCGGGTTTGACTGCATATATAAATCCAGATGTATACATGTAGCGGTGACCACTGGAAGAAAAGCTAAGTATGACAATGTACATTAATATTTTGTTTCTTAATTTTCCATCCATAAAACGTGATGTTAGGTTCCTTTTCAGGTATCCTCATGAAGGGACATACCCATAAAGGTATGTCACATTTTTGTTTTACTTAAGGAAAAATACCTTTTTATAATTTATAAGACTACACTTTCAATCCTCACTCTGCATTCAACAGTGGTCACTTGACCACATTTCACCATAACGGTTATAATAAAGTCTATTACCTTATTCGCACCACTCCACTGGTCTAGTGGTTAGAGCATCTGCCCCAGATGCAGGAGGTCATGGGTTCAAACTCCGTCTGAGTCATACCAAAGACTTATAAAAATGTTATTAACAGCTCCCTCACATGGTGCTCAGCAATTAAGAGGATAATGTCAGGACTGGTTGGCCTGGTGTCAGGACAGCGTGATTGGGTGGGACATATGCTATGGCATGTTGCCCCAATGTTAGGCATCACTATGAAATGCCAGACTGCAGACATTGTAGCAATATGACTGACAAATTTGTAAAGCTACATTAAAAATCCAAGTCATACACACACACACATAACCTTATTTGTTATTTTATCATTATATAAGTGTTTTCTCACAATAAATTCTCCCTTCCAGGATTTTCTGTTATAAAGAATCCCTTTTCCTTCTATTATCTTTTCACAGCATAAAATCACGTTTTTTCTTTTCTAAATCGTCCCTTTTACACAATGGACATTTTGGCATAATTCTTAAAATGCATCAATGCATGGCCACCTCACCAGTTAGCCACATGTCGTGCAGATATTTTAATAAGATGACTTGATTTTTTGTTGATTTTATAGAAGCCCAAATATTCCAAGCTAATTTCCAATTCACATCTCTATTCCTTTTTTGAACTTTGAAAACTGTAGTTAACAACAAAGTCTTGACTAATCAGGTCATATATATCTTTATCTTTTGGAATCATCCATTTTGTTTATCCCTATAATAAAAAATAGCATTCAGTAACTTCCTAGGACAATCTATTGCTTTTGTTAAGCTATTTCTATAAATAGAAGGTTTTGTATTTTAACATAAAACCAAACCAGTATATATATATATATATATATATATATATATATATATATATATATATATATATATATATATACCTACTGGTAATGCTTTCCATGCAAACTTTGGTTTTACACTTCAGTTTTTTATTCTATTAATAATATTAGCAATTTGTTCTGAAGTTTAATGAGGGGAGATTGATTCACCCCTCTTTTTTTGCTTTTGTACAGGTATTCTCTTGGTAAGTATTGTAGCTTTCCTTTCCATACAATGAATATTAATTGTTTTGGTTTAGTTTTTCTAGTCGCTCATTTTCAAAATCATTTATCTTTAAAATGTAATTTATATTACCATATACATGTATTTAGATCTTAGTGGTCAGCACTTTTTCCATTGTCTAATGACATTAAATTTCAACTCTGTATATTTCTTTCCACTGTCTCTTATATCTTTTTGTAGTTTCCTATCTTTTGCATTCTTCCCAAAACCTTTCCCAATGCTTTTTACTCTGTTAATCAAGTGAGCAGGTAATGCAGGGTGGTTTCTTCACCAGTTTCCTTATCAGTTAAATCTGGGTTTTATAATGGGTCCCTTAAGGTTCCTAGATCATGATGCTTTATGTTGTTGAATTTGTTTTTATTATGTTCAGTTCTGAGTTAGAGTAGTCAACTGCGTGCTGCAACATCTTTCTCTTCTTTCAAGTTGGGTATCTTAACACACTTTATCATCTCTTTTATATTTTTACAAAGTACTTCAATCACTATTACTTATAATAGCACTGACAGTGGACATTCCTGCCTGACTGATCTAGCAGTCAAAAGTTCACATTAAAGCTCCATTTACCTGTACTTTTGAAGAAATATTCCTGAATAAGATTCCTATCCAATTTATAAATTTGTCTGAAACCAAATTTTTATACAGTCTTTCCTGCATAAATTCCAATCTATCAAATGACTTTTATTGGTCAAAAAGTGTTAATGCCCATTTATTTCCCTTTAATAGATTGTATAGTTAAAATATTATTTTCGATGTCTTTTCCTTTTTTCTCACAGCTCTGTTTCATATTTATTAATATTGCATGCAATTTTCAATCTTCCTGCCAAAATATGGCTTAATATTTTATCTGTATTTAAGAATGAAATCGGCTCCAGCTTAAAGGTATGTTGGTTCCCCCTTTCCCTTATATATTCAAGTTATTAACCCCTCCCTCATGCGCATTTGCACTTGTAATTTTATGTTTTTGTAAAGTAATTCCAATATAGGTAATAGTATTTAACCAAGTTGTATAAAACTAGGAAGTTAATCCATCTAAAACTGTAGCATCTTCAATTTCCTTACCTTTAATTCTCTCTTCACACACGCCTACTATTAATTTGATTAAAATCCCACTCCCTAAATAACATTCACATTGTTTATCTGGTATGCTTTGTGATGTAAATAGCTATCCATAATATATCTATATCTGTTCTAAAATGTCAGCCTTATCCGTGTTAGTAATATCATTTATCCAGAGTTCTTTAAAGTTTTTTCAGCCCCTTTTATTTCCCTCTCCTTTAAAGTCCCCTAAAGACCCTTGTCTAGATCTTCACATTTCCTCACTTTTAATTTAATCTAATTGATTTCTGAATTTTGCATATCTGTCATTTCTACATTTCTATCACATTTAATATGTAATCTGTCTATATCCATTCAAATATTTTTCCTAATTAACTGCTTTTTTCTTCGTACTCTACAATAGGTTTTCATCACTGTCTTAATGGTTTGTTTTGGTCCCTCCCATTGATCTATTACATCATATTGTTCTTCATTTAAAAATGTACCTAAAATATCCTCCATCATTTTCTTATATTCCCCTTCCCCATATATTTGATTAATTTCCAAAATCCATTTCCCCATTTAGTTTCACACTTGGTTTTTATGTATACATCAATTGCTTAATGATCCAAAATTGTATATCCAACTTACTATTCCCAGTCAACAGCATACATTCTATCAATCCTACTTCCTTCATTACCATACCTAAAAGTAAATTTTAATTAAAAATATTATTTATATCATGTTATAAAATATTATTTATATTATAATAATTTATAATATTACAATTCAAAATATTATTTATCCTATGAATATCTAAAAGTATATTTCTAGTTATAAATTTTATATTAGTCTCCCTGAGTAATTTATCCTTATCTGATGGTCCTCTACTTCTGTCCAATTAAAATCCCTACCAAAGTAAGTTCCTTCATAGAATAATTTATAATATTTTCAGTTTGTTCATAGTTCTACCTTAAAAGTTTGGATTTGTATGGTACATGTACATTTATTATAGCCATCCAAATATTTTCAAGTGAAAAATCCTCTGCTTAAAAAATCCCCAGTGTCAAGTTTTCCATATTGGTATTTATTTTTCAGTTTGATTATGCTTGCTACACCTACATGTACATCATATTTTCATTACTTATTACAATGGCATTCAATTGTTCTTCCATATATTTTGTTATGTCCTCTTTTTTGTCATTTATCTCTTGTATATTTATTATATTCTTAAATTTTCCTTCGCAAGATCTACTTTTTCTCCATTTATATTTAGTCATCAATCTGAGGTTCAACCCCTCCCCATGATATTGTTTTAATTGATTATTATTCGAAATACCAAGATATTTCATTTACTAAACCAAAACTCGTATTGACCTAAAGTGTATGCTGTTGGTTTCCCTCTGTCCTGTCATTTCCATGTTCAGTGTCCTTATTGTCATTCTCCTTTGTCTCATCACTTGTAATATTGTTTGTTTCATTCTTTGTATCATCTCAATCAATTTCATTGTCCATTTCTCCATCACTGTCATCATCTATGTCTATTGTCATCTATAACCATTTTGCCATCATCATCACCATTCCCCTTCTCTCAATCATTGTCCTCTAAGTCTTCATTTATAATTTGGTTTCCTTTTCCCCTCATTTTCCATCTTTTTTGTCTGTACATGTCCATGCTCATTGGTCTTTTGTGTGTTCTGTTCTATCTTTGGCAGTTTCAATTGTTGTCTTGTACAGTATTCATATAGTGTAATCCTCTGCCTTGGGATTACTCTTACAAGGGTCTTTTCCTTATAGGAATCAGATTTTTTTTGTCCTGCACTCCCTTATCTGAGGGGTGGGGGTGCTTAATTTTTTCCATTTGACTGGCATGGGAATTAATGTTACCATTTCTTTCATCTGATTCTCCATGTCATCCAGAGTGTTATCTTCTCCCAACTCATCATCTGATGAGCTTTCTTCCAACATTCCTTGGAGCATGTAAACTTTTGTTTTTCTCTAAGAGACTGGGCATTCTACTTTCTAGTGCCCCTTTTCTGATCTTTCTCCTTGCTATCCCAGGTTGGAAAGCCTCCTTCTCCACTTTTCTAAAGTTTTCACTTTCCATCTCAAGGTTGTTTTGATTAGATGTTTAGGAATTTCTTTTTTCATTATCTGGTTAACCTAGCTCTTCTTAATGTAAAGCCTAATATCAAGAATGATTTTAATCTGTTTGTCCTTCAAAAGCAGTTTGGAAATCATTTATGCAAATCATGCAACAGGCACAATGAAATAGAGCAGGATGCGATGTACAGACATGGATAATTTTATATCTCATTTATAGAGCAGGGCATATAAGAAAGTGGTTAGTGTTATTATTGTGGTCACATTCTTTTGATATCATCTGTGGGAGCCCTGAAAATAATGTGTTTTCTTATGTTACAGGATATTTTGAGCATCCAGTGTATGAGACATGAAATTTGATTTGTGGTTTGCATATTTTTGAAGAGTTGGCAATCAGTACTTGATATATACCTGAGAATTCCAAAGCTTCAGTTTGAGACAAGCATTTTCCACCATGTTTCCCTGTCCGGTTATGTTATTGGGGCTGTGTAATGGTAGGAAGTGGGTGGGTTGTGGCTGCAGTAGTTCATGTTGGAGATAAGTTGGTTGTTGCCAGTCTTGCTGGGGGTTACCACCTCCATAATTCTGTGGGAACAAGGAGCACTCTTTTCCTCCTTGTCAGCACAGTCTAGAATGGTTGCTGCTCAAAGCAGCCATCTTGTGTTTGAAGTTCAGGGGGCATGAACTGACCTGTTAAGAATCAAATAACAAACTTTAAAATGTAGTTTTCTTTGTCAAACTACAATTGTGTCTTTATGTGAAATTAGTTGAAGACAGTATTTTGCCAAAAGTCACTTTTTTCCTGGTCAGTCACTCAATCCACCACCAAAATGTGTCAAGATAAAAGTGACATTAAAGTGTATATTTAGGACATTTGAGTGCTATCAGTATCATCATACATGTCTCTGGCTCGGCTGACATGGGTATGCGAGAAAACTTGCCAGTAGCTTCTCGTGGGTCGGTGGTTCTTTCCAGGGTTTTTCAGGGTTCTTCCTCCACCATTCATACTGGCCGCCATGCATAGCCTATTGTGTGCTGAAAACTGGCATTAAACCCCGCAACAACTAATATTAAGAAACTTTTCTCCCCCGCCAAATCTTATTCTTTGGAATCATTTGCAGGAAGTAAGGGAAAAGATGAAATTGTCTTACATATACAGGTAAGGAACAGAATGAAATTGTCTTATATAGACAATAATCCTTTTTATACAAGACAGTTTTTCGAGCAATTGTACCTTTTTATTTCAATGTAAAACTAAATGAAAATCTCTGACTGCCAGCACTACTGGTACTTTGATCTTTGAATAAGATTTAAAGGGAAAATGCAGCCTTCAAACTTGCTGCCATGATATTAATTCTCATCAAATTCTAACTTTTGTACAAAAATGAAAAAGTTATTTTATGTCATATGATTAAAATATGTGCTGAAAATTAATTACCACAGTGATACAAGAGGTTGGATGTTAGAGATGAACTTAATCTGAAATGCTCCTTTTCAATTCTGGTGATGTCCCATCCTGACATCTCTAGTGAAAATAATAGGTACGTGCATGTTTTTATTTGAGGTGGCTTTCTTGTGTATCTGTGTACTTATAAAACTTTTGAATTCTATTTATTAAGCTTGATATTTATTTCAACAAATATGAAAAAGAATTACAAACTGTATTGGTGGTAAATCATTTCTCACTTAATTTTGCACAGTGTCCATGCAGGAATTGCTTTTTGAAGTTGAAATATTGTTTCTGTCTGTGACTAATTTAAAAAAAAATTTTTTTTTAAACATGCAAGTTAATTATTAAATGAGAATATGTTACTGTTATTGATGTTTCTTTCTGTTACCAGTTAGTATAAGTAGCCTACGATCAAATATGTTAAATTGCATGATCAGATATATTAAATCACATGATCAAACATCAAATCAAATGATCTAACATGTTAAACCACATGTCACAACATATTTCATTGACAGAACATGTCGAGTGACATGATTAACTAGTCTCACTCTACATTTTCCACATGAATTACATGAAATTTGGAAATAACTGTTGTAATGATTTTATACCAGTAAATCTGCTTTTTGTCAGTCTCTCACATGAACATTCTAGGATTGGGTCACGTTTGAATGATGTGATTTGTGCTAACAAAGCAATAACTACAAGTGCTTGCTACATGTCACCATTATGATGCCCTGTGTTGGACAAATGTAGATATTAAAGACTGGTTTTTGCTAATTGGGTGGGCCTGATGTGCTCAAATAGAGTCCATGTTATATGTTGGCCAATAGTTTCCCTTGAAACCATCAGGATAAACTATGCTGCAAGTGGTTGCATACAGTTGGGCATAATGGGGATTGTTATTTGCTGACATGGCATATTGGGCAATTAGGATTACCTGCCCTTGCATTGGTCACTTAGGTAAATGTGTACCATGTTTCTCAGATGACGAGCTTCTGCTTTAAGATGCACCCATTGTTCCAAGCCAACACAGGTTATTAGCAGAAGCAGATGATAGACATGGCAGCCAGTATATTTGGTGGAGAAAGTAGGAAGACACCATGAAGAACCATCAACTTGTGTCAAGAATCAAACCCACAACGGGGGAGATGCGAGTGGGATGTAAAGGCAAGTGCCCTAGACAACTTTTGGACTTTCTGACAAGTTTGGAAGTAATTTTACTGGTTTATTTTGATAACACATTAGTTGACAATTATTTAGTTCTACTGTTATCCTTTGAAAATATTAACTCGAACATTAGATTTGTATCATGTAGGCACATTTCAAGTTTTCTTTCAACAGTAACCAGTTTAAGTGTCATCATCAATATGAATCTCACCACTGCTGTCTGCACATCAGCTGCCATGACCATCCTGTATACCATGATTGGACAGATGATCTCCGTGGCATACACTGATACAGCACAGTTGATACTAATTACATTTGGATTGGTATGTCTGTTCATATATCTGTGATATCTGACAGTATGAGGAAATTTCTCAGACATCTTGAGATCCATTTCTCACAGGATAATTGATTTATTATACTTTGACTTGTGGCTTAGTGGTTACAGTGTCCACCTCAGATGCGGGAGGTCGTGGGTTTGATCCCCGGCCGAGTCATACGAAAGGCTTACAAAAATGGTACCAACAGCTACCTCGCTTGATGCTCAGCATTAAGAGGTTAGTGTTAGAACTGGTCAGCCCGGTGTCAGGATATTGTGATTGGGTGGGACATCATGCCACATGTCTGTGGCATGATGCCCCAGTGCTAGACATCACTATAAACTGCCACACTGCAGACATCATAGCGATATGACTGAAAAATTGTTAAAAGCTACATTAAAAATCCAAATCACACACACACAAATCACACACATACATTGCCTTTTTTTAGGTAGTGTTTTGAAATCAAAAGACTTTTTGATTGTAAGATACTCAGTTACATATCTGAATGTATTGATCATTTCAGTTATGATCATGTACGCTAGTCCTGTTGGCCATGGCTAGTAAAATTGACTTGATAAAAAATGAACAATTAAAACAAAGAACCACATAAGAAAGAAATGCAAACTGTTTGGTTTATAAAATCACAAAAAAAGTGTAAAATTAAGTTTTTCTAAAAACTTTAAGATGTATTGAAGGGTATAACTAGCCATGTTGCTAGACATCAAGATGTTTTTACTTTTTATGACCATGCATAATGATCAAGCATATTAATGGGCAGGACTAGATTACATGACTGCTCCACTGGCCTAGTGGTTAGAGCATCCACCTCAGATGTGGGAGGTCATGGGTTCAATCCCTGGCTGAGTCAAACCAAAGAATTACAAAAATGGTACTAACAGCTGCCTCGCTCTCGCTTGGCATTCAGCATTAAGAGATTAGTGTTAGGACTGGCCAGCCTGGGACATGATGCTACATGCATGACATAACTATAAAGTGCCACATTGCAGACATTGTAGCAGTATGACTGAATTTTTTAAAAAGCTACATTAAAAATCCAAATCACATCACATCACATACATGAAATGGGTTCAGCTATTAAATATTGCAAATGGCTGCCCTTACAGGATACCACATGTTTTACATGTTGTGACTGCAAATCACATGCATCTGACTGTGATTAATCTCACGTCAGAATTCAAATTTACCCAGATAAATATCCAAAACCAACTGGTATTTATTGAATTATTTTTATTCTAGGCCCACTTTAAGAATAGAACATCGGATTCCTGTGCCACAATGGAGCAGCAGCTTGAACATAACATGAACTTCAAGGTACTAAATTTTTTTACCACCAAAGTCTCAGGGAACTAGTAGTTTTTTAACCTATACTTAATCTACCTTGGATATTGAACAAACTTGGCAGGCATCATTGCTTCAGTACATATTCTACATGGTCTGCAACTTATTAGTCAGATCTCACTGATGCTCCAGATGTATCACACACACTACTTGTTTGGAATATGTATCTGTATCTTGGTGGTTTTGGATTATACATCTTAGTTGTGTAGATTTAAAGACCATGATAGCACTGAACGTGTGATACAATGATCATGCATGGGTCAGCTGCCTTGGTGTGCACTTGCTGACAATATTTTCATGACAAAAGGGACCTAACTCTGGTAAACTCATTAAATTGCAACCACTGAGTTTAGCCAATCACAGTAAGTTAGCTCCCATTTCCTTGGCATGATACATATAGCCAAAAAAAACAAAAGTGCTGAAAGCGCCAACCAATTCCAACTTTCTTTTTCCTAGAATATCAAACCTTGATAAAACATTTTGTTTTAGTATATGCAAGTAAGAAAACATTTTGGAGAATATTCATTTCTTCCAGCCATTTTTGGATCTCGGATTGTCTTGCAATATTGTGATGCAGAGAATGTTATATTTATTTTTATGATACATGTTAGCTTTAAATAAATTTAAATTTTAAATTAATAAGGTATGAACTTCTGTCAGTTAGAATGTTGTGGAGTGCATCTGGTTTTGAGAAGACAACACTTTAGAAATGTGGTTGATTTGCTTAGGGACAGTTCAGCTTTCCAGGCATTGTGTGCCAGGGAATTTCTTTTATCTTGATACAACTTTTTAACTAATACAATGGATTTAGTTCTTTTTCTCTGTATAAATCAAAGCAAGATTTTTTTAAAGCCATTTTGAGAGTTTTTTTTTTTTTCTCAAAAACAATCCCTAGACCCCATTTAACTACTGGTATATAGTCGGTGAAAAAGGTGATTTGCATTTTGTTATGTTATTCAGGCAGAATGTAAATCTTGATGAAAGCATGGAGGCAATCGGCATGTGCAGTACTGAGAACACCTGGGTTGAGGATATACCTCTATAATACAGGTAATGTATAGTACTAGTAACCTGTATGTTATGGGCAATATGCATGCTATGTTCTCTATCAGTGAAATTTAGAAGGTTATGGTTTGTACACAAATGGTTAAGATTACATTATATGCTCGTATACAAGTGGGATCCAGCTGCAAACTACACAGACCCATATCTGCCTTAGCACAATGCATCATTATATATATATAAATAGGTAGCACAATCTGCTTGATAAAAATGGTACTAACAGTTGCCTCACTTGGCGCTCAGCATTAAGTGGTTAGTGTTAGGACTGGTCAGTCTGGTGTCAGGATAATGTGACTGGGTGGGACATCATGCTACATGTCTGTGGCATGATGCCTCAGTGCTAGACATCACTATAAACTGCCACACTGTGATATGACTGAAAAATTGCTAAAGCTATGTTAATAATCCAAATCACACACACACACACACTGCTTCATAAGCAGATACAAAGTAAGATCATTTGTTTTAATGGCTACATCTTCTTGTTTAATGGCTACATCTTCTGTTTTAATGGCTACATCTTCTGGTTTTGTTTACATCACTCTGACTGTGCCTCATTTAATCATGCTTTCACTATTTCCATTCACTTTAAGTCCAGAAAAAAGTGTAAATTTTTCACATCTCATTACCAAGCCAGTGGCTTAGTGGTTAGATAGTCTGCACTGGATACAGGAGGTCATGTGTCTGAACCCCAGCCAAGTCATACCAATGACTTATAAAAATTGTATTAGCATCTGGCTCAGTGCTAGACATCACTATAAGCTGTCACACTGCAGACATCATAGTCATATGACTGACAAATTGTTAAAGCTACATAAAAAAACTAAATCATACACACACACACATCACCTAAGTACTATAGTAGAGGTTGATGACAGTTAATTTCCAACAAGTAATTTACACAAAGTTTTTGATGCAATGAAAGACGTTTTATTTTCATTTTAGGTTTTAGTTTTATTACATCTGTAAAAAGTCCTTTTGTACATTGAGATTGCTGCTTGAAAATAATTGTAAAGGACTAAATATCATAAATAAATATTAACCACCTCATATGTACATTATACACAACATAAGGACATTTGTAGAGGGGGCAGAAAATGACCCTTATTCAACATAGTCCTTTACATAAACTTTCACATAAATCCAAAAGTTGCTGATTGACAATTTTTGACATTCCTGAACAACTTTCATCTGGATTTAAGGATGACTGACTTTTGTCTATTACCTTATTGATTGATTGAATGATAACTATTAATGACACATCAAAGCAGTGTTAATAACCGACTTTTATCAGAACTAGCAGCATTCTGATGGTAGAAATATTTTCAGCTAGTAAAAATTGGGTGATTTTCAATGCCCATTATTGTATTTCATATTTTGAATACAAAATATATCACTAGCAAGAAACTTTCTTCAATTCACAGGTATAGCAGAACTGAAACCAAACAAATGGTAGCTTGCATGATAAACTTAAATGCATAAAGATTGTGTAAAAAATATCAAAAACATATAAAATAAAATATTTAATGAAAATTATATTAAAGTTCATAAAGTAAACATTTTTAGATGTATTGTTTTCAAAAGGATCATCAGGAATTCTTGGAAAGGGGATTGGCAAGGAATCATAGTATTTGCTCTGTTATCCTGTGGGTTCAGTTTGAAATTTCTTCATAAGCAGTTTTAGAAAGGTTCAGTCAAAACCATTGCACTCTCTAATTTATTTCAGTGTCATTGGTACAACAGGTGGGCAAACACTCTGATCCTAACTTTGGCTAATACATTTAAAGTACACAATTTAGGCTTACATGGGTGACATGGATAAAGTATTTACGATAATCTTCATTCTTGCCAGTCTTTATAGTCCATCACTCAAGTCCCATTTAACATGGAGTTAGTAAGTAGTCCATCACAGATGTTCAGATTTACAAAGGTTTTGATTTTTGGCTTATCTGTTGACATAATTATAAGAAAGTGCTGATTACTGCCTGTATGTACTCTTACTTTGTGGCTAGGATGTCTCCATAATTCTCCATCTCATTACAAAGTAATTATATAGAGCCAATATTTTGTCCATAATTTTGATCATAAACAATTGTGCATTGTTATAACACTCACTCCCTCTAATGCCCTTCTTTGTAAAACTTCGTTATAAGTAAGTATGGATCCCATTTTATTATATTGTTGCAAATTTGTATACAGTATAAAGAATGTATTTCTTTAGAAGGCTGTCTCATTAGAATGTGTTGTAATGGCTCCTATGGAAAGCATTATAAAGAGGGGGCTCTGTATGATGTATTTCATTATAATGCACTATAATGTGACTGCTCCGGTGGCCTAATTGATTAAAGCCTGGGTTTTAACATGAATTCCATAACTTTATATAACTAAAACATTTAATTTAATGTGGTCTAAAGCACTCTTCGTTACGGATCACTGCCATCTCACCTCTGTCTGCGGCGGTTCGAGTCTAAAATTCAGCCAATGTGGGTATGTGAGAAAGCTTGCCAGTAGCTTCTCGTGGGTCGGTGGTTCTTTCTGGGGTTTTTCCCGGGTTCTTCCTCCACCATTAATACTGGCCGCCATGTATAGCCTATCGTGTGCTGAAAAATGGCGTTAAACCTCACAACAACAACAACAACATTTAATTTAATACATTCTAATGTGATTTCAGCATATGTCATACTTTCATGGCTAACATTATCACATGTATTATAAAGATTAAAACAAAAAACAAATCATATTTAGATGTATTATTTTAAATTATGATTTATATATGAATCATGTATCTAATAATAAGTATTGCTCCTGCAGTAAAATTGAAAAAGCAAAACACTTTTTTCTCAGTTGTTCCAAATACTCAATATTTTTGAGACCAAATCCTATACACATTCCCTTTCACTCTTATGATTGAAACAATATTATTTGGCAACCCAATGTTAACTGCAAAAAACAACATACAAATATTTCTAACTGCAAACTTGAATTAGAATGCCTAAAAGATATAATTGACTAGACTCACAACCATTGAATTGCACTTAATTAGTTTTTATTGATTGTTATGATTTATATGTATGCATATTTTCTGGGTAACCGTTTCTACCATCATTGAGATCCTTGATGTACATGTATTTTCTTTCTTTATGGGGGAGACAGTGCTAATAAGCTTATGCATTCTACCGAATCCCCCCAATTCATGTTTGTAATTGCATTTGACAAATTGTTTCAAAAAATATGGTTTAAAACTAAAACAATCCACAAGATAAAAACACGGCATAAATAGAACATAGGTATAAAATATTCATATTCCTTCATCTATTTAGTTTGTAACTGTTAGTTGTAAAATTTCATTTCAGGTGTATTTCTTTTCTCTAATATATACACATATTTATATACACACACACACACACACACACACACACACACACACACACATATATATATATATATATATATATATATATATATATAGAGAGAGAGAGAGAGAGAGAGAGAGAGAGAGAGAATCAGCCTTTTCTCTCTGAATTAAAACATTAAAGTAAACAAAATTACTTATTATAACATAGATACACAGAAGGCTTTTGAACAAACTTAAATATCTGAATATGATAAATCAATAATTTAACAACTCTAGTAATTTATACATACGAAACAATAGTGAATTATGCCATTACCTAAAGAAATTTCTCTTTATTAATAGATGTACTCCCTACTATTAATAGTTTCTTTTAAGATGCTGAATTCTACCATTTACCTATTGTGTACTTCTTAATCAATCTTTAATATTTACTTACTGTACCTGGACAGATTTTCTCACTTCTCACTGATTGTTTTTAAAAAATTCCCTATTCTTGTTACATGGTGCACATTCAGTCTTTCTTATCCTTGCAGCTTAGGGATCAAATCAATTGTGTCCAAATTTGACACATTGAAAATGATAGGCTTAGCTTGGATTGACAGCCCTCATTTCAGAATATGCATAATAATGCATTCTGAATTTTTTAACCAGACTACAAGGATGGTGAACCTAGAAGAGTCAAATAAACCTGGTATGTCATTCTTATACATATCTGTAATGTTTTTTGCATTTATTTATTTATTTATTTATTTATTTATTTATATATTTTTCATTTGATTAAAATATTGATTTTCATAACTTTGAGACCAAACTACAAGGATGGTTTAAATGGATGATGTGGAGTACTGTTATTTGAGAAATGTTCACACATTCTCACTCAAGATGTCACACTGCTTGAAAGTAATACTCAGATGAGGTTTCTTAAATATTAGCTTCTCTTGCAAATTAGTAGATGAAAGGAAATTCCCAATTATTGTTACCTGGTGCATATTCAGCCTTTAATCTATTGTTAAATTTTTCTTCTCATCACCGCTCCGGTGGCCTAGTGGTCAGGATAATGTGACTGGGTGGGACATCATGCTACATGTCTGCAGCTTGAGGCCCCAGTGCTGGACATCACTATAAACTGCCACACTGCAGACATCGTAGCAATATGACTGAAATTATTTTAAAGCTACGTTAAAAATCCAAATCACACACACATTCTCCTCCTCGTCATATTGGAATCAAATGAATCGGATGAGGGTTTAGAGTGATAGGCTAATAATTGCACACCTACTGAAAACAACAGACTTGGACTGACAGAGCCCTAATTTCACACTCAAATAAGGAGGGGAGTATAAATATGGCAAGTACATTCAGAAACCTTGTGACCAAACAGCCATCATAGTTCTGCCACATAACTGATTTCTGTCTACAATATTTTAATCTTGATTTTTTTCAGTCTTATTCAGAACAGTGACAAAACCCAGATATACAATTCAACTGGCCTTACATTAACTATGGTATTTACCAGTTATAGTTCTGTACATCTTTGTAATTTTGTTGCATATGTTTCCTTTCTTTCTTTCTTTGATAATATTAATAAAAGTTATATAAAGACAATTATTAATAAAGTTGACAACATTTGACTGTACTTCATGCAAACATTAATATATTGTCACTTAGGGATCAAATTTATTCATTTATTTATTTATCGTTTGATTGAAATATTAATGATTTTCATATTTCATAACATTGTGACCAAACTACAAGGATGGTTCAAATGGATGATGTGGGGTACTGTTATTTGAACTTCTCACTGAAGATGTCACACTGCTTTATAGTAATACTCATATGACTTATCCTGAATATGGGGTTCATTTACATAATAACCAATTAAAGAGAAATCCCTATTGTTGTTACCTGGTGCACAAACTTTAATCTATTCTCACTTAGGGATCAAATGAACCTCCTGAGGGCTTGGAGTGATGGGCCCATAAATTTCATATTTGGATAATCAGTGCAATATAAATGAGCTAGACCTTTGTGTGGTTATAAATTACATCTTTCTGACCAAAATACAATTATGGTACTTTATGATCAGTGTGCCTTCTATGTCCATGTAAGCAATTTTTTGGTGCTTTTGCACCTTCATCTTAATAGATGAAAACTCGTGGAAATTTAAAACAAAATAACAAAAACAATTTGGTATACAGTACCAATTTAACATACTTATATTTCTTACTAATTGCATCTTTTATACAGCTTATAATTTTTATCCACATATAATTATTATTATTATTATTATTATTGTTATTATTATTTTGTGCATTCACAAGCATGTGCTTCGATAACCGATTTGACCATTAACCCTTTCCCCGAGTTACTTTGCAACTATCACTGTCTGATTTCTGCAAGTTATCATTTGATGATAAAAGCATACAAACTTGTGTTACAATATTTAAACTTACGTAAATAACAATGTGTTTTAAGAATATAATTAGTAACATGAATATTTTAACTGCCACATGTACATTTTCTTCATAAAAGTCGGTTTGGAGCCATAAATGAACCTCTAATGGGGAAAGAATGGCAGACATCGCTGTGTCTGGAAAGTACCACTTAATTAGATGTCTCTTTTCATAACCCATTGGGCAAATATATTCAGGAAAATATACATTTATAAAAAGCAGAGTCTAAATATTACGTTATTGAAACTTTAGCTTTAAATGCAATTATGTAGGTCAGAAACATACAGGACAGTGCCATGTTGTGGAATTAGAGACACAATACAACCAGGGTTGGATTCTGAGTTCACTCATTTTTTTGAAAATATGAAGAAAATAAGCAAGTAAATAATACTTAAGCAATGCCTAACATTGCTACAAGTATGTAGACAAATAAAAAAACCTTATATTTGCAGTCCTGTCAATGGATTGTTTTAACGAAGCTATAAAGTGAGTGGTTACATTAAGAAAACCCCTCTTTCTAAAAATAGTTACACTTGCATGTTGGCTGTGTTGATTCTGTTGAAAGAAGGGGGTTAATTAATTCATATACTGACTTTAATTCTTCATTGTGTTGTCTGTTAGCAACTATGGTAAAGTTTTATTGGCAACAAAGAAATTAGGACAAACAGTATGACCTGAAAGACGTGCAATTGTTCTCTTCTACATGGTACCAGGGATTGTTTCAAACAAGTCTAAAAATATTTTCAATAGCCATTTTATGGTCAACTTTCAGAAAGTAAAAGAAAAATTCTTGATTAAGGATAGTTGATTAAACATTTGTACTAACTTGCAATTACAATACTGTGATCTACTTACTCAGTTAAAATTCACTCCCAATTTATAGTTTCTGTTGTTCTCTTTTTAAGTCATACTACCAAAGATACAATGCATATCAATGAAAGTAATTAAACATGCACCATATGTGTTTATAATATAGAAAGAACTCAGAATATTTTCTACTTGAAAATAAATTATTGCTTAAAACCAATGTTAAATGCAAATATACATACAGGGAAACAGGGCATAATTCAAATAAGAGAATGAAAACAACACACACACACACACGCATGTATCTATTGTTTTGTTCACACTTCTACCTGTTTAGCTCTCATTTCTCCCTGTTCGGTCCAAAAGAAGTCACTTCTCCCTAAAATTCATGTCTAGCTTGACCCCTGCACACTTGAACACCTGAACACTTGAACACTATTCAGGCAACTGAATTATGTTTTACATTCTATATATGGAGAAAAAATTACTTTAAACAAACATTGCTGCTGATCAAACTTTATTCAAGTTAGCTTCAACATTCAGTGTTGTGCATCTTTGATGTGTTTCAGACAACTTGGGTTGTTCTATTTTGTTTCCTTTACCTATGCAAATTAGCAAAATGGACTCTACTAAAGCAGAAAAGGTCTGGACACATAACCCTAGCAGGCTTAACTATTGTCAGTCAATTAAATAGTCTTATGAAAGGTGTTCATTCATCTCGGAATGATTTACTGTTTAATTGTCTATATCAGTTGTAAGAATAGAACTGAGCTTTGAACAGGAGTTTACTGTTAATATGTACTGATTATAGGCATATTTATATCACGGTAGTCAAGAAATGTTTTTTTTTTTAGGCCACTGAAGAAACTTTGCAGCAAAGATTCCTGAAAATGATGATGATTCAAACATGACCTTGTCAGGGGATGTGGGGATCCAAAATCGTGTTGTTCATGTGACATGGCACGCTATAGCAAGTATGAATATATTTTGAAGATTTTATTTAAAGCTTCATAAATTGATAGGATCTACAAAAATTTGTCATTCCAAAAGGTTGGAATAAAAAAAGAAAAAGAATAAATTATTAAAACAAAATGTGCTTTTCAGCAATATCGTATATATGGAACTTTCTCTATTTAGCTTACAATTTTCTTAAAATATTTTTATGTTATAGTTTTGGCATTTACCATAACAAAAATTGATAAACTATTGGTGCTTTCCCTAAAAATGCATTATGTAATGGTAGAACGCACATTTCTCTGCTAGCTTCTAATGACTACCTCTGTATGAAGGCATTTACTGCAATTGACAGAAAAAGCTGACTAGGCTAGAGTTGTCTGAAAAATCAACCCTCAAATGTGTTGATACTGAATGACTGACTGTAGGAATGATGTCTCCTGGTTATTAAAATGCTCAATTTTGCTTCATGCCAATCTTTCCACAACACACCTCTGTCCAGCTTACACACCTACTGTGATTTGGTAATAGCCATATCTAGCATGAAATTCAACATGGCCACAGGATGAAGGGTTGTGCTATTCCATCTGAAAATGTTATGCACATATCACCAAAAGAACCCTTCAGCTGATGGTTGCTGTGTAAAGTTAAAATAATTTGCAGATTTTTTGCAAGTTTTAATGAACAGGTGATATCAGCCTCTAAAGCACTAGTTAATATCATTACATGTGTGGGGCTGATTTATCAAACCAGTTAGTGATCCCTGCCAAAAACAATACGATGTTTTCTTCTTTATGTTCTGACATTACCTCACAATTGGTGACCTGAAATTCAACCTAATTTTGCCAAATATTTTCATTAATGTTTTATAGCTTCTTAATTTATCTTTTATGATTATGAATTCTCTTTTGTTTCTTTACAAGTGTCCACCACCAATTTTTTCAGCATTGATCAGGAAATTTATGAAGAACTTGCTGAAAGCTTGATCAAGTTTGATCATTAGAGTCAGAAAGTTTCGTATAAAAATTGCAAAACAATTTATAAAGAAAGAGAGGGCAACAAGTGGCACAATAGTTAAGACAGTTTGCTTCATATTTTTTTTACAGAAGTTTTTTTGAGAATTTTGTGTGCTTTATATATGTGGTATTGTTTCCTATCATTCTCAGTGTCAATTTTTGTCATTAACGGAAGAAGAAAAAATGTCCTGTCTTAAATACTTATCCTAAGGGTAGGATTTAATTAAAAGAAGCTTGCTTAGTGAGCCATTACACTTGCATGTTAGCAGCAAAATTAATTACTATTTTGGAAATTTTAATTTCAAGCTGGAATTTTCTTTTTATTTTACAATATGTTTGTTATTATTAGAGTTCAGGTTATCAAAAAGAAAATATTAAGAACACATTGAGTTAATGTTAACTGAGAAAAGTACAATTGTAGCACATTTAAATGAACGATCCATTAGTCCATGGAAAAATATAAATTGCTACAATGTATAGCATTGTGAAATCAAAGCCACCTGTAAACTGCATTGACCCCAATCTAACATTGCATTATGCAGGGCAGATCAAAATCTGTATTGTTAGCAGTTGGACCTAACTTATGTGAGGTACTTCTAGTTGGTTATTTATCTTTTCAGAATTTCGTTGAATCTTTATGAAGGCACTTGGCAGTAATTTAATAAACAGGAAAACTGTTGAAAGTGCCAATAAAAACCAACCAGCCAACCAACTAATGTCCTTGCATTTACTGCAGTTGACAGCAAAAACTGAATAGGCTAAAGAGTGGTCCTATAAATCATCCCCACACACCCACAGTGTGTTGATTGTCTGTTTGTCCTTCCTGTTTATTATTAAAAGGTGCAGCTTTACTGCATGCAGACCTTTCCAGAACACATCAAGTATAGTTGACACTTACTGGTATATGGTAATTGCCACATTTAGCATGAAATTCAAAATGGCTATATGCTGTGCTATTCCATATGGATTTACAAGTCAGCAAACATAGGATTTGATTGGAAATATTATGTACATATCCCCAAAAGGATCCATCAGCTGATGGTAGCTCAACAGTCATGTGATAATACTGCTAAACTTATAAAATATGCACTGATGTGTGAAAACAAAATTGTCTGCAGAGTTTTTCAGGTTTTGATTAACAGGAATATCAGCCCCATAATCACGAGTTGAATCTCATTACAGATATGGGGCTGATTTATCATTCCAGCTAGAGATCCCTGCCAAAAACAACACATTTTCTTTTTTAGGTTGCAACATTATCTTCCATTTGGCGACATGAAATTCAGCCTAATTTCACCAAAATGTTTTTTTTCTTCTCATTTTTTCATAATTTATCTTTCACAAATTTGAAAGATGTAAAAAGATAAGTAATCTGAAAGGTTGGTATAAAAATTGAAAAACTACAAAACTTGGCAGGGGTTCAAACCCTTGATGACTGCTCCGGTGGCCTAGTGGTTAGTGTCCACCTTGGATGCAGGAGGTCATACCAAAGACTTACAACAGCTGCCTCGCTTTATGCTCAGCATGAAGAGGTTAGTGTTAGGACTGGTCGTCTGGTGTTAGGATGATGTGACTGGGTGGGACATTGTGCTACACATCTGCAGCATGATGCCCCAGTGCTAGACATCACTATAAACTGTCACACTGCAAACATTGTAGCGATATGACTGAACAATTGTTAAAGCTACATTAAAAATCCAAATCACAAACACACTCTCAAACCTGTGACCTACTACATCCGAGGCAAACACTCTAACCACCAGGTAATGTGACCATTTACTCACAACAGCTATATCAATTAACGAGTCAAGCTTTCATAACTTCCATGCAGAGGTAATAGTCAAAATAAATAAGCTCTTTATCCCATACATAATGGTTCAAATGTTCCAGGAAATAACTGGTGAATTTTCCATGGAGTTTTATGATGGTATGGTATAGATTTAACTCAATCCTAAAGGAAATTTCCAGATTTAGACGATCAGAGAACGTTGTAGAATTTAACCTTATGGGCCTTTATGTTAATACCAAATGTCAAGATCAAGAAGTCAAAGGTTAAAGCAGTAACACATCTTCAGCAGCCAGGGGTGTGGGGTGGGGTGTGTGCTCTATACATCCATGTAGCAAAGAATTAAAAATGTTAGTATCTCATCACAAATCTAACTTTTTATGAAACTAAACTAAACTTGCAATATAAGTTTTCTTCTGTTGATTAATGTATGGATTAATGAAATAAGCCATTACCCAAAGAAATTTCACTTCACTGCAATTACAAACTAAACAGATGAAGAAATATGAATGGGTGGATTAACTAATTAATGAATTTCTCTTTTAGATTGTGCAGAGGAGAAAACATCGGTGAATAATATACCATCTACATATAGTAAACCAGTCTGCATGCAGCTCTTTACCGAGTCCCAGTCAAGGTAGAAAACCCATTTTCTAAATCTTACAAATACTGAATTTTTGTTGAATATTTAAATCCTGGGAACGTTTTCACAAAAGACTAATTTTGTGATATACCGTACTTATCACATATGTTGGGACACGATAAAATAATTTTTTTTTCCTGTCCCAGAACTTATGGTGAAACATTTTTTCACTTTGGTCATATGTCCCAAGACTTAAGAAACGAAATAAATTTGTTTTGCATTTGTGCTCCCCCTCCCCCAACTGCACGTCGCAATAAAATAGATAAATAAAACGCTTAATTGATAATAAAAAGAAAGAAACTAACCTTGTGTTGTTATCATTTATTCCTTTTTTCAACATGAGCATTAAAGAATAAAATATTTCCACGAAATCTGTATAAGTAGCGTAGGCTTCCATACTGTAGCGTGTATCAATTATGTCCGATACCACACACCATGTTGTTCACTGACATGAACACTGAGAAACAATTGTGTGTGTGTGTTTTTTTAATTTTTTTTATTCTTCTTTGGGGAGGCACCAGACAGATGCCCCTCCACCCCTACTTAATCAAAGAGAAAGTAGTTTTATGTGTTTATGTTTCCCCCAATGATTTGTTGTATCTGTTGTTTTTATTAAAAGAATTTTACAAAGCAAGTTTTATTTAGAATTTTGTCGGGGTATTCCAAATGACCCTAGTGTGTTTAAAGGGTTGTTTTCCGAAATAGATTTCCATCACCAAATTTCGGTTTTGCTTCCCTTTGTTCTTTTGGTGACCTTGCTAGTGGTCTCTTACGTCCCGTGTGTGTTATATGTTGGTGCTATGTGTTGTGTTTGCTATATATTGTTTCTATTAAGGGACTTCAGCCGTGTTCAAATCTCAGCCCAGTTGTCCTATCACCTCTCTCGGAGGCTATATAATTTTGATTTTGGACGAGATAGCTTTGCGTTGTTGTGAAATTAAAACCCTAGTGGTTTATATGTTTGCTATATGGTGTCGCTCTCGTATTTTTCAATTAAGACAACTGTGCTCGAGGTGGGTTCAGTATTTTATTTATTTATTGTACTTCTCCCCTCTTGAGCAGGTTGTCTTCTAGTTATTTATTTCCAAAATTTCTAAAGTTTATTTTTGTTCTAAATTTTGTATAGAAATAGAAAAGTGAGAATATAGTAGGCAAGGAAAAAGATGTAAGACTAAATGTTAAGAGTCAGTTTTTGTGTTATGTTGTATTATTGTAATTCCCTTTATGGGCTTTTTCCATTCTCTTCCACAGACCTGCTCACTTCGTGTGGCGCCTTGTGATATAGCCCTGTGGTTCATTGATAGTACTTGCTCCATAAAGGGCCCTGTCCCTCCCCCTACTTCCCCTAAATGGGAGGTTTGCGATTTGCAAAGGGTTGTCCGTCAGTCTCTTCCAATTTTTATAATTTGTCCACATTTCATCATGGTGTCTATGTAATTTGTCACTGTGTACAAGGTTTTCTTGTCAAAATTACCATCGAGATATAGTAGATTCTGCGTCTTGAATGTAGTCTTTAATTTCATCAATTATCTTCTGTCTTAGAGTCTGTCTTGTTTCACATTGTATTATAGTATGTATTTTAGTAAAATTGTATTTTTTGCACAGTGGGCATTTCGGCGATACTCTGATCATGTGCCACCTCACTGCGACTTCTCCGGTCAACCATGCATTATGCATGTATTTGAAACAGAGGCTTTGCATTTTTAAGGACCCTAATTTCACCCAGTTTCCCCATGCTTTATCCCAGTTTACATATATATTTTCTAACTGTACTTTACTTTTAGTTTTCCTGGTTATATCTTCCCTAATCCAATTGTATGTCTTATCTTTTTCTAATCCCCACTGTTCTGTTCTGTCTCTATATTTCATAAGTATTTCTCTAATTTCCCTGAACTTTTTGGGTGTTTCCAGTAGTCTGCTTAGTTTATTATTATTGTATATGTCTTTCCTATGCCTCATTAAAAAACCAAACCAATATATGTAAAGTCCTTCCCATGCCATATCTGGCATGGGTTTTAAATCTTTAAACCTATTTATTATATTTTACTGTTTTAGTATAGTTGGACTAGTAAGTGCTAAACCCCCCTTTTCCCTTGCTTTGTAAAGTATTTCTTTTTTAATATAGTGAGTTTTAAAATCCCAGGTATAGTCAATAATTTGGTTATCTATTATTTTTAGCCTATCATTTTTAAAGTCAATTGATTTAATTATATAGTTGATATTTGAATACATATACGTCTTTGCTACTTGTGCCCGTTCCATGAGACATAATGGCGTTAGAGCCCAGATGTTCACACTTCTTTTTATTTTGTTCTTAATAAGGTTATAATTTTCTTTATCTTCATTATTGCCAAAGTATATTCCTAATGCTTTGACTGTACCTTTTATTAGATTGGGGGTTATCCTAAAGTGATCTCCCCTCCAGTTACCTATTTTTAAAATTTCGGTCTTTCCGTGGTTGATTTGGGAACCTGATGCTTTACCGAATTTATCATATTCACTCATAAGGTACTTGAATGAATTGGCATCCCTTATAAAGTTAGTGCAATCATCTGCGTGCTGAAGCATTTTAATTTCTTCTTTTATGTTCGGGACTTGAATTCCTTTAATTTGGTTGTTCTCACGTATTTTTATACTTAGTATTTCAATCGCTATCACGTATAATAGCATCGACAGGGGGCATCCTTGCCTCACCGATCTTTTTATGTCAATTTTATCTGTGCTGGCTCCGTTAACCTGTACTGTTGAAGTAATTCCATTATACAGGATTTTAGTCCAATTTCGGAAGTTTTTCCCAAATCCAAATTTCTTTAAAACTTTCTGTATATAGTTTTGTTCTAATCTGTCGAAGGCTTTCTCCTGGTCGAGTAGTACCATAACACCCCTCTGACCCGAAGTATTTATATAATCAATGATAGTTCTGATATTTAGAATATTATTTTGTATGTCTCGTCCTTTGGTTCCGCATGTTTGATTTTTATTTATTATTTTCCCCATATCTTGTTTTACCCGCTCGGCTAGTATCCTACTAAGAATTTTATAGTCTGTGTTAAGGAGGGAGATGGGCCTCCAGTTTTTGATATCTTCCCTTTCTCCCTTTCCCTTATAAATTAATGTAATTGTGCCTTCCCTCATACTTTCAGTCATTTTGTCATTTCTTAATAGTATATTGTTATACAACCATTCTAAAATTGGCGACAACTCACTACTGAATTTCTGATAGAATTCTGCAGTGAGTCCATCTCTCCCTGGTGCTTTGCCTAGTGATAGATTTTGTATTGCTGTCTTAATTTCATTTAGCGAAACGAAATCGTCACATAAGATTTTATGATGTGGCGTTATCGTTTCGCATTTTACTCCTTCCAAATAGTCCTCAATGATTTTCCCTTCTATTGCTTGTGAGTTGTATAGATCGCTATAATAATGTATGTGATCTAATATTTCGTTTTTATCGGTAGTTATTTTATTCCCTATTTTAATTCTGTCTAAAATTTTCTCCCCCCCCCCCCCGATTTTCTCTCTTTTGAATAGTCCCTCCGCTTTTTTATATATATTTGTATATTTACCCGCCCGTATTTCTCTCCCTTTAATTTCTTCTTCCTTTATTTTGTTTAGTTTTTTTTTGTTAGTTTCTTCTGTTTCTTTCGTGATATTGTTTTTTTGTTTATCTTTAAGTGTATATAAAATGGCTTCCTTTTCCTTTTTATTCCTGTATGCCCTTATTTGTGAATGTCTTATCGATATATTTTTAAAGGTTTTTTTTTAGTTCTTCCCATTCCTTGATTATGTCATTGTTCCCCTTGTCTTTAAAATTAAGTATTTCTTCCTGAATTTCTTTTGTTAGGTCTTGTGAGTCCAGGATTTTACAATTTAGTTTCCATGTTCCTGTGCCCCATCTGGATGAATTTTTTATTTTTATTTCTAAATATATTAATTTGTGATCTGATATTTTAAAATCCTCAATTCCTGTTTCTTTGTACATGTTTTTATTAAAAATTGTTCCATAAAATTTATCTATCCTACTGCCTTCACTTATTTTGTATTCATATGTATATTCAGTTTTTAAAATATTTAAATGTCTATAAATATCTACCAATTTATGGTTATTAACCGAAGGTTTCTATTTCTGGTTTGAATCTTAAATCATTAGTTGTTAGAATTCCACTCTATCTATTACATCTCCCACCCAGTTAAAATCCCCTCCTATTATAAGTTTTTCCATGTTATATTTTTCAATATATTTATTAAGATTATTAAAAAATTCTTGTTTCTTATATTTATTTGCTGGTGCATATACGTTTATTAGTTGTAATTCTCCAATCATAATATGTAATAATCTGCCTTTAAAAAAATTCCCTTCCTCCTTCCTTTCCCATTGTATCCCCTTTTATTTTTTATAATTACTGCCACTCCTCCTCTAATATCATTTTCTACATAGTTATTTAAAATTAAAATCCCATCCATTTGTCCTTCACATAATTTGGTTAATTCTTTAGTGAACCCATTGTGTGTTTCTTGTATAAACAAGATATCATAATTTGTTATTGTACTTAATTTAGTAATTTTTTCCTTGTTAATCCCATTTGTATTAATAGACAGAATCCGGAATTTCTTTTCCTCCATTTTTTTTCCCCCAGGTTGCCGCTGGTTGTAATTTTTAATAATATTCAAAGTATGTTCGTTTAATATTGATAATATTAATAGTTATATTAATTCTTTAAGTTATAGTAATGTATTGTGGGGGAAACTGGGTACCCCCTGAACTATCCTCAATTATTGTTTGTGACTTTTCCGTAAATTCTGTCCCATCTGTCGTGTTTTCCGTTTCCGTTTCCATGCTTTCCGTCGTGTTCTGGTATATCCATGTATCCGTATTTGTCTCTGTGTTCGTGCCCTTTGTCGAGTCCCCGGTCTCTGTCTCCTCGTCTTCATTATCCCCTCCGCTATCGCTCTCCTCATTTCCTCGTTCCATTTGGTTCCTCTTTTATTTTCACTGTTTTTTCTGGTGATGTGTCTATAAATGTTCCCTCTTCTTGTGAGGGCGGTGTGGGCGTCCTTGCCTTCCTTTTGTGAATTCTTTTGTGTGTCAGTGGTGTCGAGCAATCCAAGGGGGTCATTCCAGAGATATTTGTATCTTCTTCCTCCCCACTTGTTATTTCTTCTTCTCCCTCTTCTATTCCTTGTAGAGCACCATATTTATTGCTCAGAGTTATCCCCTCCTTAGTTGGTATTATGGCTGGTCCAGTTTTATAGGGGCTTAAAAATTTGTCCCACTGGCGGTTTGTCTCTTCTATTTGCGCTGTTTCCGGTTTCTGGACATTTTCTTTTTCTGTTTGTAGTTCCTCCGTATTCTCTCTTGCCTTTTCTATCATTTGTTCTATTTCTGTCGGTAATGGTGTTATTATTTTATTTGTGGCCACTTTGCTTGCATATGTGCCAGTGTTGTCCGGTCTTACGTTTCCATTTATGCAGTTTTTGGGTGCATGTCCCACTTGCTTGCACATGGGGCATACCCTGTCCATCTCACTCCCTCTATACCGCGTGTTTATCCTGAAACCCATGACGTAGAAAAATGGTGGTATCTTCTTTGCCTCTTCTCTTTCCATCACTAGGATTCTAGTGCCTGATTTTATGGGTCCAAATCCCCAGATAGTAGCCATCTTGTGTGCTTTAACATTTGCCTTGAATTTTCTGGCGATTTTGTTAGTTATCTCCTTGGTTTCTATTTCCATGGGGAGTCCCATTGCGTGTACTTCTACTGCACGTTGTTCTATTTGTCTTGTGAAGGGGGGGGCGGCATCTTCTATCGTTGCCACTATCCCCTTTACTTCTAGGGTGCCAGCTTCTATTAATTTCTTTCCACTTTCTTTCGGATATAGGCAAAATCTATTGAAGCCCGCATTCTGCAGCACATCTATTTTCCCAATATCAATTATGTTGTTTAGAGCTGCAAGTATCTCCCCTTGTCTTGGGATTTCCTTTGCCATTCTGTGTGTGGTTGTGCTCAAAGGTTTGAACATGTTATCCGACTGAAAACTGGATCCAACAAAATCGCATACAAGAGGGAAATAGTCAACTGATATCTTGACGCCAGCTAGAGTTACATAATTGTCCTTACTATACCAAGCACATATAAGCCCTGGTGGTGAATAAACACGACTGGCAGCAAGCAGTTTAATCCTTCTTTGAACCTACCGACAGGACATCAAAGACAAAAGGTTATTTTTTATTACAAAGCAGGCGATCTCAGAAGCCGACCCCGGTTACTTTATTTTGTAAAGGATATCAATACAAAAGTTATTTTATTGCAAAGCAAGCCGACATCGGAAGTTGACTATGGATTCTGTGAAGTGAGCCGATTTTTATTTATTTTTTTTGAATATACAAAGACGGCCGAGATATGGAAGCATACTTGGGTTCCTTTTCAACTGTATTCACGGGAATTTTGAAAATAAATTGAAACAATGGAACAAATTTTAAAGTGACACAATATAGTGCTTTGTGCACAGATGTCGATGACCCAGTGTCACCCAGAATATTTGGAGAAAATAAAATCATGTGATGAATTCGTTAAGGCCAGAAGAGAACTATACTGTATGCCAGTATCTCGCAAATAAAAATCATTATTTTAAAACACATTCACTTGAGTGCAAGTGACAATCTTTTCGCCTGCGCGGGTTACATAAGTATCATTAATATTTACCCGCAGACATCAGTGCACCTTTGTATTAATTATTACTAAAGATGCCAAGCACATATAAGCCCTGGTGGTAAATAAACACAACTGGCAGCCAGCAGTAAACTTCTTTGAATTTGCCGACAGGACATCAAAGACAAAGGTTATTTTTATTACGAAGCAAGCAGAGTTGGAAACCAACTTTGGACTCGGAAGCCGAATTATTTTTTTAAAGGATATCAATACAAAGGTTATTTTATTGCAAAGCAAGCTGACCTCAGATGCCGACTACTGGATTCTTTTAAGTGTGCCGATTTATTTTTTTAGCTTTGAATATACAAAGACGGCCGAGATATGGAAGCTAACTTTGGTTCCTTTTCAACAGTATTCACAAAAAGTTTTACAATAAAGTAAAACAATGGAACAGTTTTTAAAGTTGCACAATATAGTGCTTCGTGCGTGAACATCGATGACCCAGCATCATCCAAAAGATTTGGAGAAAATAAAATCACGTGATGAATTCGTGATGGCCAGAAGAGAAACAGATCATTTTGCCGACAATATGATCATTAACATGGATGAAACTCTAGTGTACTTTGATCGCATTCCTGGATGGACTGACGATTAAGATGGGCATCAGAAGTGTGAGAATTAGCAAGACTAGTGCAGATTTGAAAAAGAATCTTCCTTTTGTTCTTGCAGTTTCCACTTCAGGTGGTGTGTTGCCTCCAACAATTTTTCACAGTATGAGAAAGTTAATAAAGTATTCATGTACCAAAATAATAGACCGCACGTGTGCAAGAGAAGGGTTGTGTTGATGAGATGCTGCTGCAGTGGATTGAAGAGTTTTATCTCAAGTACAGTTTTATATTTAAAAAATAAAATTTCAGTTGGATTGCAATTTCCGACATGTAATTTTCGAATGATTTAAAAGGTGGCCCACAACTTACGACTCAAAAAAAACGATGTGTCCCAGAACATACAGTGCACAAAAAAATTACTTTTAAAATTAATTTATGGTGTCCCAACAAATATGGTGTCCCAACATATGCGGTAAATACGGTAACCAGTATTTATTCATTGAGATATAATACAGACAAAAGTGATCCAAAATGTATTAAAATATTTTGCCAAGTCACAAATATCAAGTTTTGTCTCACACACAAACACACACATGCAGTGGCCCTCACTATAATGTATCTCAGTATAAGATGGGTAATGTTACTAATATGTATCCCAATGTCATGTGACCTCACCTACAAGATGGTGTACTTTCATGGCTAACATCAACAGTGTTGTAGTGAAGGAGCATGCACTTTATATACATACATATATACAAACAATGGTCTCTCAATATTATGTATATCAATGTAATGTATGTGTACTTGTGTGCTTTTCATTCAGTCTTTAATATTTACTTCCCAGTACCTAGAGAAATGTTCACACTTCTCACTGAAGATGTCAAATTACTTTAAACTAATACTCAGATGAGTTTTCCTGAATATGAATTTCTCTTGCATAAAAAAGATTCAAGGAAATTCCTTATCATTGCTCAAGTTTACTTTGCATTGAAATAAACCTGATTAGGACTAGGAGGAAGAGGCTGCTGATTTCACATTAACTGATAAAGATGGGCTTAGATTCATTGGGCCCTAATTTCACCTTTGGGTAAGCAGGGGAGTACAAATGTTTGGGACAGATACAGAACTTTGGATGCCAACTCCTGCATACCAGCCATATATATAAAATCATGGAAACCATGATTAACAACAGGCTGAAACACCACCTAGAAACTTGAGTAAGAATTTGCTGTCACAAATCCAAAGTGGCTTCCATCATAAGAATCCACAATAAATCAACTGATTTGATTAGAGTCGAGTATAAAATTAGCATTCAATGCATAAAGCAAATGTGATAAAAATATTGTAGCAATTTTCCTTGACTTAAACAGGCATATGATCTGATATGGACAAAAATCACTGATCTCAACAATTATGGAATACCAGGCCCCATACATAGAGGGGTTATCACTGATCTCAACCATTATGGAATACCAGGCCCCATACATAGAGGGGTTATCACTGATCTCAACCATTATGGAATACCAGGCCACATACATAGATGGGTTATCACTGATATCAACCATTATGGAATACCAGGCCCCATACATAGAGGGGTTATCACTGATCTCAACCATTATGGAATACCAGGCCCCATACATAGAGGGGTTATCACTGATCTCAACCATTATGGAATACCAGGCCACATACATAGATGGGTTATCACTGATCTCAACCATTATGAAATACCAGGCCACATACATAGAGGGGTTATCACTGATCTTAACCATTATGGAATACCAGGCCACATACATAGATGGGTTATCACTGATCTCAACCATTATGGAATACCAGGCCACATACATAGAGGGGTTATCACTGATCTCAACCATTATGGAATACCAGGCCACGTACATAGATGGGTTATCACGGATCTCAGCTATTATGAAATACCAGGCCACATACATAGATGGGTAACATATTTCTTAATTGGTTGAAAAATCCAAGTCAGAGGATAGAGTGGGTAACAGATTACCTGAAGTGCATGAGTCCAAAAATGGTACTCCACAGGGCAGTCCATGGACCAAGGCTATCTGGAAATGTCACAGTTCATCAATGACAGTGGAGTCTGGAAAGTGGGAAACCTGTCCAGTAAGACTTTGGTTGGGAGGTCTAGATGATATTGGGATGTGAACAGACAGGTGGGGTTTCCAACTACCATAGTCCTGTTTACTCAAGACTTAAAATCAAACCTAACCCACCAAAGGTATACTTGAGCAACACCTTGATTAAATTTAAAAGGTCTGCCAAATTCCTAGGTATGGTATATGATGAGTACATTGGACGACCACTTAATGGAGACTATGAGAAGATGTGATCAGGACCTCAATGTCATCAGGAACCTCAAACAAACCCAACTGAGGAGCAAAGCAGGACACTCTTTTCATTCTGTATAGATCTTTAAATCAGTCAAAAATAGACTCTGAAAGTGAGATGTTCTCCTTAGCCAGACAATCACTAATAAAACTATTGGATCAAATACAGTAGAAATTGTTAATTTGCACCAGTACCTCAATGGAAGAACTGCAGATTAAATCAGCAGAATCACCCCTTAGGCTTAACCAAGAAGCAACTATTCTAGATACATGTGCTGTGCTTGCTGGAACATAACTCATCAAGTATAGATAGATCTACTACTAAAAAACATGGAACAAAACAGTTGCTTAGTAGATATTATGTGGTACCCATCACACACAGCTATTCGGGGGAATGAAGGGTAGATAAAGAAGCCAAACTACTCTTGATTAAACCTGAAGCCCATCCGTTTGCATAAAGTACCCAGAAACAATATGGTATAATCACAAAAAAGGTCAACCTCAAGCATTAAGGGAGTAGGATAACACCCAAAAGGGCTGAATACTTTACTGAATCTTTAAGGAGGTCAGTAGAAAGATTAGTAACCTCAAATCGCACAATGCTAGTGATATACAAATTATAAACAGAATAATGTAGAGGATAATGCAACATATATCGACTGTCACCACTGTCCCATCCCACAGGCAACTTCACATGTGATAAATAACTGCCTACATTATGCAGTGTAAACAAAGGTATTCCAGGCCAAACCAACCAAGCTCAAAGCCCTCTCAACTTATCCAGATATATTAAGACTGAGTAAATACAAACTTTCCAAATGATGTCAGAACCTATTCAGTTTCATCTCAGAGATGGGGAAAATGGAAGAAATTTTTGATCTTCTGTAATATACAGAAACAGCCAAATATGCATACTCAAGAAGACTACATTACACACAACTTAAGGAGTAGGGTAGGATCTTAATTTTGAGTCCCAAGCCAAAGTCAGGAAGGGGAGTCTATTCAGCTGAGGAATGGAGTGACAGTCAATCATGTCATTAGGACATGGTGTCGCCTCATTTGAGAAAGAAACACATCATCCATATAAATCTGACATCTCAGTTATCAAAAAAACAAAATTAGTATTAAATAGAATAGAACTGTAACCAAACTGCTTTAAGAGGAGATGGTAATGAAGAAAGCCCAAATTTGGCTGTCGATAAAAACTTGGTCCCACAAAACTATATTATAAGATGCCCAGACCATCAGGACCAGCTGCACAAGGTGGCAACCATTCAGCATTTAACTTAACAGAAAATTCAAATCCCTAAGTATATAAGATGGATAACAAAGCTCCTTTGAACAAGGAAACCAAAATAAATAAATGGGAAATCAAAGGGGAACAATTTAACATCACAACAAATCCTCCCAAAAATTAATAATTTGTATAAAGTGGTTAAATCCCCAAACATAGGTCCTGTCACAAAAGGTGACACAGATTATAGCATCTAAATGAATTTAAGGTTAAAGTGTATATATAGGGGGCTGAAGGCATTACCATCGCATCAAGTGAACTATTTTACTAATAACAACACAGTTCCAATTCTTTTCATAATTTCAGGCAAAGCAACAATTTTAGGCTCCACAATCCCAGGCTGAAAAATGGAACCAAACAGTGACTGTGCAACCCTTGTTGGCAATTTCTTTCCAGGGCCTCAACCGGACATGTTTGATAGGATGAATCGGACTGGCACAATTCCCATTCACCATAAAACTCTTAATACCCCACAAGAATGTACCAGAGTGTCATTGGGTGTGTGCTCTTTTCCCATCCCTCAATCAACTAAATAGTATGCTAATTGTACATTAAAGTGATGGATGGCTGCATTATTTTGGATGCCACTTGTTGAGAAACTAAGTAGTTGGCACCATCAACATTAATCAGTTGTATATGCACACAATAGCTAAAGAGACTCAAATCCAACAGACAGACAGACAACTTTGTGAACAGAGTACAAGGATGGTTAGAATGGATGACATGGATTATTATGTTAATAATTTCAATTTGGACTTGTCAGCAAAAGAAATGCATGAATAAATATTGTAGTTCTAGTTGGTGAAGTATATATTTTCAGAATTTTGAAAAATCATCAAAATATGCTCAGTTGCTCTTAATTAATTTGCAAATCCTTTGACTGTTGATTGAAAATAAGCATAACAGTTCTGTTTTTCTTAAGTATGACCAATTATTCAGACCAGTTTTTTTGGTTAAGGATTAATCAGTGAATTAATAAAATGATTCTTGTATATCGTGATGAGGAACAAGCATCAGTGAGTAATGTGTCATCTAGACGTGAACCAGTCTGCACGCAGCTGCATGGAGAATCCAGTCAAGGTAGAAACAATTTTATAGATCTTATAAATTTTGAATTTAATATTTTTCAAGTGACTTAAATATTACATGTAAAGAACAACAACATTGTGTAAATTAATTATTTTAGAAACTTTAAATCCTGAGAACACTTTGACAAGAGATTAATATCATGACTTTACTAGATCTATAAATGGAGATTTAATGGAGAAAGAAGACAAGGAGCAGTTATGGGAGTTAGACATGTATTTGAATTCAAAATTAAAAGTATGTGAATAAAATGAAATCATTATTAACAAAGCCTAGACGAGGAAGGATTTGCAGTCAAACAGTTTACATCATTAATATGATTTATGGTCTTTGACTTTACAATCATTGCTTAAGTGTTGTCACAGTATATTACCTGTTCACAAATGTTAATTTGTCTTCTCTGAGTGGTCTTGTGTATTTTCACAATTCATTGGTATTTCAATAAATAATATTTCAGTAATAACAACTTTTCTTTAAGGAGATTCCCACAATGAACAGCCAGCAGCTCAGGTTCCTGACACAAAATCTAAACTTGATACAAAAGGGAAGTTGATATCAATGGATTGTTCATTTCAATACAGATACCATAATCTTCAACCATTTCTGAAAGGTTATCTGTTCTTTTACAACAGATAAAATTAATTGTTGTATAAGCTTACTCCTCCTTGTCACTTAGGGATCAAATCAATTAGGACTAGGAGTAATAAGCTCCTAATTTCACACTTACTGAAAAAGATAGGCTTGGATTGAAATGGCCCTAATTTCACACTCGGGTAAGCATGAGAATATAAATATGGGAACATATTCAGAACTGTATGACCAAACTACAAAAATGGTCAGAGTGGAAGACCATTTTTATATAGAAAATTTTAATTTGGATTTTCTTTGTGGTCAATGTGAGTAAATATGGTAGTTCTAGCTGGTGAATTATATTTTCTGAATTTTGCAGAATCATTTAAATATGATCAGTGTGACCAAACCACAAGAATGGTTATATCATACGATATTGAATATTATGTGAATAATTTTAATTTTGACTTTTTGTCCACAGAGTGATTCAATATGGTAGTTGATGAATTAAATTTTTAGAAATTTGCATAATCAGTCAGATATGTTCAGTTTGTATTTATTGACATATTCTTAAACTATTGATTGATTGAAAATAAGCATAAGTTCTAAATTTGTTTCTCAAGTTTTACCAATTACTCAGACCAGTTATTTTGTTCATTAATTAATGGGTGGATTAATTCATTCATGAACTGACTCTTAGATTCTGCTGAGGAACAAGCAGCCATGAGTAATATAAATCACAAGTGAACCAGTCTGCATGAAGTTGCATGTAGAGTCCAGTCTAGGTATGATCTTACAAATTTTGAAATTAATATTTTTCAAGAGACTTGAAAATCACAAAGAACAACAAAACTGTGTAAATTAATTATGTTAGAAACTTTAAATCCTGGGAACACATTGACAGGAGACTAATATCAGGATGTTACTATGATTTTGTGGATGCAGATTTAACAGAAAGCCAACAAGCAGTTATGGGAGTTAGACATGTATTTACAGTCACCATACCAGGGGCCCCGAGTGGTCTAAAGCACTATCCATCATGGATCACTGCCATCTCACCTCTGTCTGCTTGGGTTCAAGTCTTGGGCTCGGCCAATGTGGATATGCGAGAAAGCTTGCCGGTAGCTTCTCGTGGGCCGGTGGTTCTTTCCGGGGTTTTCCTGGGTTCTTCCTCCACCATTAATACTGGCCACCATGTATAGCCTATCTTGCACTGAAAAATGGCGTCAAACCCTATAACAATAACAACAGTCACCATACCACAAACAAATGCCCAAAAATGAGTACCAGAGGCAGGACTTTTTGGCCCATCATTGACTTGTCATTTTTACAAGATAAAAATAGTAAAATGTCCATGAATGAAATCTATACAGTTCCTATATTACTACATGCCTTTTTATCATATAGGTAACACTGTTCCGATATTGAGTGTCATAAACTTGAAGATTCTGTGTGAACATTTTTCATGGCAAATCAGATACAATCTGGCACACCATAGGACATGGTTCAAGCAAAATTTATTTGATATGATGGGATACATTATAACACATGGTCCAGGTAAGACACTATGTGCTGTAGCAATCTATATTATGCTTGCTCCAATTTTTGCTTTAAAATGCTAAAGAATAAATAAAATTGTTATCTAAATTTTAATTTTGAATTATTTCAATAAATCTGTTAATCTATTGCCTTATTGAAAGGATTTAAGGTGAGATAAACAGCATGCAGATCCATGTAATAATAGCTTAAGTGTAATAATATACATTAGTATCACTTTTGTCTTTACACCGTTTAATGATAGGTGAAGTGACTGACCAAGAAAAGATTCAGGTCAGTCTATTTTGCATGCTACTTTTTTCATGAAGGGTCACTTATAAAACGATTTTCTTACATATGAATGCAGTTTAACAAAGAAACCTACATTTTAAAGAGTTTATTTGATCCTTAACAGGTCAGTTGATACCCCCTCAAACCTGTCATGCACTGGATGGTTACCTTGATCTGCAATCATTCCAGACTGTGCTGACAATGATAAAGGAGTTCACCAGGTTCATTATGAATCTTGGAATTGGTAGACTGGCAGCAACTTACTGATTTCCAACATCAACTACTGCTTCCACAACCCACAAGCTTCATACCAAACCATGGCCCCACTGACATGACTGGACAGGGGCCTGGTGGAAAATGCTTGTTTCCAACTGAAGCTTTGGGATATGGTATGTTTGATAATGTGTGTTATGTGACTTGGATTTTAATGTAGCTTTAAAAAATTTTCAGTGATATTGCCATGATGTCTGCAGTGTGGCAGTTTATAGTGATGTCTAGCACTGGGGCATCATGCCACACCTAACACTAATCTCTTAATGTCATGCGCCAAGCAATGCGGTCGTTAGTAACATTTCACAAGTATTTGGTATGACTGGGCTGGGGTTCGAACCCTCAGCCTCCCACTTCTGAGATGGATGCTCTAACCGCTAGGCCACCAGAGTGGTTTAAGGTATGTATGATGCTTAACCTGTGCTGAAGGCTAACTCGTTTAAAAGACCTTTATAAACCAAGTCAGATTTCATGTGTGGTGCTCTGGATGCTCAAAAAGTAATGTATTATGAGAGCAATTTAGATATCTTAAGGGTTCCTGTCAATGATATCCAAATAAAAGTGACCACAATAATAGCCGTTAATCCTTTAATGTTCTGACATAAAAACATGGGACACAGTATTACCGTGTTTGACAATTCCATAATGCCCTATTCGACTGGAGCAATGCAGAATAATTTTCCACTCTACTTTTGGTGGATCGATTGGATTGAAAATCATAATGTATATGTGGCTTTACATGGAAAAAAACTTAGGTTAAGTTTGATTTTCTCCATTTTCTGACAACTTCTTAGTATATATGTATTATGGAAACTTATTGTCAGCACAAGCTATCTTTCAAATATAACTTGACAAAATGTGACTGCCAAACTATTTTGGCAAGTTGTACAAAGTGTTACAATAGTGTTTTCAGCATTAATTATCAGAGGCTTGAATATAAGTGACAATTAAGCTGCAATTTCAATTGATGGTCTACATCAGTTGCTGCATGTAACCAGTTACTGCCTGAATCTCATTTATTCTTGATTTTGTGTAGACTAAATTCAGAGACATGTAATTCCAAATATTTCTGATATGTGGTCTTAATTTTATTTTCATCTTGTTCAAAATATACCACCAAGTCCAGATTAAATAACAATTATGCTATAATAACTTTGTGCAGCAACTGGAGCAGTCAATTCTTTTAAGGTGGAAGAATCCATATGATGTGCAGGAGTGCTAAAATTAGATCATTAGGAGTAAGTGGCATTTGTTCCAGGTGAAGCTGTAAATTTTGATTTTTTTGGTATCGGGGCAGGTCACAGTGGATGAATCAGCTGTGGCAGCTTTTGCTGATGCAGTTGACAAATAACACGTCAGCATTTTATCAGTTTGAGGAAAAGTATGTTCTGCATGCATTTCTAAGAAATGTGCTTGTTATTGCAATTTCCAGGCAAGCAAGAATTTGATGGAATATCCACACATCATTAAACGTGTTTTAGGCCAAACAAAGAAATTGTTTCAGGTCTGCTGACTGTCCTTGTTCCTAGCATTTTTTCCCCAATAATTGAAAAAAAATATACAATGTTTAAAAAAAACTTACAAAATTTCCTGCCTGCCCTAATTTTAAAACCAGTACAATAGGGAATAATTTTTTGTTTGGCCTAATACGATTGTTGATTTGTTTAGGCATCACCATCAAATTCAACAGATGACACTGTAAAAGATAATTTTTTAAATATATTTTTCAAAGTAACTCTCTTCACTTGCTTTCAGATGGTAAAACTAATAGAGACCCATGATATCACTATTCAGAAATGAGACAAGATTAAGATTATGGCCTGTGAAAAAGCTGCAAATGGCAATGGGCCAGGCTACACACTGACAATGAAGTTAGTTTATAGTACATTTCCCATCAGGAATTAGCTTCTTATGATGGGGGCCCCTGAGTGGCTAAGTGGTCTAAAGTGCTCACCATTACGAATCACTACAATTTCACCTTTGCGTGGGTTTGAGTCTTGGGCTCGGCCAATGTGGGTACATGAGAATGTTTGCCAGTAGCTTCTCATGGGTGGGTCGGTGCTTTCCGGGGCTTTCCCGGGCTCTTCCTCCATGATTTATACTGGCTGCCAAATATAGCTTATCCTGCGCTAAAAATTGGCATTAAATCCTACAATGGCAACATTATTTCCTTCTTCAAATGATTTTCATGATTGATGAACCTCACTACTGAGCATACTCACTACTGATGATCCAGATAATTATCCCATCTTTGATCGATTTTGGTTCAACTTGTGTTTTCGAGGAAATTACCAGAAAATGGTCAATTATAGCAATTGTTTGCTTACTCTTTTTCCAAATTTTTTCTACATTAAAAATGTGTCAGAAACCTGGTAGAATTGTAAAAGCTCATAAAGTGTATATAATTTTTTGGGAAGCAGTTTTTTGACATAAATTAAGATCTGTGCATTAAATTCTTAAAGAAAAGGTCAAGGACAAACAATGTGGTTTAGGTTGCATGTTGACAAAACAATAGCTATGCAAGGTTAAGCAAAAGAAAAACATTGGTAAGTCCTGATAATTTTATTAAGTTTGCTTCTATCTTATATTTCAGACTTTGAAATGGATGGCGCTTGAAGCAGTTGGTCATGAAAGACTCGGATCAACTGAGAAAATGGTGGCCATAATTGAATTCATCAGTTGTGCTCAAAAGAAAACTAAAAACAATAAATCTCATTAATTTGACTGTAAATTTATATATAAGAAATAAATGTTTCAGAAACATTTGCAAACTTTAGTCTTTGTTTGGATTTCATTATTTAAAGCTAAATGTGCAAAAAGAAGTTTAAAGATATTGTACTATTCCATATTGAGTAAATCTTTGTATTCCACATTGTCTATTGCCAATTATTCCATATCTGTTGGACCATTCCGGTGGTCCACTTGCAGAATCGAAAACAGCTCCACTCAATAATCAATGAATTTGGTGTAAAAACATGTTAAATGAGCTAATACCTACTGCCATAATTGATATTGTGGATTTATGACAATATTAATTTAATTAAGTGAAATTTAATATGCATGCTTTCAGTTATTCAGAAGAATGTTGGAGACCTGTTCAAAATGGGATTTTAGGTTATCCAAGATGGCTGACCAAGTGAATTAATTTGAAATTGAACTACATTTAGCATATCTGAACTTCAGATGATACAAACTCACACACAAACACATAATGCAAGTTTCTTTTTCAAAAGTTTATGGATATGCAGTATTCATAAAGATTTCATATTTTACTTTCTATCACTGTTATGAACAAGCTGAAAATATCATTACCATGGAAACTTATTTAAATACCAGACAATAACATGCTCCATCAATCAAGACCATTACAGTGATGGCTTAAACCATAATTTCTCCATGTATGCACGTCAGAAAGCAATTAGGAACTTGGAGGCCTAAATTTGAGAATTAAAAGTACAGTTACATGCTATTAAGTCAGCACAGGTATTAGGATTAATGAGCAAGTAACCTCATGTGAAACAGCAGTCCTGAGTGACTCTCAAATAGCAACAATGTCTGACGCTCAGACACAGGCAATCCCAATTTACCAACCAAAATTAAATATAAGATGACCATACAAGTACACGTAACAACTGATACCCAAAGTAATCCTGCATATATGCAAAAAAACAGTACCACCCCCTCTAGTCGTGTCATACTTGCTACAGCAATAAGAGAATACCCATGGTCCTCATCTCAAACAAGTCCATTGCCTGCATCAGCAACTGCACTTCCCAATGCTCACATAAATGTGACATCAGCTCAATTTACTCACACACCTAAGACACCAATTTCAAGACCCCTTCCTCAAAGAGATGTCTGAAATACAAACCAGAATCCAGCACAGGAAATCATAAGCCAGAAAAGAACTGGGACTCTTATAATGGGCTCATCAATATTGAAAAGCATCATACCAAGGAGACTTCTTAAAACAGATGTACAGACTCTTAGAGGTGCAAAAATCCACAGACTCTTAGAGGTGCAAAAATCAACAATGTTACTGACAGAATAATGAATACTTGCCTAACAAATACACCTAAATTTTTATTTTACTAGTTGGAAATGCCAGTGATGGAAGGTCACTAAATCAAATCAAGACAGATTTTTAAAGTTTACTGTATGCTGCTAGGTATTTCAGCCAAATTACACATAAAATAATGATATCAAGACTACCTTATCATGTGGACTCCAGGGTGAAAGAAATCACTGATCTGATAATTGACCTATGTGAAGACTTAGATTAAAAAGTACATTCCACAATATACATCTTTCTTTCTTCAGAACCAGGAGGTTAACTGAAACCTCTACCCAAGACAAAATCCATTTAAGTAGAAAAGGAACCTCTCAACTACTGAGAAACATTAACATGTATGCCCCATGTTCAGGCACTATAATGAGAGTACTGTCTCTACTGTGGAAAAAGTGGGCATGTGATACTGTATGGGTATATCATCAGGGTAAACAGACTGAGTGCTTCAGATGCCACAAGTTTGGACACGAACAAAAACTCTGTGAATCAATGTATTATACATACTAGGAAGCTGGCAAAGAGATGAATGCCATTGCTTTGTTTATAACAAAGCTAAATTTATGTAGTGATACTATGGACTTGAACTATTTTCAGGATCATTATGTGACTTTGAAGATGCTAATATATATGAATATTTAAATATGGAAATAGGATGTCAGAATGATAAAAGTAGTATCATGCAAGATTCTGAAAACTATCACTCGCAGATCATTCAAAAATTTTAATGAACAGTTTCTCAGTGACCTTTATAAAGTTCCATGGAAAGTGATCCAAACTTTGGATGACACAGATGAAGCTCATAGGGTGTGGACTGACTTATTTATGGATATAGTCTCTAAGCATGCACCACTGAAAGCACATTGAATAAAGTATGAAATCCCAGCTATTTGATGTGCGTTTGAATCTCTGGTTTGGCCAATGTGGGATTGTGAGAAAGCTTGCCAGTAGCTTCTCATGGATTGGTGGTTCTTATCGGGGTTTTCCCGGGTTCTTCCTCCACCATTTATACTGGCTGTCATATATAGCCTATCTTGTGCTGAAAAAATGGCATTAAACCCTACAACAATGCTTGAAAACAAAAAAAGCAACACAAACTGCATTTGGAAAGTCTTCAGTGAACTCACTGGGGGAACACACAAAGCTCAAATACTCACTTCTGGTCAATAACACCATAGTCACTGATGACATTGACATTTGTTACGTGTTTAGGCTCAAATAAACAGTAACACAAAAAGAGTGAAAGCAACAAGCTTTTAAATTTAACAAGTTGTTTTCTTGGAAAGATTCTGTAAAAATAAAAAAATCCCAAATAATCTAAGAATAATCCAAAAATTGTTTTGCAAAAGTCCTGGTAACAAATGTTCTAATAATTTCAAGTTCAAATCCTGATAGAAAATCCAAGATGTATGACGATGACATATCCTGTAGTCAGTACTGTGCTTATCTACAGTTCCTTGTAGCAATACAAATAATGGCACTCTGGTATTGGAAATCCAAATTGTACACAATGTTTTTCCAAAATCTCTGTGAGCACTCTTCAAATATTTCCAGAGAATAAAGAATATTTTTTAAATCCAAATGATCTGAAAAAAATTATAGCTCAAGATCTGGCTACAATAAATCAACTTGATATCAGTGTGAAAAGCCCAAAAACAACCCAAAGCCCCATCATGACCTTGACAACCAATCATTTTAAAATAAAAATAGAACTTTGTTTACTAATTTTGAATCAAGGCCAACACCTGGTGTTTATGAAAAGAATCATTCAGGTCAACCAATTTTCCAGAAAATATTATCCCCAAGGAATAAATTTACATTATAATAGCATATAATAGAATAAAAAATTTAAAACTTTACAATTAAAATAAATATGAATTAAATCAGATATACGTAACAAATTGTAAACATTTTCAATGATTTTTTTTCACCAACATTACCACATAAAGGAACCAGTGATAGAAAACAATGAACTGAAAAAGGTCTGAAGCAGCAAAATCCCTAATGAGGTATTGTTCTCTATCTCACGGGTATAAAAATGTTTTAAAAAATGTCTTTTGGTACTTGATACTGTACCAAGAAAGCTACAGGACCAGATCAGATTGGTCCTCCACTCATTAAAACTTTGCCTCAGCTATTTCACATAACATAATAATCCTAATCAATTTAAGTATTGCAACCTCATCTGTCCCTAAAATATGGAACACACCAAAAGTAATGCCTATTCACAAATCTGGTTCTAAGGATGATGCTGACAACTACTGGCCAATCTCAATACTACCCAGCTTGTCAAAATTGATTGAAAAACGGGTCCATGACTCGCTCATGTCGTATTTAAAAAAAAGAGCATTTGGACTAATAACAATCCAGAAAGAAAGAAAAATTTAGCTGACAAGTTAAAAATATTGCCTATTAAAGACCAAATCCAGTTGAGAAAAGCCAAATAATTTTAATTATTCCATATTGACAATTTACAGATTCCATGTGGTATATTGCCCATTATTCCATATGGACTACTGTTATTGCCAAAATCCAAATGGACTAGTTACAGATTCCATATGCACTAATGCCAAATGCCATACAGAATTTTTATTTTTGTTCCATGCATATAATCCATCGATCTTGTGGACTAATTTACATATTCCATGAGATTTTCCATAATAAGTATGCAAGGAATCCATAACATTTCCATATAGATGCACTGAAATCCATAACAGTGGCTCAGCTATAGAATATAAATGTATATATGGAAAAATGTATGGATTGCATATCCAGTCCATATGGAAATTTGTGTAAATGTATGTATGGATTGCATATCCAGTCCATATAGAAATTTGTGTAAATGTATGTATGGATTTATCATTACATATCCAGTCCATATGGAAATTTGTGTAAATGTATGTATGGATTGCATATCCAGTCCATATGGAAATTTGTGTAAATGTATGTATGGATTACATATCCAGTCCATATGGAAATTTGTGTAAATGTATGTATGGATTGCATATCCAGTCCATATAGAAATTTGTGTAAATGTATGTATGGATTTATCATTACATATCCAGTCCATATGGAAATTTGTGTAAATGTATGTATGGATTGCATATCCAGTCCATATGGAAATTTGTGTAAATGTATGTATGGATTACATATCCAGTCCATATGGAAATTTGTGTAAATGTATGTATGGATTGCATATCCAGTCCATATAGAAATTTGTGTAAATGTATGTATGGATTTATCATTACATATCCAGTCCATATGGAAATTTGTGTAAATGTATGTATGGATTGCATATCCAGTCCATATGGAAATTTGTGTAAATGTATGTATGGATTAAATATCCAGTCCATACGGAAATTTTTGTAAATGTACCGGTATGTATGAATTACATATCCAGTCCATATGGAAAATTTTGTACAGGTGGTGATGGATGGGATTTCAAGCTCTCAGACCCTGATGAGGTGGCCCATCACTGGGGAATTAAAAAGAATAAACCTGAAATGGACTTGGAAAAGCTTAGAAGAGGACCGTGCTACTGTTATGACAAGAACAGAATTCATAAAATTGCTGGAACAATATATTTATTGATTTGTGTGTTATCTTCAAAGTTTGATTGGCTATATTCCAGATAAACTTTTTGAGGCCACATAAAAACAAAGATGATGAATGAAGGGTTTACCATGGAAACAGACTGGTTTAATTTTATTCAGTTTAGATCAGCTGTAGAGTTGGTTATTTTCTAATGTGAAGGATGGAACAGAGAATAGTTGGTAAAGACACATTTACTACATTTTGATACCTATTTGCCATGTAAAAAAATAGAAAAGCCAAATAAATATTTGAGGATATGAATAATGCATCCTAATAATTATAATACAGTATGTAGAAAATTTAATGCTGGCACTTTTGTTCAGGAGGCTTAGATTGTTATACATGTTGGCTCCCACTGAAAACAAGGGTATGAATAATAAAATTTATGCAAATTAGAAGAAGGAATAAGAATATTTTCTAACCTCAGTATCATCATTTATGCATCTGCCTTGAACAGATATTGTGCCAAAAATATTGGCAGAAAGTTGATGACTTTGGTAGCTTCTAATCATTTCCAAAACGATCAGAAAAGATATTGTCAACACTTGGCATTAAAAATTCTGACTGAAAAGTTATCATGTTTTAAAACAATGCATAATTTAAATAGCTAGGAGAAAACCCATAGTGTGGATCAAGAGTTTTTTAATCATGTAGGAACTGAGATGATTATTAAATCAAATTATTTACATTGCCGTTAGCTTTAAATGTGTCATTGGGTTTAAAGCTGTCACTTAAATCGGTCAATCCTGGAGGTCCTGAGAAGCAAAGTAGCACTGCCATCTCCCCTCTAGGGGTTGTGATCAGGTCTGTGAAAAGAAAAAATCTGAATGAACATTGGATTAGTTGAATAGTGCAGCCTAATATTGAGACCGGAAGTTTAATGTTGGCAATTTTATTCAATGCAATTTGTAGTTTTGGATTATTCATTCTCAGAATTTTTCTTGAAATGACGTTATTGCGTGACGCTGTTTTTTATATTTATAATACTTTTAGTATCAGGCCTTGAACAAGGAAAAGGAGTAGGTTTTTCATTTATAAAGGGTCTTTTACCTAATCATTGACAAAGATTGTATTCAGTTCATCTTATGATGGGGGGGGGGGGGCCATGAGTGGCCAAGTGGTCTAAAGTGCTCACTGTTCCAGATCATTACCATCTCACCTGTTTGGGTTTAAGTCTCAGGCTTGGCTAATGTGGGTATGTGAGAAAGCTTGCCATCAGCTTCTCACAAGACTGGTTCTTCCCAGGGTCAGCTCAACAGCATTAAATACTGCTGTTTAGGTATTTTGTTCCAACCATTTCCAACTCTGTAAATGTAGAACAATTTTCTACTTTATAATCAAACATGTGTAATATTTTTGGCAATTTCATGTATTTTCTAACTAAATACACAAGTTTCAAGAATAATCAACATTGGTATAAAAAAATAAGTTGGAAAATGCAGATCATAAAGAATTTCCATAAAATTCTGTTCTGTAATATTACCTGCAGAAGTCTGCCAGGACTACTTTTTCTTTGAAACAAGCATGAAAGTAAACAATGAATCAATTGCTCTGGTGGCCTAAGCGGTTAGAGTGTCTGCCTTGGATAAGGGAGGTCATGGGTTTGAACCACGGCTGAGTCAAACCAAAGACTTGAAAAATCATCCTAGCAGCTGCCGTACTTGGCACTCGGCATTAAGAGGTTTGTGCTAGGAATGGTCTGACTGGGTGGGACATGACGCTTCATGTATCTGTGGCCTGATGCCCTGGTGCTAGTAAATGTAATTTTAAAAGTCTGTATTTCTCTTTCAACTAAAATTTATTTATCAGAAAATTTAGTATTAATTCTTGAAAATGAATATTTTTGGAAAGAACAAAATGTTGATGTTTCAAATAATATTGAAAATATTCTTCATATTCTGCTCATTTTTGTCTTTTGTTTAGAATAAGATGCAAAAAGATTTTACATCTCGTTACAGTGTGTGAAACTTGCCAAAACAAACTACAAGCCCACATGACCATTAGCCTGAATATGCTGGTCATCTTGCGCATAAGCACTTGGTCCTAAATTTCATCATACATGAAGACAAAAGTAGTCAATAACTGAATGATAAATGCAGGTATTTGTGAATATCTGCTCTAAGTAAGATTATTCAATAACAGACAATAAAGAAACACACTAAGATATTTATGTTGTATGTCAAATTTATAACGTGGGGCCACTGTTGACTGAACTGGAAAATGATGCTTACTGTCCAGCTGATCCAGATCTATGCCATGTTCATCTAGAGGCTGGACATCACAATCTGTTGCTACCATTGACGACCAGTTGGAATCCAAATCAGAAATAGAACTGGGATCCTTACTGAATGACTTTACACCAATCAGAACTAGAGCCAGCCACCAAAGATGAGGCTTTGGCATCTCAAGTACAGCTGCCCATGAAATTAGGTCTTCAGAATGACAAATGCAAGCGGTGGATTCCTGGAATTGGGTCAAATGCACTGACATCAGCAGCTGAACAGTTAACAGTATTCCCATGGTATTATAATACATCCTAGTTCTATATTCCCAGCAAAATCTGCAACCCAACTTTTCAATACATAATTTTCAGTTCATAATATCTTACTCCTGTTTAACTGGTTTTCTTTTCCATTGTTTTATTTGGTTGTGTCACCTCTGGAGGAATCCTGATATCAGCCCATATGTGGATTTTGGGAATGGGAAGTAGAATATATAATCAGACATTGAATTGATGAAGAAGAGATTTTAACCGAAGCTACACGCTGTTATGGAATGCACTTACCTGTTACATGTGAGTTATTGATCTTCATCCTGGATATGTGGTCATAACAAAAAATTCATTATATTTTCAATTTATTTATTCACTTATTACCATGTAGTTGATGTATCCATGGTCAGATGGACTGGTTACTTACTTTTTGCCATAGTCTGTCATGAAATTAGCTGGCATTGGACTGGCATGTTGTCAGCCATTTTGTAAGCAGTCTCAGTGATATAAAATAAAATAGTAAGCAATGATACTTTAAAGCAGATTATTCAATAGTTTAGTTTTTAACAATAATACAAAACGTTTGGGCTGAATTTTCATCATCATTATCAATCCCTTAACCCAAGAGGTCATTGGGGCTGAATTTTAGTAGTTACAGAAAAGACAAAGTGCAGTAAAAGAATGCGTCTTTTTCCATGAAAACCTTAAGTCATGCTGGTTACAAGTAATTTTTTTTTACCATTGTCCTTTTCTGTACCAGGAGATGGTCTATATAATTGTTCCCTATTTTCAAACTTGCAACTTTACATTTGTTCCATGTTTATTTTGTGCTAGTTTAACTTCCACCATTTATTTGTCAACAAACAAATTAGCAAGTATGGAATTATTTATGATCAGTGATTGCTTTTCTTCATCGCAATACACATATTTTGAAAAATGTAGTTTCTTCTACTTGTGAGAGACAATGTTACTTTATAGCCATGTAAATGTCATGTTAACATAAAATGTTTGGATTCAAATTATTAATTTGTAAAATGCACAAGTTTTATTAGTTTCAAACAATTATCTAATGTTTGTTGAATGTTTTAATTTTAACATATTAAAAGAGAGAAAATAGGAAAAATCAGTCATGGCTAGGAATCTTTTCAATAAAATCTTTTGTTTATATAATAGATTTTAAAACAAACTGATCAATTACTTTTGAATGATAAATTATATTTTACATTGCTCTTTTAAGCTTTAATGAATATCTCAGATTCCAGAATCCAGAGTCTTTATGAATATCAGCTAGAATGCATCATACTTGGACATTAATAAAATGTTTTCAGGATTTTTGTGAAAAATCATTTTATTGACTTTACCTGTATATTTATGAAGCATTTTATTTTGAAAATAGTCTATTTACATACACAAATATATTTGTTTATTTTATGAAATAATTGTTGTCTTGAATTAATAGCCAGGAGTAAGTTGTGGACACACTCTTTAATCATACTGCTATGCTGAAAGTCTTTAACATCCATGCAAACATGTACAGAAGATCTCTGCATACAAAGAGTAATTGATACTCTGTAGAATGTTTATACACTTTGTACACCTAGTGAGTACATTGTGAGTACCAACCCAGACAAGCCTTGGTGGATGTCAAATCTGTGACTAATAATAATAATAGTAATATTACTACTAATAATAATAACCTTATTTAAAGAGGGTAACACAATTAGCTAAAAACTAATCTACCTTGAGGCCCTCATACAAAGGAATTTTTTTTTTAGCTGCATCTCTGAAGACTGATGGATTATGGGTCAAACATTCTACCAACTGAGCTTTGCACATATAGTTGGCACTTGGTATTAATCTGCAGTCTGTGCATACAAGGTTGATACTTATTAATCCACACTTTACCCACATGTGGTTGATATTTGGTACAAACAGTATTAAGACACACTGCACACAAAGTTGTCACTCATATCACATGATGTTAAAGCACACAATCATTCCATTCAGTTAAGTTTGTGTTAGACCAGGCACTTAGATGGTGCCCATCACTTTGCATAGGGTTAAATTTTAAAAGAAAAACAATTAGTTAATTATTTAAAAAATGACCTTGAGTGTCTTATATACTGTTAAAAGAACTTTTAATTCGCTTTATGTTGGCGTAAAATTGGTGTAGTATGGAATATGGAGTGTACAGCTTGGCCTTACTTCAGATGTGCAGCATTAAAAAAACTGCTAACTCCGCTTGGTCATTTTCACTTCCTGGACTTAAGAGGTAAATTGTACAAAAAAATAGCTGATAGCTTTTTTAATGTGCACCTTTAGATGTTATATATTTGGTAATACTTTCATTGCACTTTTAGAAGCTGCATTGTCTAGAATGGCAAAATTAATTTTCCCTAAATCTTGACAACTGCTAAAGTTAGTGTAATTTAACTCAGGCTGATTTTTAGAGCTAATGGGAGCAGTCATTTTGGTTAGCTGTATGCTTAGATCATACAGTTTCCACAAGTACAATATCCAAAGAAATTTCAACCTCAGTACATGAATGTAGCATAAAAGTATGCCAACTTTCTGTCCACTGTGCATATTGCAAATGCAGACAACTTTAATCAGAAGTTCATATATCTGTAGAGTGCCCCCCATCAAGACCACATATATATTATTATAATTGTTTGATTTAATTAGGTTGCATATCTGAAATGTTATAGTCACAAGCATCATTACAATCCTTTTGAATAATTCTCATGTTTTTTTAAAACAGAAAATGGTATTCATTAGTCCCGCATGAACCCCCCCATTATGATTAATATTGAGTTATTTTAAAATGCACATCACATTTTTAAAACATAGCAAACAACGTTATGTAGAAAGACAGGAAATTGAAACTTGCTAGTTATTCCTGAGATGCTACTAATAAATTATACAGTATGAAAGGGACTGAACAGATGAGGTTCATGGAGGTCAAATGTTAAAATGTTTGCTTATTCTTCTAACACTAGAATACTTTGCCTTAATTTATTTCTAAATTTCATCATGAATGAAAAGAAGCATTCTCTATGCATATTTCTTTTACTTAATGCAACAATTTTAAATTTAAGTTGACTTCTTTTCTGTGTTCTAAAACTAATACATTTTCCTCATAATTATAGTCATTGCACAAGAATTACTGCTGCAAGACATTTTGTGTAAGCATGAGTAACATATTCATAATTATCTTAATTTCATGCATATCATCAATTTGAATGTACTGTTTTGTTGAGAACTTCATGCATGATGATATGAAAATAAGAAAAATATTTGCACACATTTTTATAACTGTTAGGTCATTTTCACACTCTGGACATCAGAGGTAAATTATTAATACAATGACCTGATCACTTTTTTTACATGTCATATATTTGGTAATTCATTCATTGCACTTTCAAAAGCTGGTTTTGTCTAGTCTGTCAAAATTCATTTCCCTATTTAATAACATCTAAAATAGTGCACTTCAGCACATGGGAGCAGGTGTTTTGGTTACCTGTGTGCTTGATCATGCACAATTTCCACAAGTACAATATCCAAAGAAATTTCAGCCACAGCACATGAAAGTAACATAGGATAGTTGATAAAATATTTAAACACTCAACACATATAATTGATACTCAATATTATGTACCAGTATATTTAATTTGCATTGTTTTTGTTTTTAAAAAAATTCATTGTTTTATTTCATTGTGTACAACAGAAAATTGTATTTTGGGCTTGACCTTGTCCAAAGTCAAGTTCATTTTCTGCCTGACCTTAATCATTGATTTTTTAAAATTCTGTAAACAACGTGTAACAAATATTTTCCCTATGAGTATGGGTTAACTATTAGGATTATTATCTTGGCCTGAGTCAAGGACATTATGTTTACCACAATTTACATCATAATTGTAGTAGTAGACTTTATAATTAAAACTAAGATTTTATCTTGTAAACATTTGGAACCTTCTAGAATTAAATTTTCCACTAGGTAATTTTTTAAACAGAAAATGCTAATACAACTGTAGTGACATGAGGTCAAGTTGAGGACTATATAAACTTAATCATCTAGAAACTATTCATTTGTGCAATAGGATCTAGATGCAGAATCATTGTTGTGTCCAATCTTCCATTTGGGCTGGAATTTATTTATTCAGATTATCTATTCACAGGAAATACAAAGGGCTCATTAAAAAAAACATTCTTGAAAACAGAGACTTTAGTTCAATGTGAAATTTCAATTAAGGATATATTCTTGGATTATATTATTGTGATGACTATTGGTACATCAACACAATATGGGCCTCCACAGGTATATCAACACTTTCAGCGTTGGATATATTTTGGCTTACCACTAAAGTTAACTCAGAACTTTAATCATTTGGACATTTGTCAGTAATTCTAGGATAAATTGGGATTTTATTTGCAATGCCATAAGTTCTTTTTACATTTTTCACCTTGTATTCTAAAGAAGAAAATTATTTGTTGAATTTTACAAACCTTGCTGCTTCTCACAATTTTCTATTATTTATTTTATGGCAAGATGATAGAGTCATAAGAATACAATGTTAATACACTAAGCACATGTAGCTGATACTATGTACAATAATAATGCACAATCTCTGCATACAGTCATTCAATATTATTAAGTTTGTGTTTAGAGCAAGTTTTAGTAAGGATGGACTTACAGTAAAACCTGTCTTGAAAGACCACTGCTATGAGAGACCACCTGTCTTTGGAGACCCAATTCTCAATGCATGGATTCATTCATTATATAGTGTTATAACCTGTTATGAGAGACCACCTGTCTTGAGAGACCATTATTATTTGGCAGAAGGGTGGTCATTCAAGACAGGTTCTACTGTATAAGAATTTTGCTGAGTATCTAGTCCATGTACCAGGCCAGTTATTTTTTTACTGGATTTGGTTTCTCCACTTCCATTTCGTCCGGTTTCTCCATCCCACTTGCTCACCCCCACTTTTGTCAACCATAAAAGGTTTTATTTTTTCTGTACAAACAAATTAAGTTCATGCACCCAGGAAGACAGGGGTGGTGTGGTGGGGAACATGACCTGGCAAGATCAAAAATTTAACTTAAAAACTCAGCCAGCCATGGTATTTTCAGGTGGCTCAAAACCCAGCTGGCAAGTCTTTGACTGACCATGTTTCAAGTCCGTAAATATGACCAAGTTATTTAAATTTATTTTTTTATCTTTTTAACTTAATCTCTATACAATTTATACATTGGTAAAATTTCTATATTTTGATTTGTTTTCCTGAATTAAATGACATTTACTAAATAGATTCATTCTCTATGTTAGATCAGATTAAATATAGCAAAATTACTCAATGAATATATGAAATTCCTGGTCTGTGTTATATTTCTATTTAGTAAATGTCATAACAAAGGTCCTGCTTATCTCAAGATTCAATTCCAATTGAATTTACCTCCCCTTGGAAAAATGTATCCCCATCTTAGGTCAACCTTCCTTGCCATTGTTGGTGATACAATAATAATTGTTACATATTTTATGATATAATCATAACAAAATCTCCTGCATAATGTATTCATCATACATTAAAGACAACTGACTGTCCTCTTTGCAAATCATGCTGGCTTCTAAACATCAATCAGGTTTGCATTTAATCCATTTCTCGGATACCCTTGTCACGGGAAGATGACAGTGGACAGAAACATGGCAGTAGAACAAATAACATAGATCCTGATCTGCTGGTGTACAATGTGATGGCACATCATGGTTTATATTATTTGCAACTTAATTAAAATGAAAGTAGTTGAGTTTCTTTTTAATCCAATACACAAGTTTGGAAAACATGTAGAACATGTCTTTACTACATATAAGACAATGTTTTAATGCCAATTAAATGCTGTGTTAAAAAATATTAAGATAAAAAAATATTTTGTACAGTCCGTTAAATGTATTAGTTTCAAACCTGTAAAGCATTTCCAGCATTTTCTTTTTGATCTGAAAATTAGATAAATCGGCCAGAACATGGTCTCTTTTCAATAAAAGCTTTAATTAATTTTAGAATAGACTTTAAACAAATTGACCAGTTACTTTTCAAGAGATATATAATATTCTGGCTTTAAAGTACATGTAATCTCAGATTTGGATGTTTGGAATCTTTACAGAAATCAGCTAGAATGCAATGTACCTTGTACTTGGATAATAATGAAATGGAAATGGGCAAACCTGCTTTTTGGGTCAACATTTCATGGTATTAATATTGATGGGATAGTAATTTGTTACTGTTATATGTTTTATAATATAGCAATATCAGAACTTCTTGCACATTGTATTGGTCATACATTAATAAGATGGCTTTTCTTTTCTGCAGATAGCATTGGCTTTTTAAAATCTTTCATTTAATCAATTTCTCACATGCACTATTCATGGGAGGATGACAGTGGATAGAAATTTCAAGGGAAATAATTCTACAAGCCTATGGCAGCATCTGAATAGCAACTACTGCCAACGATATTCATAAATGATTTAATTAAATCTACTGTCACAACTAGGTCAGTGTACATAGGGAAATAAGAATGGGAGTTTCTTCCCTTTCAATATTTCTTACATGCACCATGTCGAAGCACAGTGCCGGATACCAAATAGGCAGAGTAGGCACTGGCCTAGGGACCTCACAACAATGGATCAAAATAATATTGACAAAACGTATTAGGAGATGAGATAATCTGCAAGGGGGCACCAAGATTTTTACTGTCCAAGGGCCTCCATAGGGTTTAATAAGGTACTGTTGAAGCACCTTGGTAGCACTGAATGTGCCCTAAACTAAGTGATTGGCTTGAATTATATAACTATCCTGACGTTTTTCTATGTTAAGTATTGACTGAATATTAGATGAAAATAGGATAGGAGAAAATCTGTAGGAACATGAAATAGGGGAGGCAACTGCTGCTCTTACTATTCTGTCTTGAAGTTCTTACAATGTGGGTAGCAGTACAGCATAATGAGAAGATCAATTGGATTAAATAGTCAGGTACACATTGAAAATGTTTTTAATATCTCTGCCAACAGTGGACTGATATTTATGATAATTTGTGGAGTTTTCTTAAACTTTACAGATAGTTTCTACATGGCTTCAAATCAAACAGGTTCAAAACTTTCAAAGCTAATATAAGACAATGAAAACAATTGGTCCAAGTGTACCTATGATTTTCGTGCACCTGTCTGATATCTGACTAATACCAGTAAACAAATTGCAAGAGTAATTTGTCAAGAAATCTGAATCAGTAGGGTGCTTTCTGTACAAATTCCACACACTACTGTTTACTGTATGAAAACAAGCATTTCTTGGCTTTTAGTATCTTTGCCTATATATGATGGCATGTTCAATATTAAAAGACCTGTGTATCACAATGATTTCTATCAAACTGGGTCAAATTCTGTTCAGCAGACCTTTGAGATAAAATTGTTTCAATGTTTCTCTTTTTAGTGTGTGTGTGTGTGTGTGTGTGTGTGATTTGGATTTTTAACATACCTTTAACAATTTTGCAGTCATATCGCTAAGATGTCTGCAGTGTGACAGTTTATAGTGATGTCTAGCACTGGGGCATCATGCCACAGACATGTAGCATGATGTCCCTCCCAGTCACATTATCCTGACACCAGGTCAACCAGTCCTAACACTAACCTCTTAATGCTGAGTGCCAAGTGAGGCAGCTGTTAGTACCATTTTTTGAAGTCTTTGGTATGGGGCCCCAAGTGGCCGAGTGGTCTAAAGCACTCACCATTATGGATCACTACCATCTCACCTCTGTCTGCATGGGTTCGAGTCTCGGGTTCGTAAAATGTGGGTATGTGAGAAAGCTTGCCGGTAGCTGCTCGTGGGTCGGTGGTTCTTTCTGGGGTTTTCCTGGGTTCTTCCTCCACCATTAATATTGGCTGCCATGTATAACCTATCTTGTGCTGAAAAATGGCATTAAACCCTACATCAACAACAACAACAACAAAAAGTCTTTGGTATGACTCGGCTAGGGATTGAACCCATGACATTCCGCATCCGAGGCAGACACTCTAACCACTAAGCCACCGGAGCAGTCTGTTTTTAGTAATGGCTGCCATATTTGATAACAGATGGGAATGATTTGTATAATCTGAAAAGCCTTCAAGCACATTAGTATTATTTGTAGAAAACTATGAGCCTTTAATGTCAGGATGCATTCTGTTAGATTTGGTTGGATTCTACTGAGCAGTTTTTGAGTAACAGTCATTTCATGTTGTTTTTTTCCTCTTAGTAACTGTGTCTATATTTGAATTTAGATTGGTAGTACCTGTGCAAAATTCAAAGCTCTGAGTGTCGGAATGTTTTTGTGAATTTTGAAAACAATTATTACAAGTTCTTTTTTAACTATATGTTTGAAGGATTTTCCATTGTTAGTCATGGTGGTCATATGTGATTATAGATTGGCATAATTTATATCAATAGAAAAACCTCTTTATGCCATGTTGTTGTCTTTGTTAAATTGGTCAAATGCTTTTTATTTTTAGAAGTTGAAAACAGCAAATTTTGAGAGACATGGTAGGCACAATACAGAGATTAACACAAATTCACTTTTTGGTCTTATGACCAGGTGATCTAACAAAGACATCTGTTATATATATTTAATTTAATTGTTTGTCTTTTAGTTTTTTATAAAATATTTATTTCATTATATGCTATTGTTGTTGTGGAGTTTAATGCCATTTTTCAGCACACGGTAGGCTATGTATGGCGGCCAGTATTAATAGGGGAGGAAGAACCCAGGAAAACACCGGAAAGAACCACTGACTCACAAAGAAGCTACTGGCAAGTTTTCTCATATACCCACATTGACCGAATCCGAGACTTGAACCCACACGGACAGGTGAGAGTATGCTATTGTAATGTAGCATTGTCAATGGACTTGACCTTGTCCAAAATTGAATTCATTTCTACTTGACCTGATTGACTTTGTTTTTTTTTATTTCATTTATGTAAACAACTAATAATAGCTTCATTATTCTACATGTGCAAGAGCTTATTAACCAAATTTTTATTCAGGCAAACAAGAAGTGGTAAATATGTTGATCATGGTCAGGGTTTTTGGAGATTCCCATGTGAATTTTATAGGCTATTGTGCTGTAAGTAAACAAAGCTCATTAGATCATTCTATACAGTTCTTTTTCATTAGGTAATGGTTGGTTTTAGAACATGTTAATGTGACCTGAGATCAAGCAGTGAACTGTATTATCTTGTGACTGAGGACTTAACCACTTGTGCTTTAACATCTGGCAATTTAAGTTGCCTTATTCTGTGACCAGTTTGGGCTGAATTTTATTTTCTTCAAATTATTGAAATCAAGTGATTATTTTCTCTGGAAATACAAAAGTGCTCTGATAAAATTATTCGATATAGACATTCATTGAAATGTATTCTTAATTCTAACCTGGACTAATATTTCTGTGATTCAACAAGAAACTGTTGACACATCAGTACTTTGTAAACCATAACAGACACGTCATCACCTTCAGTTTTGGATTTCATCAGGACTTGAACTGAGTTTTATTCAGGAATTTTCATTACTAGGACTTGTCTCTTTAATTCTTTGATTATTTTTGGATTTAATTCATAATAATGTAAAATAAATTCTTTTCATTTTCCACTTTGCATTCTAAAAAATTATTTGTCTTTACTCTTTTTTATTACTTATTTTAAGAGCATAGACTCATAACACAACAGATATAAAAATGCAGTACATCAAGCAAAAATAGTTCAAAATTTATTAAATCCATTCTGTAAATCATAGTATATTTTTAATATTGTATGTTTGAACATAAATCTACACCATGAAAGTTAAATGGTTTTAAAATTATCTGTAATTCAAAGTTGTTACTCCATTTTAAAATGGGGGAAAAATTGGCTAAAGTGAAAAGCATCACTATGAAAGTCATATTATTACACTGTTTTTCATTCCTTTGTAAGAACTTTGTATCGGTATCTTTCCTTTATTACGTTTCCAAAAGAAGCAAAGTGGTTGCATAATAGTAAGCCATTGAATGATAAGGAAAATATTAAATAAATCCCCAAAAATTCACCTTTATTTCAATTGTTCATTTTAACTAGCATACACAGTTGAATAGTACATGTTCATATCCTTTACAAATGCACGTTATTAACGTCTAACTGAAATTTTTTTAAAAAATCGTTTCAGCAGTTACATATTTCTTTTATTATTTTTTCATTCCAAAATTTGAATCATACAGGTAACATGATTGGAAATACATGGTATGTGTTTACTTTGATCGCAAATTTGAACATTGAAAGGACTTGTGATATGAACTGAGCTCCCATAGTAAACATAAGCAAACATCATGATATTAAAAAATAAATAACATGAGACTGAAATATATGTAAAATAAACAAATGAATAAATAAATAAGAGTTAGAATTATCGTCTTTAACTACTTTTCTATAACTCTTAACGTATATTACTGGATTGGTGAATACGGGAAGCTGTAAAGTATGGTAGGATACAACCGTTCCAGTCTATTTTGTAATAAATCTAGCATTTTTGTTTATTTGATACAGTAGTGTGCCATATCTAAAGTTTTTTTTCAGAATGTTCTAACCTGACACTTTGCTTTTTGTAATTTTGAATTTTGGCGCCGACTGTACTAGTCACTTGTCTAGCGAACAAGTTTCAATGTATTCAGTATACACAGACGACATTTTAAGAAAAGTAATAAGTAATGGAATATTGCAGGGTTGGTCGATACAAACAGTATGAACATCATATGAACTCAAATTTATGTGAAGCTAAACTGATTGATGATAATTTGAATCCCCAACATGGAATCCAATTGTTACAGGGTAGACCCTCCGTCCCTTGATTCATTGACGGATACTCCTAATTTTCACTGTAACGAACCCCTGTGGTGCAGACGACTTATCGCATCAAGCATGCACTGAATACGAAACTCCCATGCCCATCAAAACTCAAGGCAGATATCGTGGTAAGCCTAACATGGACAACGCAAGGATGCTTCACTTTGTTTTGTTTTTTTTTGTATTTTACATAATTTACTGTTAGTAACAACATAATGTGTGTAAAAGGTGAGCAAAAACAGTATTATACACTCCCAAAAACACGATGGGGAGGTTTCGCCGAATGAACCCGTACCTCGAAAATAAGTTACATATTTACAGACCGTAGCTTCACGTGGGTCGGTGGTTTTTCCCGGGTTCTTCCTCTACCAGTTGTACTGGCCGCCATGTATAGCCTATCTTGTGCTGAACAATGGCGCTAAACCCAACAACATCACTTTGAGATGTACACAAATATTCATTTTGCTTTTTATCTGTAATATAACCATTATTTTGCAGTTAGAGTTAATTGACAATTGTACATGAACTGTAGTGCAGTTGCTTTCTGTAGGACATGTACTGATTGAGTTCTTGTAGTAAACATATGCCCACACCATGATATTAAATCAGTAAGTTTATATTTCTGAATGCTAATGATTAAACCAATATTTTATAAGTATATACACATTTTTGATGGGTGGTTCCATGTAGAGAAAATGGTATGAGCCTAGGATTTTCTGCTAATTTCAGTAAAGAGTTTTCCAAACTTAGGTCTGTAAAAGGACTGCATTTCCACCAATAAAACAATGTCTGTTTTTTTTTTATGGCTGAAACTAAGATAAACTCTCAAGATTCTTTTTACTAAGATCTTACTTTCATTATATGGTGTTGGATAATTCTGCACATCGGGTAATTCTGTGCAATGATAAACATTCCTGCAAGCATTGGATCATGTGTTTTTTTTAGTCGAATATCCAATTTGTATCAAGAAATAACGATTGTCCTTTTATTAAGGAAGTGATATTCATGAAGTGTGCAAAAATATCCCACATTTCTACCCTAATTGCATATGGAAATGTGATTTCTAAATGTCAACATAACCCACTCCATGACCGTCTTGAACTTGTAACCCAGAAAATCCAATTTACTATGTACCTTTTAGAATCATAAAATAGATACATTATATAAAAGATGGAAATGTATACCTTAAAACAATACAGCATTTTAATCCAAGTTTCAAATTTTGCAAGAAGTTGTCCCACATGAAGTTTTATTGTCTGCTATACAACATGTCAGCTTGCTGCTAGAACAGGATTCTCAAGAAATTCCTCGGTGTATAGATTGTTTCTAAATTCTTTAGTAATTTTTTTTCCATAAACGAGAAGTTGTAAACACATTACATCCTATTCATTGTTGGATCACTTGAACATAATAGCTTATTTTTTTAATAAAATGCTGAACTTTACTAACTGTTTTACACATCGGTTTAGTTTGCTTAATATCTCTTGCCATTTATTGGCATTTTTGCATTGAATTTTGTAAAACCAGCTATTAACCTGACCTAATTACTTTACCAAAATGCTGACAGAAACAGTCTCAAGTAATGTATTTCATTTCCATAGCCTGATTAATAAACATTACATCGTTACGATAGCTATGTGCAGAATAGGCCGACATATCGCACATCACGAAAACACAAGGGTGGTATCCAGTGTGTCCAAAATTAATATTATTTTGAACAGAATATTCTGGTGACAATTGCCTCCTTTCAGATGGTAAGCTGTGACTGCAGTATTTTAGTTTTGTCAATCAGATGAATTTGGTATGCATTTTGCTTCAATATTGGTGACAGAAACCTTAGGTGCACATAAATGTCTGACAGCATTATATATATACATATATATACATACATATATCTGGATACATACATCTGCATCTGTGTGTTGACCAGCAGCAGAGGGGCTGTACAGACCGAAACTTTTTGCACAATAAACCCCTCCAGGAAACTATTCCTCGATAGAGGGCTTATTTCGACGAAATAAACCCTTCTATTCAGAATACAGGACAAAAAAAAATGTCCCCCGAAAACTCGAAGAGTTTCCAGGGACAAACTCGTTGAGTTTGCACTGACAACTTGGGTTACTTCAATAAATCTGAAACAGTTTCCGTGGCGGGGTCGTTATTGAAAAATCCATGGGTCGGGTCCATCCCCTCTGCTGCTCTGGGAAATGAGTTTCCAAGGAAAAACATTTTTATGTTGCAAATAGTGTATCAAGTCCAATACGGTATCTTGTTCTGGGATCGTGTAAATTTATTGTCACAAATCCGTGAGGTTTTCTTTGAGCATGACTGAAGAAATTTTTAAATTTATTTAAATCCATATCACCACCACACCAGGTTTGATGAATATTTCTCAGTGTATGTGTATCAACTCCATTGAATATCGCAAGAAGATTACAATTATCCCTGATTACTTTAGGAATTTGTGTATAACGCTGAGTAACATAAATCACATCAGTGTTTTTGTGACGTCCCCGGGAAAATATTCTTGCGGGATTTTTTTGCTTGTCCAACATAACATCATCATACACTACTAGGTTGTTAATTGATTCATCAAGATCCTCGACGCTGGGGGCTTCTTCGATATCAGTGATAAATTCAACAACATCCTCACCGTCTTTACTCAGCGCGCTTGCACTCTCATTAAAATCTTTTATAACGTTATAGCATCGTTGATCATCTACAGATGGAGCTATCAAATACAGTTTATCCCATTTCATCCACTTCATTATCAAGTTCAGCAACAGCTGTGTTTTACCTGAACCGGATGGCCCAATTATAATCGCGCGGATAGAGTTTGGTAGCACTGAATTATGCTTAACTGGCTCTTTCTTTTTTGTCGCAGAAAAATCTGTAATTTCCATTTGTATATAAAGAATAATAATTATGGATCTATATTGTGTGAAGTGTAAGGCACGAACCCCTACGAATGATCTAACAACCATTACAACAAAAAATAACAGACAAGCACTTTCTGGTAAGTGTACGCGATGTGGCACAAAAAAATTTAGATTTAAAAAAAAAAGCGAGAATTTAGCGGAGGTGACATTGCAGCCAAACTTGGAAAGCTCCCCGGAACTCCCTGGGCAAAGTATCCCGGAGAAAAACATCTCCCAGGATACAATTACTGCGGTCCAGGGACCCGACTAGATATCAGACTTGATGAACAATCTAAACCAAAACCGGGAGAGTATCCGATAAACGCTATCAACGCAGCGTGTCACATACATGATGTTGCTTATCGAAGTAAAGATCTACAAGACAGGCATATCGCGGATGTGAAATTAATTCATGCACTAAGCGCCATAAAAAATAAATCATTTAAGGAGTCACTCGCTAATTGGTTAGTAAGATCAGCGATGAAATCTAAATTAGTATTAGGCGCTGGATAATTAAATAAAAATGCAAGCGATTTATTATTCCCCAATCGGATACTGGAGAGGTAACTCAGCAATTAATAAACTCGCCAACGCGGCATCAGTAACACGCGAGGTTGCCAAAAATTGGCTATCAAAACAAGCAATATGGCAAATCTACTTACCACCACCTCGACAAATCAACTTTGCACATTTTGATGTTAGTGTGCCCAATGAAGTTCATCAGGCTGACATACTATTCCTGCCTCATGATACTGTCCGTAGAAAAATATACAAATACGCGCTAACAGTAGTTGATGTTGCCAGTAGATACAAAGAAGCAGAACCGTTAGCGACTAAAACAGCGTCCGAAGTCGCCTCTGCGTTTAAACGAATTTATCAACGAGGACCTCTAAACTGGCCACGATTATTACAAGTTGATCCTGGCAAGGAATTTCAGGGCGCGGTGTCATCACTGACAAAGCAGCATAACGTTACCATACGACGAGGACATACTGAAATTCATCGGGATCAGGCAATTGTTGAGCGATTTAATAGAACACTCGCTGAGAGATTATTCGGATACCAGTACGCGAGGGAATTCATTTACGATACAAGATCTCGTGAATGGGTTGCAAGACTGCCAAACGTGATAGCCGCACTGAATAATGAAATTACCAGAACAACAAACATGAGACCTGTAAATGCAATCACAAAAAAATATATACCCCGCGTCAGTGAACGCGGACAACAGCAACAAAATGTTTCAACGCAGCCAGGGACGCTAGCGTCCCCACTGCTGGGTAATGTCACCGTTAGGTATTTATACGAACCAGGCGAACTAGAAGGAGGAAAAAAAAGAGCAACCGATCCCACATGGAGTGTTACTACACATAAGATATCCAGCATAACCAGATCAACTGGGAGAAACGCAATCTACAGATTAGATTCGACTGCTCCTCAACGCGGATTTAAACGCGAGCAACTTCAGGTGATTCCCGAGGATACACAATTACCACCCCGATCACTAAAGTGATCCGCACTGAAGTGATTCAATCATTTAAATAACTGCAGCAACACCTCTGCGTCGGTTACACTCAAGACAGGTCAACATCACATTTTCACGTGTATGACCGCGACTGCTATCTATTCTATCTACGGTGAATTGCCTTGGGTCGTTTTTCGAATACTGCCACAGCAATAAACAATTACAACTCGCACAGTGATTATTCTGCTGTTGTTGTAATTGTATTACAAATTCAACATCCAAACTTTGTTTGGGATCAAACTCTCTACCATTTTTTTTGTCGCTCTGTTTGTAACCGGCTAATTTCTTTCTTATTGTGTCGTCAGCGATTGAGCTGTCGTTGACAACATCATCTAATACAATTCTTCGTAACTGACCTATCCTTCTTACTCTTGACACGGCTAAATAAACTAAATTTGACCACTCGATGCGATCATCAACAATCCAAACTGTTGTATCTGAAATAGTTAGTCCCTGCGAACTGTGGATGGTCATAGCGTATCCTAGCGTCCACGGGGATTTGCTCATTTTCAGTGCCTGTTCAACAGCATCAACATCAACTGTGACAATATCATTTAATACTAAATTCTGTTTCTCCGGACCCGACGCAGTCAGGCGCCCTGGAATATCAACATCAATATTCTGCAATCGCGTATCAGCTGGTCTATAACACAACGGCACTGGCAACATGGGAAATTTCTTCTGATGTAACTGAAATAACTGCTGCTAAAGTGTGTCCCTGACTATCTTTCTACTTGCCACAATTAAATCACCTGGTTTCCACGTTTCCCAAAAGTCGCTCAGCGAAGTCTCTGGAATTATTTCACGCATTATCTCACACTGGACTTTATTGGTTTGTAGCCTGATCAGTGCCTTAAACTCTTTCAGCGTTTCATCGAGTGCTCTAACATCGTTAGTTATTTCCTCATAATAATCTACAAAAGTTTTCAGCCACTCGTGTGGAGATTCACCTGTAAATGGGGGTGGTTGACCATGATCGCCGCACATCACCACTGCGGTATTTTTCTTTAGCAGCCAATCCAGAAACTGTTTTAATGTATCCAACGGCACAGTGTCTATCTCATCCCAGATGATTTTCTCGGGAATATATTTCGTTCCCATTCGTTCAGGTGTCCACGTGCCGCCGCTGTATTTGAAAAAACTGTGATACGTGCACGCGTTAACATCCCGTTGTCTCATCTCCCTGGCAAGTCTGTGTGTGGGTGTTAGCACAATCATGTCAGAGTTTCTAAATAATTCAATCGCTCGAGTTGTTTTACCAGAACCACCAGGACCGTTCAGATAAACTGTTTTGTGTCTTGTAACAGGATCGTGCACCGGCGGCAACAACGAAGTTGCCCCCGACGAAACCATCGAAGATATTTCTGCGCTGCGATACTCATCCTCGATTTCAACATCAGCCGATTTACAATATCCGTGTAACATTTCATTCTTTATTCTCCACGAGCCCCACGATGGATCATCCGATATAACATTATCCAACAGCGCTGAGTGTTTTTTATCAATATAAAATGAATCCGTTGCAACTCTCACTGCGGCAACAGGGAATCTATTGATCATCGACAACAAATTTATGGATACATAAGCCAGCATCGAAGATCTCAAATGTATGTACTGAGATGATTCTCCGTCAATATAACTAAAAACAGTCCCTAGTTTTTCCCCGTTTGACAGAAACACATCTTTGCGGTTACAGAACATGTTGTTCGTGGCTGCATCAGCGACAATAAGATCCAATTCAGTCTTGTCCATGATTAATCGACTGTGATGTTGTTTATGATCATACGCTCCACCTTGAGTGAATTTCCCTATTATTCTTCGTCCTAGATCTTTTGCTGTGCTTTCATCATTTCTGAGTTTGCTTTTAAGTACTTCAGGAGCTTTCTTGATGATAGCGTCGATAGAAGTTTCTGGATATTCTCGTGACCAATCTTCGATGACTTCTTCTAACGTAACCGGCGTTGGAGTTGGCAACCAAACTTCGGTTTGACGACAATAACATATAATCGCTTCGCTGACCGTCAGCGACAACAGTATTCGACTGTCAAGCATGTATCGCAATAACACTATCGGTGCCCATCGCTTCTCAACGAAATGTCTGCCAAACCAAACATAACACACAGGATGTAAATCCTTAGCGAATTTAAACGACGACACACAAGCAAATCCGGTCAAGTCAAAATCGGGTAAAACACCGTTGACAGCTACTCTTGTCATGGTATTGCCAGCGTGGCCAAACCGTTTAAAATATTCGCTGCATTCTCCACGCCCAAGGAAACTTCCTGGATAACACGCCGTCATGTCCACGGATATCATACCGCGGTGATCATACTGAGTATTCCACAAACCGCCGTGTCCGTATTCGACACAGCTCTGCTGGATATCAGCAAGAAAACTTTTCGGAGTTGGTCTCCATGAATTTCGTTCCCGGGCTACATGCGCGACAACACCCGGGACAGTAAAACAGTGTGTCAGTAACGTATCAGTGTTGCCAGCATGATATTTTTCTGCGAGTTTTTTCATTTCCTGCTGTAACGCCATTGTTCTGTATATTTCCCCGTTGGGTCTCACAAACTGATCATATTCTCCATCTTCGCTACTTCTGAATAACCACACAGACACTGGATCGGTTTTACTTATCTGATAAATAAAATCAAACATGCTCCCAGAATTGCTTTGCAATTCCGGATAATACTTCACAACACGGTCTTGCGGAAATATCCTAACCGAGTCAGTCCAGGCGTGACTGTTATGATCGATAATAGTTATTGGTGTTCCACGGGAATTGTATTTACACTCATACAATACCTCACCGGTTAACGATGAAACCGTTATAGGAAATTTTAGTAATCGCTCTAGCTCAGCAACATCATTTATTGACGCTCCTTTATCCGCTACTCGTGTCGCCCACGCTGTTATTTTAGTTTGTCTTAGCGGTGTTAGGCCGTTTCCTCGCATTGCATTTTTAAAATGTTCCATTACTCGCTCAGCTACACAATTCAACACCGACACCTTCATCGGTTTGAGTTTATCAACGCGTGGTTTCTTCATCGGATAAATTCCATAAACAACTGCGGTCACAGGATACGCTCTGGCATAATATGGTATATCAATCCCAACAAGTACTCCCGGTTTTGAGTCTTTACTTAACAGAACGGTTTTTCCACGAACGCCTCTGGCATCAAGAACAGGGTCTAGTTTGTCTCTGATAATCCACGTTCCCTCGCCGACTCCAACAATAAATTTTATCTGTACGAAATATCTTCTATCGTCGAGATACCCAATTATGTTACGCGCGATTGTATCGTTCATGGTAGCATCAATGATACGGTCACGAGAAATGCTTTGCATTTCCCGAGAAACGCTCGCGTTTCCGAGGATAATTTTATACGAAGACCACGTGTGTGCGGCACCATCACGACGAAACTCTTCTTTGGCATTCTTGATAACACCAATTACCTCTGCTAACTCTCTTCGTCGTGGATCAGCGGTTAACCGGTCAAGATCGAATCTAGAACCTGATATGGGTTTTATTCTGGATAGTCTTTCAAAACCCATTATTATAATTAAGACAAATATTTAAATAGACAAATATATTATATGATGAACCAATGCAAGTGGATCAAACTAAATTCATCAGCGCCGTGTAGCAAACCCTGCAGAGGCGAATACTGTGGACAACATGCTCAACAGGTCCGCGGTGGGAGTCTAGGACCGATACCGTGTATCAGATGCGGCATTGGAGTACGAGGAAAAACGCAATTATGTTCAGCGTGTGGTGGAAAACGCTATCGAGAACTAAAACGGTATTATGATAAAAAAAATCCAGACTGTGATAACGCTCTCAAATGCGAGCGTGATTACATAAATAAGTTTTCAGACAAATTATGAATTAGACAATGATTTGCTTATAGTATAATGAATCAAGAATTCGTCCGACATCCAACTATTCCAAATTATGAGGCAAACCGAGATGGCATAGTGAGAAACTACAGGCTGAGGAAACAAGTTGGTACAGTTGATAATGCTGGTTATTTAAGATTTACTGTTAGGAAAGGGAGGTATTTATGTCATCGTTTCGTCTATGAGGTTTTTAACGGAGAGATCCCTAAAGGCCTTGTCATTGATCATATTAACGGGAACAGACTTGATAACAGTATTGAAAACCTTCAAGCGATCACTCAGAGCAAGAATACCATACGAGGAAGAGTTAAATGTAAAACAGCTATAAGAAGAGCAGTGAAATCTGTGAATGTTGAGACTCGTGAAGAAATAATATTTCAATCAATGAGCGCAGCCGGTAGGTATTTCGGTATTTGTCCACCTTCTGTACAGCATGTCGCAGATGGGATCTACAAAACAGCATTTTCAAAGAAGCTCAAACAGAAGATTTCATTCTGTTATATAACTCTTATCGTTGACACAAACGACGATAACTCCTCCGAGAGTGTGTAACGCTTTGCAGAGTTGTCGTTGCTGGTCAGAGGATTTGCTCCCCCTAAGAAAGCCACCTTGATAAAATATTTTATCGAGTTCATAACATGTAATCATTTATTTACCGTAGAATATATATTTTTTTACAAACAATATCCTCGTTTTACTGAATATATCCGACTGTTTTGCTCTTCTGTGCTTGTTATATGACCGCGCTTAAGAAAACATACAATTAAAATATTTTAAACAAGTCCCGCCCACTGCTAGAGCGAATTTCCAACTCGCAAGTAACAGTTGGGTTATATACGAAATCGCTCCCTAAGACCTTTGGGTCGATCGAAAGTCAGCACGCGCAAGCAAAACCATAAATTTAATCCGCCAATGGCGGGTGTCTTTTGTGCACCATCCAATGGTCGATTCAATGGATGGTTTTGCTCTGCTGCTGACCGTAGAAAATGACCCACCTGTGTATGTTTGTGTCGTCATAGGATAAGGTCTTAGGATAAGTTAGGATAAGATTACATGTTCATTGTGCCTTTACTTGCTGTCATACTCGAATCAGAGGTTAAAGGTTGTCTGTTCTGTACCGTCTCTTAGGATAAGATTACATGTTCATTGTACCTTTGCTTGCTGTGATACTCGAATCAGAGGTAAAGGTTGTCTGTTCTGTACCGTCTCTTAGGATAAGATTACATGTTCATTGTACCTTTGCTTGCTGTGATACTCGAATCAGAGGTAAAGGTTGTTTGTGTTGTCAAATAAATGTTTGCCGGGCCTGCTAGAGAACTCGATCCTAGAAGCCAGGGCTGTCTCGTCTTGTAAATAAATGTGCCTCTGAGTCACTTGGCAGTCAGAGGGGTCCGTCCTTAGGATAAGTTACGTGTTATATGTTTGTCCTTGTCAATTCACTAAACACGTCCTCTTGAGCCTATAGAACGTTATTTGACGATCTAGAGGCTCTTGCAGGGGATAAAGTGTTTCGTGTTACATGTTGTATTGTCATGTCGGAAGCAGTCCTCGTGGGGTTCTAGAACGTTATTTGACGATCTAGGCCCTTGCAGGGGATAAATGTTTCCGACTGTCTCGTTTTGTTTTGGAAAGCTAGCGTTTCTCATGCAAAGTGTTTCTATTAAAAATATAAAAATATATAATAATATGAATCACGAAAATATAAATACCATACTTGTTGAAATTAAAGAATTACAACAGCGAGGTTTTAATATTTTACTAGACACTGAAACAATTATGTCAGATTTTGAATCCTTGAATGAGCTATCACGCTTGGGGAAGAACAATCTCCCTGCTCGTTATAGGTTCATTAAGGGTTTGCAAGATCGTGTTTACAGATCACTTGCCGGGATAACTGAAAATCAGGTATCTGAATTTATTCCACTGTGCCGTGCAGTTGAGAAGATTCGTCTTGGATTGTCACAAGAGTATGAGACTCGAAAATTAATTAGCACCAGGGTGAGACGGTTAAAAGGTTATATAAAGAATCTAGACACGGAAATGCCTTGCATTTCTGACAAAAATACTAGTGTTTCTGACTACGAGGCCGACAAGGAAGTATAAACCGCATAGCGTGTGACTCACAGCACAAAGTGAAAGTAGAACCTGAGAACGCTAGCGCCCCCCCCTCCCGCTTGGAGTGTAAAGCACATTTCCACGGGTAAAAAAAAAAGTGTATTATTTTTTTTGCCCTTGGAAACTCAAAGAGTTTCTCAAGTGAAGGGCGCTTTCAGATTTTCAGGATTTGCTTAAGCGTTTCAACATCAATACAGGAATGAGAATAGTTCATAATCTGTTCTCGTTGACACCAAACTATGATCATATGATTTTGCTGTAGCTCTGTTAATTGTGACGGAGTTAACAAGAAGTCTTCGTCACCATACACGTCAATAACTATTTTAACGGGGAAATACTGTTCTGGGAATGTCTGTATTTGAAATGCGGTTTTTATTGCCTCGTAAAGAATTTGCTTATCATGAATATGAACTCGTGCATGAATGTACTCGGGTTGATACATTATACACAACCGTTTTTTTTTAAATGCGTGCTAGCACTTTCAACGATAACTTATGCTGGTTTTGATAGGGTATTTGCACGATAAAATGACGAAAATGGATCAGTGCAGAAAAAAAAACTATTATAAATATTATGGATCCCTTGACTTAGGACTTCACCAGTAAGTTTATACTAACAGTCTCGTCACGCAGGTCCAACAAATTCCCCCTCTGGTCGGTGAGTTTGAAATTTATCGTTGACAACCACGGGTTATGACACCGTAGATAGACCGGATTGATTGGTTCTTGCACAATCAGAAAACCAGGGGGGTCTCTTGGTGTGAACGTATACAGGATAAACCCCTGTTGTGCCGTCGTAGTATCTGATGCGCTGTAACTGCCATCGATGACGTCACATACAAGATTGACCGCAATAACATCTGTGATATTTACGATCCCGGGTGAGATGTGTCTGCCATCGGATGCTGTACTGTTGTCGTGCTTGAGAATAACAGGTTGTGGTTTTATTCGTTCGTACGTGGCAAGAATATCTTCGAAAGATTGATCGATGAGATCAGAGACTGATTTTCTCAGCTCGGGCACGTTATATCCAGGAAATTTAAAATCTGAAATATCATTCACTTGAATACCATATTTAATTGCAAAATCTGCTCTGGCTATCTGTCTATAATTATCATCGATATAGTCTTTAAGATCCAGTAAAGCCTGAATTATTCTTAGATTTATAGTTTCCATGGCCGATGCGAGTTTGTTTAGTTTTTCTATGGTTGTGATAATATTATCACGCGGACTTGTTAAATCAGAAATATAATCTTGGAAATATACTCGCAGGAGTTGTAGCTGTTGTTTATGTACTAGATTGATCGGAATAAATAATTCAGATTCTATATCATCTAGACGGTAAACACGGAGCTCCTGCCCCCCCTTAACACGTGGAGCTTCTATACTCCAAGTATCGGGCATTAAAGTACTTTTTCTTGCTAGTAATTGATCTGCAAGGAGTAAATAATAATTGTACTCGAGGTCGTGTAGTGCTTCTTTATAGGTCATAAAATCCGATTTTTCAGGTTTTGGTGGACGAGGTTTAACCTCGGGGGCCTTTGGCCATCCTAATAATGTTCGGATTGAGCTGTTATAAATATCCACGGCGTATCCTGGCGTTGAGATTTCAATGACCGCAGACAGCGTTGGTTCATGAGCTGTTATAGATATTTTGGCTTCCTTGCCGGTGATTCGTTTTATTTGGCGTTGTATCTCATTATTGATTTCTTCGATCTGATAACTCCCAGTGGGAAGTGTAATTGTATTCCAGTCAAGTTCACCCTGTTCGCCGGAGTCGGCTTTGCTTTTCCCGAACACGAATGAATTATTTGGCTGCAGACCACCAAATGATGCCGACCTAACATTGGGCCAGCTGTGATACACACTGAGCTTTGCTAACGCGATTTCACTCACTGGAATTGGAGTTCGAAAATTAATACCGAATTCTGGTGTCGTCGAGGACACTGAGATCATTGTGGTCCTTACCGGTGTTGTGTTTGTGACTATTTGTTGAAGCAGTTCTATTGACATTATTTATTTGTTTAGTTTTCAAATAGTCATTGTACGCATCTGACATTAGTTTGAATTCAGAATCTGATATCTTAGCGTCGCTACTTTGCACGTCTAACGATGATGATATCAGCGATGATAATTTCTGATATGCGGTCGTGGCTGTATTTAATTTTGTCGTGTAATCGTGTAATTTTGTGTTAGCACATGATGATATTTTTTTTGCTATGATGCCGAAAACTCCAGCTGTTGTTGTGGCCGCGGAAACACAGATCGTGGCGGCGACTGCTGCAGTTACCGGAGTGACCGCTGATAGTATTGCTCCGGCAGATGCAACAACGGCAGATACTGAATAAACCATAATATCCAGCACTGTTATGCGGCGCTTGTATTTTTTTACTTTTTGACTAGTTACTTCGATGACAGTTTTTAACTCAGATTGCCACTCACGGACTTGATTGTATCGATATTGTTGAGCATCTGGCGTCGTTGACATTATTCAATTACGCGGTAACCAATTGAGGCGTTGCAGCGACGAATTCCAAACAAAACCAGTAAGATGTTGCTGTTAAACTATCGTCCTCGGCTTCAAGCATAAATGTTTCCTCGGTTCCGCTGTTTAGTATTACAGTGCAAACCCCGGAATACTTATCGGTGGAATGTCTCCAAGGATATGTTGTGAAGATTTCAAATTTAGCGGCTGAAAACACAGACAACCTGTAAACACCGGTGGCTGTTGCTGTATATTTGATAGTGTTATTTTGTCGTGACCATGTTGCGAATCCCGATGATACCGTGAATACGATGTTGGTGATATGCCCCGGAGTAACTCCAGTGGGAACTTTAATCAAACTGGTTTTGTTAACGATATCAGGAATACCCGATACGATATCCTGCTGTGTTTGTTTGATCGTGTTAATGTCGGTCTTTACATCAGCGAGTTTTACATCGACGACTGGAGGAGTCCCAAAGAACTTATCCACGACCTCATCAGTTTTTACGAAGTTTCTTCGAAATCTTGTAAACGCGCCCACGTGAACATCATGCTCTGCACGCAGCGTATTTAGTTTACCGTTGACGATGTCCACGTATTGTTTGTTTGACGCATCCTGGTCGGATTCGGGATTCGCTAACGCGGTTATTTTGTTGCCGCTCATGCTGAGTTCGCCTGTCATCGTGTCACCGGCTTTTTTCACACATTTATCAACACCTTTATCAATACTGTCTTTGATGCTTGCGATTGATATATTCGAGTCCTTGATCCGGCCGCCATCACTAAATGCAACGAAGTTATCCTTGGTAGCTCCAAGAACTCTGCGAATTATATCATTCCACTTAATGTTGCTCGTTCTTAGTTTTCCTTGCCTGTCTTGGAAAATAGCAACTTCATCTGGGTCAACTCCAGCTATATTCAAAAGATTATCGACTTCATCTTTGGTCGCATATTTTGAGAGATCAGCATCTGTGCTTGGTTTACCTCCTCGTGTGAAAGGTCTTCCGTAAATATCCACCATTATTCTTATTGCTGTTTTTCAAATGCTAGCATTTCTCGATGCGGTATATTCATACACTACTTTATGAGGAGGAGTTGCTGGATTTCTTGAGATTGCATCAAGAACATTTAAAACCTCCCTCCCACAAATGGGCGGATCAATTAATGTTTGTGTTGGTAACGTCGACTGCCACACTGGAACATTAGAAAATCTGCTGACATACTTGAGAAACTCAACTGGCGGTGCTAAACCGTACGAATCAAAATAGATAATTCCACGTGGATCGATCGCGTAAGCAACCCAGTGAGTTCCCGGACCATCTTTGTTGTCGAGATTGATAATGCCAGTTTCTGGATTATTCGGTCGTTGCGGTAATTGATCTCGCATAAATACGCCTCTGAAATGTTTTACACGCAATTTTTTAACAGCATCGAGTAAATCAAAATTGCTCAACGGCGTTAGAATTTTTTTGGATACCATGATGGTGGAGTTCCTGGTAGTCTTAGACCGCGTCCCTTTTTTTTCTTGTATCCTTTTCCCGTTGCCTTTTTTAGTGCCATTCCAGCTGCAGTTCCAACTGCACCGAGTGCTGCGGCTTTTGCTACGGCTGGTGCTGCCGCGGCAATCAACGCCGGTATTGCTGCGAGAAGAGGAAATATTCCACCGGTTTTAGTCATGTCCTTGATAGCTGCAGCAGAGAAATCAAGTCGGACACCGGTTTTTGCTGTTAGTGCCTTATTAAAATGTTTAAGCTGAGTATTAGTCAACGACAATTTGTTTGGACCACCAGTAATCTGATCTCGTTTTAGTGTTATTGATGTCCCGCACGTGCTTGCGTTCTTTGATTGCAATTTCTTCGTTTGACCGGAAGTCAAGGTGACATTAACATGACTGTATGACATTATATCCTAAGTTTGATTTTAATTGCGTTACATATTCTCGATTGGAGCGTCGATGACCCTCATTCGTCCGCCAACACCTTCAAGCAGCATTGCTTTATCGGAGAGTATGACAGCAATCGCTCTGTAACCACCAGCAGGAACACCTACACGAGCTCGGAAATGTAGGTCGACAACAGATTGTTTAACCAGATCAAGATGTTCCAGCGAAAAGTAATAAATCGGATATAAACTCATAAAGTCTCGCTGTGATATTTGCAGGCCAGTGTCTACATTAAGGTCGCGCCCCATAAATGACATCAGACGATGATACGCGCGTGCGACACGATGATGTTCGAAATCTATTAATATATCCTCAGATGGCTCCTGATGCCCATTTATTCTCAACGAAACTTCAGAAACTCCAAGTGTATCAAATACCATTGGATTTCTTTCCTGGCTATCTGTTCTAGCACGGTATTGAAATGCAATGAAAATATGTCGTGGTGCTGATACTCCTTGTTGCGATGATATATGCCATGTAAACAACCCACCATTATCACCCTGAATAACGTCTGTGGTTGTTGTTTTCCAGGATAGCAGTGATTTACCGCCCGTGTCCATGAAAGACAACAGTCGTTGTTCTTCGGTGATTGACGGAGACAACACTGGCATCCACAACCACAGTTTAGTTAGTATTACCTGACCAGGGGCAACAGCAGCATCTCGCCAGATAGCGTCATTATCATCAGGTTTTCGCACAAGTACAACTGTGTGTTTGGCACCGAATATGACCTTGTGGACATCTCTGCAGAATCCAAAGATGTGAGACAATGGAATCACACCTGAGAACTCTTCATCTCCACTTAACATCGATCTACGTGTTGCAAAACCCAAATTAAAATTTTCGTTCATCGATGCAACTGCGTCACCGGCATTATTCATTGTTACATTCCTGTTCTCGGGGCTGTCGGTTATATCCTTTGCAAACATCATTGATGGTCCGGCTGATCTGGTGTAATCATCCGAGTATCTCGCCAACCCGAGAATTGTTGTGGCAACGTCGACGTTATCATGAATTGTTTCAATTTCTTTTCCATCTATCATGTAAATAGCGGATTTAAATAACGCCATGATGCCGTTGTTAACAAATCCAACTCGGTCGCCGATTCCGTAGTTAGTGTTATCATTCTTTAAAAGCCTACCTTCAACTTCGATGAAGGCCTCAGCGGGCAAGAAGTATCTACTTGTATCCTGGACCTGTAGTTCAATTCTTCCGCGTTGGTTAGGATCACGTGGCTCATAAGAATAATATTGAAAATCACGTACAGAATCATCTTTAAGTACTGGTTTGGACATATCAAACGCGTCATTGGATTTTCGTGCAAACATTATTATTATTTGTGATGATCTAATTAAAATGTTATCGTCACCGGAAACCACTACCAGCTATCAAATTAGCAGTTACACTATCTTGCAACGCTTTGGAGGTAATTCCTGCTGTTGCGATCTCAGCTAATTTCTGATTTACGGCCTTATTTACTACGCTACTAACATTTGCCGGCATAGCTTCAGTGGATGGTAGTTTTACTGGCACCAACCTCTCGACTGGGTTTTTTTTTCGTATCAGCTGTGCTAGTCGATCCTTGATTGATTGAAATGCTTTCCCGGCAAGACTACCAACAGTGCCAATGGCTTTATCCTTGACAACATCAGCGGCTTTCATCGCGAATTGTTTTGCTAACGGTCCAGCTTTCGGAGCGATTCTTGTGACTAAATCCCTAACAACATCACCGACTCCATCTCCGTAAACAACCTCGTATACTGGTAATCGTGAGTTTACTACTCTGACACTTCTTGGTCTGCGAAAAGAATCGTGTAGTATCATTTTATTTAATTATTGTTTATCTAACTGAATTTGCTAGCAAATTTAATTATTAGTCGCTGTGGTAACCGTCTGCGAGTTCATCAATGAGCCCCCGGTAGATGCTGATATCCATGATGCCACGCTGAAATAGTCTCTGACAGATATCTGCGGCTTCATTTATAATTTCCGGAGAATTGTTTCCGGCACGTCTTCCTCCGATGAGAACTTCCAACCGTGATACATCATCGATGATATTATTAGGGCAGGCAATAAAACCGGATCCTAAACCCTCCCCTGTTGATGGTACAATTCTTGGGGATAAAATGTCTTGAGGCAAACTTTCAGAAGATGTTGTTAAGCTAATTATCGGCGACCTAGTTTGTTTGAATTTTTGGCCCCGCGGACTTCCTTCAGATGCAGCCTCGTATTCACTTAACGGAGTTAGGTCAGGATCTATTGCTCTTCGCCGTGAAGGATATTGTTGTCGTTCTGTGTGTTGCAACGGTGATTTTTCTTCTTGAGGTTGCGATGGTGGAATTTCAAGTTTACGTATAGCATCTACAAGTCTATCGTATTTTGTATCGTCCCTGCTGATTTGTTTTTTATTTTCACGTATACGATACGAATATTTGATAAAATTATCATCTGTCATAGAACCGTGTTCTGGGTTTAAAGACACATCTCTTCTAATCAATCCTAACAGTATTGTCTCAGGTAATTTCTCTTCTGGTACATTTTTAAGAAGTTCAATATAATCCGGCGTAAATCTTTTGGCGGGGTCAGTAATTCTCCCTGTTACTCGCTTACCAGCAGGTACTGACACAACAACTTCATCGGGTGGAGGCGGGGGTTTAAGTCCAGCTGAAATATCCTGTAAAATTTTCCTTTGCTCTATTAAAGCCTCTTTGGTAACAGCTGCGGATTTTTCAGTAGCTTTGGTCACGGGTTTAAATAATTCCTCCGTAGTCTCTGCAAAGCCTTCCCGTGCTTGCTGTCTTAGTTGTAATTTTTGTCTGACACTATCACGGACAGGAAGAAATTTCTGAATTGCTTCGAGACGTTCTCGAGCTAATCTAGTCGTATGTGCTTCTCCAATATTTGCCATTATTTATTTGTCAATGATTTAATTCCGCTAACATAAAAATGTTTTTCCTTGGAAACTCATTTCCCAGAGCAGCAGAGGGGATGGACCCGACCCATGGATTTTTCAATAACGACCCCGCCACGGAAACTGTTTCAGATTTATTGAAGTAACCCAAGTTGTCAGTGCAAACTCAACGAGTTTGTCCCTGGAAACTCTTTGAGTTTTCGGGGGACATTTTTTTTTTGTCCTGTATTCTGAATAGAAGGGTTTATTTCGTCGAAATAAGCCCTCTATCGAGGAATAGTTTCCTGGAGGGGTTTATTGTGCAAAAAGTTTCGGTCTGTACAGCCCCTCTGCTGCTTGACCCATTTATTGACTGTTTCCCATTCTGTCATACCTTTAGTATGGTGAGTCCTAAAGTGGCAGTTTTGGACAACAACTTGGAATAATGAACAACTTGGAATCCAGAGTTGATCTGTTTTGAGAAATTGTTGGACTGTACAGAGACATATAAATAGACATAGGCCAGTTTTGCATCAGTTCCATTAGTGCTTCCAAATCCACTGTGCACAAAACTAATTCATCTCATGCATTTCCTGAGGTAAATCATTAAAAAAGCAAGCAAGTTATATTATTTTTATTACACATACAAATTAAATACATATATTGGAGTCCCTTATTTGATGACTGCTGCTAGCTAGATGCTACCCAAAATTACTCATTATTTAAATTTGTTTTGAAACAGTTGGTGTGACGACTCCAATGTGCCAATGTGTATTATTATGTAATCCAGTTCAGACTCCAAATAAAAGTTGTCTTTGTGTAAAACAGTGTAAGATATAATTGTTTTTCACATTGTCTTAGCATCTTCACCTATTTGCATGTGCTTTAAATTATCTATAAAAGCATCGTATTTTGTGTGTTGTGGAATGGGGATAGAGGAGGAAGAGAGAGATCAATCACTGTACATCCTAGCATGTATATTGAAATACATGTATATTGCATCAAGTACATGGACACTTCAAGTTTTATAAAATAATTTAAAGTAGTATTTATTATCTAAATACATTCCTTACATGGCAAAATATCTCTGCAATACCATTCCTACCATTAAAATAGTCTTTTTGTGACTAAAATTGTTGAAAACATGGACTGCAGGTAGCATGGAACAATTTCACATAACCCCATAACTGTGAAATATGACTGTCAGAGGCAATGCTACCAAACCCTTTATACCTCAGATATCATGCAAATATTCTTTGAATGCAGAAAGTCTCTTTAAGACCTTTCCTACATTTAAAAGTCTTTCATTTACTAAAATTTTAAAACATGGCATGAAAAGATCATGTACCAAGTTGGAACAGCTCCCATAACTGTGAAATATGACTCTATGGCACAGTAGTAATGGCCCCATTAGACCTTTAACTTCTTCCAAACATTATTTTTCTGCAACAACTCACTTGATCACCTTTCCTGTATGTAAATTATCTTCAAATGACTGAATTTCCCCAAATTACATGATAGTATCATGCAACAGCTTGGAATAACCTTTGTAATTATGCAGTATATCTCTGCAGGGGATAGTAAAGATCCCCATAGACCCTGAATACCTTGAAAATATTCTTTTCATGAAACAACTCTCTTTAAGACCTCCTACCTTTAAAAGAGTCATTTAAGGACTAATTTCCATAAATGGCATGCAGGTGGCATACGAAACCTTACACATGACCTTCATAATAATCAAATATGGCTGTTTATGGGGTGGTAATAACAGTCCCTTTAAACCTTGAAAACCTTCAGAATGTTTTTTTAAATTCCAAAATTGCTAAAAATGACATGCATGAATCATGCAACAATGTGGAAATGGCTTCATAACTGTTACATATAGCTCCACATATATATATAAAGCTCCATAGATTACAATATTTTCAAACTCTTTATATTTTTATGTTTTCATTTAATACAAGAAATCATTGATGCATCAAGCTTAAAAGTGATAGATAGGAATATTTTTTAAGAAAACAAAGATTCTGTATCTTTTTAAGATGCGGACTAGATATTTAATATTCATTTTGGATATTTTTAACAAGAAAATTATATACAATATTGTTTTGTTTTGTTCTTTTTATTTTCTTCTTAAGCAGTCAAAAGAATTTAAAATGTAAACAACCATTTCCCTGCATGTACCACAGTGATGAAAAAGTCCCAACAACAGTGTTATAAGACGTAATTCTTTTAAATTTATATCACAGTCAAAGCAGCTAATGTTAATTTGTGTCAGTTTTTATCCATAGATTTTGCAAACAAATTTGATTCCACAGTAATATTAATTGGCAAATTAAAAGTTTCTAGACTTACGGAGTGGGGATTCAAGATGGCTACCAGAGCTAGCAACTGGTGTAAATGTCTCTCAAGTGTTGGTGTTTTTCTGTAAGTTACAAATGTGATGGAGTATCTTAGATTGGAAATATTAGTGTTTGAATGTTTCCTCATAGGACACAGATGGTTAGAATTCCAGAGAACTATGCAATTTAGAAGGAAAACCTTATTTTTTATATTCTATGTAAAGTTTTTGGCATTGTTTCTATGATGTATTAGGATCTACACTATTTGAGATGACCCCTTATTGTAATTGTGTGCTTGCTGTAGAGACATTCATACATTAGGGTTATTAATAGCCTAATCCACTAACATTTGATGACAAAAAAACTAAAGTACTTGCAGCTCTAATATTAGCACCATGAGTAATAAGAAAACAGCTCAGACTGCCCTCAACTCAAGTCTGCAAGAGCAAAGGAAAGAAAGTTCAAAACCCCAAACCGGGTCAAGCAATAACTAAATCCAGTGCAGCACAATACTCAGGATTAATTATGGACACTGAGGAACTGAGTGATGTTTACTAAATCCAGAGAGATTTGCAAGATATTAAATCAACCTTGAAGGGGACTGTTACAATGGAAGACACCAATTTATTGGTTACAAGAGAGGAATTAGGTGGGGTGTTGTCAGACACTGTCTCAACTATTTGCCAAAATGAAATGAGAGTTTATAAGAGAACTGGAGCAAGAAATAAAAGATAGAAAGACAGAAATGCAAGAATAGATGGAATCTTTAGTGTTTGAAAATGAACTATTGAAAGAAAAGTTTGAAAAAACAAAAATGGAGAATGTGAATTTGAATGATGAACTCAAAACCACAGCACATCAGGCAAACGAGGCAATGCAGAAATCAAATCAAAATGAACAATACTCTGTAAAAACAATGTGAAAATTCGTAACATGCTGGAAGCACAAAGTGAAAATTTGAAGACCAAAATGGTTTAGTTAGTTAAGGAAGCTACAGGTAAAGACAGATCAGAGTGACATAATTGCCATCCATAGAATATATACATGGATTGGCATTAGGGCGAAAAATCGTGAATAGAACAATCACAAAATTAATTACAGATGAAAATGAAATTATTAGTGGTCAATTTCATATTCTAGGGTCAGTAAAAGAGTATTATAATACCCTGTATGATGAGGAAAAAGAGAGGATCTTAGAATATAGACAGAGGACCTTCTCAAAAACTAAAAATTCCTAGGCTTAACAAAGAGCAATCTCTAAGATTAGAAAGCAAAGTTACCCAACAGAAATATTGGGTTGTTTAAAAGTGTGAGAAATAGCAAATCAGATGGTTTAAAAGAATTTTGGTTTGACATTGGGTAATTTGTACTTAGAATAAATAATCAATGTTGCGTATGAAACTGGTTCATTTTGAACTGGCTTGAGACAAGGTACTTGCATTCCCAAAGAGGATAAACCTAAGCAGTACCTGATGAACTGGCAACCAATTTATGTATTTAATGTTGTATACAAACTAGCATCAGGATGTATTGCAAAAGAATTAAATCGGTACTGAATGAAATAATATCTGATGATCAAACTGGTTTTGTAAAAGAAAGATACATTGGTGAAAATACAAAGATTGTATATAATATTATGCACATTACAGAAGAGTTACAAATACTGCGTGTATGATTATTAATCGCTTTTGAAAAAGCATTTGATTCTATTTCATGGAAATTTATTCATTATGTTCTTAATAGTTTTAAAATTTTGGACCAAGTATAAGGCAGTATTGCAATATCTCATCTGCAGTTTCACAAAATGATTTTCTTTCAGAATTTTTTAAAATTTAAAGGGTTGGCAGGGTGATCCAATATCCCCATATCTCTTCTTATGTGCAGAAATATTGTCAATGCTATTAAATAATAATAAATGAATTAAAGGTATCAAATATTAACTATCACAGTTTGCAGAGGACATTACTTTAATTCTTGATGGCTATTTAGAATTGATAGCTCCGGTGGCCAATTGGTTAGAACATCCGCCTTGGATGCGGGAGGTCATGGGTTCGATCCCTGGCCGAGTCATACCAAAGACTTACAAAAATGGTACTAACAGCTGCCTCACTTGGTGCTCAGCATTTAGAGGTTATTGTTAGGACTGGTCGGCCTGGTGTCAGGATAATGTGACTGGGAGGGACATCATGTTACATGTCTGCGGCATGATGCCCCAGTGCTAGACATCACTATAAACTGCCACATTGCAGACATCTTAGCTATATGACTGAAAAATTGTTAAAGCTACTTTAAAAATCCAAATCACATCACATCACTCTTTAGAATCCTTGGAATCCTCTGTTGAAGTATTGAGCTTCTTTACAAGGATTTCTGGACTGAAACTTAACATTGCCAAAACAAAAGCAGTTCGGATAGGAAGCAGGAAGTACAGTGCAGAAACATTTCATCACAGGTTAAAGTTACAGTGAGTGACTGAATTGACATCACTGGGCATAAAGTTTTCGGTGGATTTGAATAAAATGGTAAAAATAAATTTTGAAAATAAAACAAATGATTAAAAGTTGTTTAAAACATTAGGATAAGCGATCCTTAACACCAATTGCTAAAATAACAGTTCTGAAAACCTTAATTATTCCAAAGGTTAATCTTTTGTTCATCTCATTACTAAATCCTCCACAAAATTTTGTCAGAATTAAATGAATTAATTTTACCTCTATATGGAAATCAAAAGTTAAGAGAGGATATGATTTTCTAAAGGTGGCATGGCGATGACAGACATTGATAAATTTATATTGGTTTTGAAAATAACATGGATTCATAGAATTCTTCTGCCTCATAGAAAATTTGTCAATTGATTTGAATATGAAATATGATATTAGAAACCTGTTCCTACTAGGAGATGAAAATTTGATTACTTTATCCAGAAATAGAACCAATGCTTTTTGGCATGATGTTTTACTAACATGAAAGCTGTTAATAGAGAAAAATATATTGCAAACAGGAGAAAATGTTATGAAAATTAGTTTATGGATGAACTCCCATATAAGGGTGAACAAGGTACCCATTTTCTATAGAAAATGATTGAACATAATGAAATCTATATTGGTGATATACTTACAGATCAGGGAACTATGATTGACTTTGATAGCTTTAAAGCTAGATATGGTCTCAATGCGAATTCAAGACATCATTCAATGTGTAAAGTCCTTGTGTAAAACATTACAGTTAGGTAAATCAACACTGGTCAGACCATTTATCCCTTTCCATTTAGAAATTGTATTTCATAACAATAAAGGATGTAAAGACTATTATGATTTACTTTCAAAAAGGTGTTAAACCATGTAGTGAAAATAAATGGAATGAAATTTTCAATCTGAATATGGATATAAAACCAGATATTTATACTAAAGTTTTTAAAATAACAAGCAACTCAAAATTAAAGTGGTTTCAAGTTTGCATTACTCAAAGAATTTTACCAATGAAATCTTGTTTGTATAAAATAAAAATGTCCAGTGCTGATAAATGTACTTTTTTGTAAAAATGCCCTGGAAATGATACTGCATTTATTTTGGGAATGTAGTGTGAAAGTCAAGGTGTGGAATGAAGTGATCCATTGGATTCAGGATAAAGTGAATAAAGATACTGTGCCAAGTGCATTGTATTGGGAGATATGAATAGAGATGGAATATATGAACAACCTTTTTATTTTTGCTTTCTTTTAGCCACACTGCAGACATTGTAGCGATATGACTGAAAAATTGTTAAAGCTATATTAAAAATCCAAATCACACACACACACACACTTTTTTCCAGACATGTCCTCCTTTTTGGTCCTTACATTTCTAATTTACAGATACACTCATTCTCTAGAATGACCTCATTTTTAAAGTTCAGATATGTTAATCTTAGACTGTACTCCCTCATTATCGCCAGCAGCAAAAGCAGACATTTTGTTTTCTTCCAATATAATAGCATTTCCTCAAATTACAAACATGTTGACATTTTCAGTAATTTAATATTTTTAGCAGTAAATCTTAATATGTACCTAAAGTGGACTATTATCAAGTTGTAAAGTAGCTCTAGGTTGGGTGTGTGATGCAGACATTTTAGGTGCATGATATGGTATCAGAGAATGAACATCTATATCAAACACCAGATCTGCCACGTAAGGTTAAATGGGTATGTAATTAAGACTAAAATATGCAGTAATCTTTATTGATGTTGGCAGTGATTTATATATCAAGGGACTAAATATACAAGTTTTCAGTTTTGAGTTTTGAGTCTGGGTTCAATTTTTATGCTCAGCAGTTTAAAGACTAAATAGGGCATGAGCTGACCAAGTTGAAACAAAATAAGACCTCCAGATCAAAACTATATTGGGTGTCAAATCAAAATTTTTTTTATATAACACTTTAGCACAGACTTGATTTCTCTCCTCTGATTTTGGATTCACTAGGTCAGGGGTCAAAGGTAAAAGAAAAGTTGGATGTCAGAAAATCATTTTGTGCTGGGCATCATATTCTAGATTAATGAAAGTAAATTATTTAATGGCTTTTACTCATGAATCACTGAACCTCAGTGTAATAATAAAATCTCACAAATATCTGATCCTGCTTGATAGAACAAAAGCTGATACAAGTATATTACTTTTTTTGTCTTTTCATCCACACATACATCTGTTGTTGAAGTGAATGTATCATCAGCTTGTAATTATTTGATAGGATAGAATCAGCTGCAATGTGTTTGTCATTTGATTATTACTGTAAACTAAAATCTCGTTGTGCTTCTAGTGGAGTACCTAATAAACATGTAATAAATATGAAATGAGACCTTACAATATCTGTTCTTGAATTAACCTAAATAAAATTACTCTTATTCTAAAAGACAAATGCCATCATCGGTTTTCTAGTTCTCACTAGTTTGAAACTAATTGAGGTTTTCTAAAATTTGAATAGGCATGAAAATGCTTAGTTTTACTCATTTGATTGTTATATGGTCAGTCTGATTAAAATCATATCTCCACTGTCCTTTGTGAAGATCTGATGACAACTGCATAAGAGTCATGTTCTTTTGACCTTGGAATTAGCCAATCGGAATGTAGCTTTAAAAAATCTGAAAGTAAATCAAATCGTTTGGTACACATTCATGCTTCTCATCCACATAGCTCAGTCTCCAAATGTGAAGATATACCCGGTAATACTTCATCTGATAGGTTGATAAAAATGGCAGTTATGGTAATAACACAGGTTACCAGAACATGACCCCTAAGTGGTCACTGTCAGATCTTCATGCATAACAGTGGAGATTTGATTTTAATCAGATTGGTTATATGGTTGCAATTTCAGTGGCTTGGTCCACATGAGTTTTAATTTCAAACATGCTCTGAACATGAATGACCTGTCCACAGAGGCGTAGCTATGATATTTTGCGCCCAGGGACAAACTATAAAATTGGCGCCCCAGCCTCCTCCCCGTTTAATCACATTTTTGAATATTACCGTTGTTTACTTATAATGTAACGTTGTAAGCCTCATTTTGGCGCCCCTGTACCTTGGCGCCCGGGGACATATGTACCCCCCTGCCCCCCCCCCCCAGCTACGCCTCTGCTGTCCCAGCTGCAAAGTTTATATTGACTAGATGTACCATCAAAAGTCATTGGCAGGAGAAATATGTCATCACTTTAGGTTAACTTTTCTAAATTAAATTGGTTTGTTTACTTTTAATATATTTTAAAAATTGATGTGTTTTTAGTTCATTACCTTTCATAAGAAACATCAGTCAAATGCTTACATAAAATTCTAAAGTATATTTGTTTCCTTACTGATGTGATGTCATGTAGACTGATTGTTAATGTGCAGTTTGTAGAAATTAAATCTTGCAGTCTGGAAAACTGTTAATATAACATTTTGATAATTTAACAAAAACTTGGATTGTAGTTTCATTATTCTGAAATTGTCCTGAACCTTGATTAGACTTTTATTGCTATTTATTCATTTCTTTAATTTTTTCTCAACAGCATTTTCAGTCATGGTTATAAGTCTTGAAAGGCCTACTGTCCCTAATGGGGGTTCTACATTTTTATTTGAGCTGCCAGAAGAAAGAAAAACCAAGAAACCAGTTTGATGGTGTCCTCCATTGTGGCAGATTGTGATATTATGATGACAGGTAGGTTTTGATATAAATAATGCAAGACTTTCAGTAAGAAATTTAGTACCAGGGAATGGTTGGTGGGGAAATATACCTGATGTTGGTAGAGGTATGGCAACAATGTTCTCCAGAAACTGAAATAGATTTTTTCTACTGAAATTTGACTGCCCCTCCTTGATAGAGAAATTTGTACATTGCTTGAAAATTTACTTCATAATTTCATATTGATAATGCATATCAGGTTCTTTTTGAAAATCTTACAGGTTCTTTACAATTAATATGGAAAAAGATGCAGAAGCATCTGGTTTAAGGTTACTGATATTGAATCATTGCAGCATATTCATATTTTGTATTAATTAAATGAATATTTCTTGGCTACTTTTGTGTTAATAATTTGGGAAAAGCATGGGAAAAAGTAAGTTGCCAATGTAAATGACACCATAGTTACTGATGAAACTGACATTGCAAATGTTTTCAATGATTTTTTCACCAACATTACCACAAAGTTAAAAGAACCAGTGATAGAAAACAACTTTAATGAACTGAAAAAGTTCTACAGCAGCAAAATCTCTAAGGAGGTATGTTTCTCTATCCCACCAGTGTCAAAAAACTTTGTTAAAAAATGTCTCAGTGAACTTGATACAAAGAAATCTACAGGACTTGATCAGATTGGTCCATGACTCATTAAATCTTCTGCCTTTGCTATTGTAAATAGCATAACATTCATAATTAATTTAAGTATTTCAACCTCATCTGTCCTCAAAATATGGAAAACCGCAAAAGTAATTCCTATTCACAAATCTGGTTCTAAGGATGATGCTGATAACTACCAACCAATCTCATTACTACCAAACTTGTCAAAATTGATTGAAAAACATGTCCATGACTCATTAATGTCATATTTAACCAAACACTTGCTGTTACACCCTAATCAATCAGGCTTTAGACAGAACCATTCCTGTGAGACTGCATTGATCTCCCTAACTGATAAATGGTTTCAAGCACTTGACCAAGGTAGAATAATAGGAACTGTATTTGTAGATTTCAGGAAAGCTTTTGACATGGTGGATCATGAAATGCTTTTGAAGAAACTGAAAATCTACCAGTGTGATGAAAGAACAACTACCGTATATACTCGCGTATAAGCCCGTTCGTGTATAAGCCGACCCCCCAAACTGAAGTGGTAAAACTGTTATAAAGTGCATGCCCCGCGTATATGCCGACCCATAATTTCTAGACTACCGGTACATCACAAGATGCACAAAGTGAGTTCTGAATACGTTTATTTCAGCAAATCACATTATTAATAAAATGAAAGTAAGAAAGCTAATTTATATGTTGAAATAAAAACAATTCTAAAGTGTTAAGTCTTAATGGAAATTTAATTAATCCTCATTCTAAAATCATGAATTATAAAAGTTCTATCACTTTTAGAATCCTTCAAAATCTGACTCTGTATCAGACTCACCAAACAGTCCACGAAACTCGGCTTCTGTTACGGGTGTGCTTTCATCATATACGTCGTCATTGTCATCATGATCATCCGATAGTGTGATTCAATTGATCAAAATATGATTGGTTTCAGCGTGGACATTATTCAAGCATTGTGACAGTTTATACCTTTGAGCAGAAACCATGTCCACAACCATATCTCATTAAACAATACATCTGATTAGTAAAGTCATTGGCATTGCGCAACAAAACGAACATATCAGAGATCTCGGAAACGCTTAATTACGCGTATTTGGATGCCAATTTTTGATCTGGGATGCAGAAAATCCCTGAGGCGGGAGTCCTTCGTACGCATGTTATAGGTGTGCGGCAAATTTCAAAGACTTGCCAGTCCTGCTTCAGCCACCTGCTTTGTGGGAAAATGTGATGATTAATTAGCTATACTGATATTTACAATGACAGAATTCCGTGACTGAAAGACCCCTTGATGTACATACATGTTGCCATTATAAGTGTACATCAAAAAGAACATGATGCAATAGCTGTGCGGCAAGATCAAAGGCTTTGTTTGACTGGCGGCCGGATGCGAAAATGTACTGATATTTACAGTCATTGAATTCAGAATCAGAAAGACCCAGAGATGTACATGTGGTTATTTATAAAAGTGCATCAAATAAACAACTTTAGCTTTCGTTACTGTGTCCATTTCCGAATGTATCGGAATAAGAAGTGCACGAGAATCAAGACATGTTGAGACCTTGACAAAATGCCATTCATAATTTGGATAAGTATTTTGGGGTTAAACGGCAAACTTACGAAGATTATAACGAGATTCAGAAGAGTGCTAAAGCTGCTAGCATTGATAGTTTGGATAGGACAGTAGCCAATTGTAAGAAAGTGTGTGATGCCTAGCTTAGTGTTTGGAATAAGTCCTGACTTGGATTGACAAAATTCAGTATCACTGATGGACGAACAAGAGCTATTTAAGAGGTACACTGACTGGCCATACTTTTTTTTAAAAATGCAGCTCGCCTTAGCCGGGTTAGTTCTAGTGTTGTAGCAAAATGTATTCATCAGTACCATCAGTAGCTAGGCCTAGTTTTGATATCAGTTATGTTGACAATCAAATTCTTACCCATTCACAAGCATATGTTTTGATAGCTGATCGACCATTAACCCTTTTCCGAGCAAAGTAGCAACTATCAATTTCCTGCCTGATACCCTTTAATGATAAAACATACAAACTTGTGTTTTAAGATCAGAATCGGTGATTATTAACTGCCTCGTGTACACTATTTCGTCATAAAATTAGTTTGAAACTCTAAGTGAACCATTAGGCCTAACGGGAAATAATGGCGGACTTCGCTAAGTCTGGGATGTACCAGTTTATTAGATTGTCTGTTTTCTAAACCATCGGGCAACTATTTTCAGAAAAATATACAGATGATTGAAAGCAAAGCCAAGGTATTATTTTATTAAAGATTTAACTTTAAATTGAAAATTATGTAGGTCAGAAAACGTATGGGACAATGCTATGTTGTGGAATTCGCGAGATGTGCTTTAAGGTCTAATCTGTTTTCCGACCTGACACGTATTTGCGAAAATACGGGGGAAAAAAACAGCAAATAAGATACTATTTAATAATTGCCTAAAATTACCCCAAGGACGTAGACAAATAAATAAACCAAAAAAATTGTGATCATGTCAATGGACAATTTGTAATGAAGCTATATTATAGTGAGTGATTACATTACGAAAACCTCTCCTTCTAAAAATAGATGCACGTACGTTTATGTTGATTCTGTAGGAAAGAAGGGACTGCAACTTTTGATGGTGGGATTCCTATTTTTACCAAAATGGGAGTCATGGACTCCAAGTTTTAAAATCCTAGCGAGATCTCTGCATATTATCCCCGAGGAATTTACCACAGATTAAGCATATGATAGCTATTATACAACACTCAACCGCTAACAAACCACTTTGCTTTACTAATAACCAAACAACAGTAGTATATAAACTGTGGCTGCCGGTTACTTCTAAAACACCTGTCAAAGAAATTCCACAAATTATATTGTTTTACAATTATTCACGCTGATTCGTATATTGCCCTGTTATTTACCCTTCCTAAGCGCGTGCGCAACAATCCCCTATGGAGCCTCTCGATATTGTTCCTTTAAGACTATCATACATGTATTTCTACTCTCGATCAAAATGTTTGCCGTATATACCTTCAGTGTCGTAATTCTTTTATTTTTTTACGTAGATTCTTTTCATATTTACACTGAAATAAGCTAGCGTGCATTTGTACGATACCGTAGAGTTCAATGATTACTGATTAGGTGAGGGTTAAATACTTGACTGGAGATTACTAATATGGCGGTTCTTTTGGAAAATACAGGTACCACTGTGGCTCAAATAACACATATGGCTGCATTTTCTGGTGGATGGACATCTGTTAAATAGACGTCAATACGTTAAAACATGTTTTTCATTCATTATCCTACCACTTAAGTTAGAAATAAAATATTTGTTTCACTTCACGACAGCACAAATCTTATGAGCCATGTGGCATCATTAGGCATGTGATCTCATCTTTGGCGATCGACAGAAACAATAAATACTAAAAATCGAGGGAAAAAAGCATTAAAAATTTCAGACTTGGACCTTGACCCACAGATAAGCTGACCCCCATTCTTCCAGGCCTTATTTTTTTCCTAAATGTTTCGGCTTATACGCGAGTATATATGGTAGATGGTTTACTTCTTACTTAAATGAGAGAACACAACATGTTTACATAAATAATGCTCTGTCTGAACCTGAAACAATTAGATATGGAGTACCACAAGGCTCAATTCTAGGTCCATTACTATTCATTTTATTTATTAATGACTATCCACTTTTACTAAGAGACTCAATATCATCTTCAGATCTCTATGCAGATGACACAACATTGTCAGACATCCAAAACACAAAGCATGAGCTTGAAATTTCTTTACAGAATGCACTAAACAGACTGGAAAACTGGTGCACATGTAATGGCAATGTGGTAAATACTGGTAAAACTAAAATATTACTTATCTCAACACGGCAAAGAAGGACAAATCTTGATAGTGATGAACTATGTCTGACATGGAAGGATACAAATCTGCAAATCGTCTGTCGTGATAGACTACTTGGTGTTCTGGTAGATAATAACCTGTCATGGACTGAACATATCAAACATATCAGTAAAAAAGTTAATTCAAGTTTATGGCTTCTCAGTAGGATAAGACATTTTCTCCCTGAAAGGCACAAAAAACTATTTTATAACAGTTACATACAACCCTATTTGGACTACTGTAGTACAGTATGGGGTAATTCAAATGATAAAAACATAGCAAAGCTGGCACATCTGGAAAAAAGAGCATTTGGGCTAATATCAATCCAGAAAGAAAGCAAGGAAAGTTTAGCTGGTAGGTTAAAAATATTACCTATTAAAGACTGACTCTGTTTGAGAAAAGCCAAATTAATGTACAGGATATCTCATAATAGTGCTCCAGAATATTTACAATCACTATTCCTTATTTAAAGAGGGTAACACAATTAGCTAAAAACTAATCTACCTTGAGGCCCTCATACAAAGGAATTCATTTATTTAAGCTGCATCTCTGAAGCCACTGTATATATTGGGTTTGGAAGAAGGAAATAGAGTGGGCATTTCTAATCTCAGCTGGAATACTATTCCAGAGCAGAGTTCCAGAGTATTGGAAACTTTTTTTAAATAACTCCTTATTTGGTTTGGGAATTTTATACTGTTTGGTTGACATGGATCGCAGGTGGGGAGTATTACCAGGTAGCCTATACTGGAATAGTGATTGTAAATATTCAGGAGCACTATTCTGAGATATCCTGTACATTAATTTGGCTTTTCTCAAACAGATTCGGTCTTTAATAGGTAATATTTTTAACCTACCAGCTAAACTTTCCTTGCTTTCTTTCTGGATTGATATTAGCCCAAATGCTCTTTTTTGAAGATGTGCCAGCTTTGCTATGTTTTTATCATTTGAATTACCCCATACTGTACTACAGTAGTCCAAATAGGGTTGTATGTAACTGTTATAAAATAGTTTCCTGTGCCTTTGAATTTTTAGGAGATATCAGATCTACAAATAGTCCATCAGTATCTACACATTTGGGGGTTGAATTTTCAGAAAAGTCTAGCCTAATCAGCTTATTCTATCAATTACATTATTGCAAGGACAGTGGTTGGTTGGTTGGTTTTTAATGGTACTTTCAACACATCGTTGATTGTGTTCTGCTTACTATATTTCTACTAAATGCCTTTATACAGAGGTAGTCATTAGAAGCTGGCAGAGAAATTTACGTTCTTCCACTATATAATGCATTTTTACTGAAAAGCCCAATAGTTGAGCAGATGTTTTTTGGCAAATGCAAAAAATATATCATAAATATATCTTGAGAAACAAAATTGTAAGCTGATTATATAAATTGTGCATAAAATACAGTATGGTACAATTTTACAATCTTTAATTAAACGATTAAAATTTCAATGAGTGTAGATAAAATGAACTATCTCAACATTTTAAGGTAAAATGTTGCAAGCTTATTATTAATAGTTTTATATAACTTTTATGAATTTGATTATTATTATAATAAAATGATAAATAAATAATCAATAAATAAATAAATTAAAAAAATTACAGATATGTATATAAAAAAATGACACCAGGTATATTTGACTATTCTGTGTTCATCATCCTTGTAGTCTAGTCTGGTTATAAAATTCAGAATGTATTGCCCATATTTATATTTACCTACTTAGCTGAGTCTGTAATTAGGGTTCTGTCAATCCAAGTCAACCCTTATATGAGTCAAATCAGAGCACTATCATTCCAAACCTATCTTTATTCATAATGTCAGATTAAGACTTAATCACCCCAAGCCCTCAGTAGGTTGATTTGATCCCTAAAAGACAAGGATAAGTAAGGTTGAATGTGCACCAGGTAACAACATTAGGGAATTCCCTTTAATCTATTGTTTTGCAAGAGAAGCCCATATTCAGCAGAAGTCACCTGAGTATTACTTTCAAGTAATGTGACAACTTCAGTGAGAAGTGTGAACATTTCTCCAGGTAATGGCAAGTAAATATTAAAGATTGAATGAGATGTATCAACTATGTCCAGAGAGTGTGGATTTATATTGTTTCTTATGAATCTGAAGTACATGTGTGGTATTAACATGGTTTGGGGTAGCTGCACTACTCAGTTGGTAGAGAATCTGACTCTTAATCCAACAGTATCAGGTTTGATACCTGTCCAGGCTTGCTTGGGATAGCTGCCTCATTGTGTCTTTGGAAATGGCACTTTGCTCTCCTTTTCTTGGCATGATAGAACCAATAGTGTGTTAAAGGTGCCATTAAACACTCACCACAAAGTAACATTATTTATACTTTGTAGCAACTATATGTGCAGTGTCACAACATTGTACTGTATCAGCTATGTTGCCAGAGTGTATTAATACTATACAGAGTATAAATGATGTGTGCAGACTGTATTCACATCATACTGAGTACCTACTATGTTGACAGCATATTATCATTGTACTGAGCATCAACATATATCATTCCCCCTACAACCAATAATTCCTTTTCATTAATGGGCTCTTTGGTAATATGCTTAATACCTACAAATGGAATATCATACATATAATGGGTCACTTAACACATATGGTAGGAACAGAATTGGCTAGTTGATTCTTTCCCCACTTCATCCAATTGGTTTCTTTTCATGAATGGACTCTTTCCTAATCTGCTTAAGGCCCACATATAAAATATTTGTTCATGCAATAGTTAACTTAATCTCATATGTGATATATTTCAAATGAGCCTTTGCTTAAGGCAAATTAATAGCAATTAAAAGAATCACTTAGTGTATAAGATACAACTATTTATTAATGTTCATGCTTCTTCTCAGCATCCTAAAACTACATTAAAATGGAAATTTGCAAGGTTTTGTAAATAAAGTCTAGATGGAGTGAAAATGTCTGAGGAAAAGGATGCTGGGTACCTGAATAAATCATACTATTCAACTCCTTTGGAATTTGTATCTACTAGCATTTTACTTAGAAATGTATGTGGATGACAGTGATGCTGCACCCATTATCTTGGCGTTAGTTTCCCACACAGTATTCTACTCCATGTTACAGTCCTGTAAATACTTATTTACATTGTTGTTGATGTAGTTGCTAGGCTTTTTAGTCATTTTTATGGAGTACTTATGCCTGATAATACTATTATAGCAAATTTTGTAACTCTCTTCACTTTCAGAAATTGCAAAAATTATAGCTTTAAACATCCAGTTACCTTCACATTGTACAATATGCATGTTTGTTGTGGATGTCTGATATAAATTATACTTTGGTTGCATGATAAAAATGATTTTTGTCTGATACTGGGTGTTATGAACAGTTTTGTTTTCCTTTGTACCCTGGGCCTCTTTGGAAGTCTTGTTGGCAATCTTTTTAATTATTTGATTGTTTGCCTTTTAAGAACTTTAGGTGAATTACCATTACTTCTATAACTCATTGTTGGTGGATTTGTAGTCTGATGTTGATTTTTGTCGTGTCTTTTCAGTAGTTCTTTCAGTGTGTTCTTGGAATTTGTGGCATCCTTGGTTGTTGTGGCCTTTGCTATAGCTGGTATAAGGTTTCAAATGGTTACAGTAATACATGTCAGCATCTTGACATACATTGATTTTACATTGTTAGAAAACACTTGGTAAAATCATGTTTTGCATTGTGGTGCCAGTTTTCAGTCAAATATCCCTATTTTATTGGCATTCTTAATAATAAGAACATTAGCCCATTTTTGAAAGTTTTAAAGGTTTCTTTTCCTTTTATTGAAATTCATTTCTGGTGGATCTGTACATTTTTAATGTTTTCTGTTCCACTTTGACCTAGAAAGTTCCAGTTTTTGTTAATGCATGTTAACAAATCATGAGAGAACTATGCTTTTGTTATGTGAGGAACTGATAGGAGCCTTCCTGCCATACATAATCTCAAAAGGTGTGACCTTGGTAGATGCTTGTGCACTTGTCCTGTATGCCAGCAGTGTTCTGGGTAGCCAGATATCCCAGTTTGTTGCTTGGTCATTAGTTACCTTTGATAACATTTATTTTAGGGTCCTATTGTTACGTTCTCGTCCCATTGGTTTGTGAATGGTATGCAGGGGAAATTCTGTGGTTTGTGTCCAGTTCAGCTGTTAGGTTATCACTGAGCTTGTTTGTGATTTCTTTTTTCTTCCTATCAGTTATGATTGAGTCTATATTCATTTTTGTTTTGGATGGGGGCACTTCGATTTGCTCCTTTCAAATTCTTAATGTAGTATCAGTGTTCATAAATTTAGTTTTGCTAATTAATTGTTCAAATGTATAAACAGTGTAATGGGGTGGAGTATCACCTAGCCAGTTCTTTACTGGTGTGCGTGGGTGGGGCTTTCAGATGTAGGGGGAAATAATTGGCTATCCAGTTCTTTCCTCTGTCAAAAGAATTGGCTAGCTGATTCTTTTCTGGGGGGAAATAAATCAAGTAGCCAATTCTTTCCTCGTGGAAACTTTCAGCTGTTTGAGTACATTGTGTGTTGAAAACTCGGAGTGGTCATTCAAGACAAAACGTATTACATAAAATAAGCAAATACATTTTTGTAAGCAAATTGACTTTATTTTCAAAATAATGTTGAATTAATATAGAAGTAAAATAATCAAAATGACTTTTATCAAATACCTTTGAAACATTTCATTACTCTCCAAGTATGTTGCATCCTAATTGACTTCCATAAAGATTTCAGATATCTGAATCTGAGAGTTACTTAAAGCTAAAATGAACAATGCAAACTGTGATATGTGAAAATCTTTTCAAAAATAACTGATCAGTTTATTTACAATCTGTTCTATACATTAAGAAAAGTTTTCTATATTTAATAAGATAGCATTGCAAATATTTGAGAAAGGATTGAAAGTTACAGATTTTATGCACTGTACAAATTATTTTGAATTTTAATCCAAATATTTTATGTTAATGGGGCATTTGTTTGGCATTCAAGGTACATTGTATCATAAGTGGAAGAAGCATGTTCTACACCTTTCTAAACTTGTGTTTTGAATGGAAAAAAATTCAACTGTATTCATCTGTATTATCACATAAAGTAATTCAACTGCAAGCAATGTATTCTGGTGTGCCATCACTTAGTGCACCAGTAGATCATGATCTGTGTTGTTTTCTGATTACTCTTAATTCCAAGCAGGAATATGTAATGGCAGGTCACAGTGATTCAGTTGTTACTACTTATCAGTTGACAGACAAAATGAGGAAGTTTACTAGCACGCAAGAAAGCATGGCACAAATGTAAAGTCATAACATTTCTTGTAAGTTTACGAAATATGGGGAAAATATATTGAGCACCTAAGCATAATAGTGCACCAGCAGATCATGATCTGTGTTGTTTTCTGATTACTCTTAATTCCAAGATGTGAAGGAGGATTATGTAATGGCAGGTCAGAGTCTATGCAATTTTTAGGTTGACTTGACTTATAAGTTTGCATATCATCTTGAAACAGTGTTTCAGTTGTTACTACTTATCAGTTGACAAACAAAATGAGGAAGTTGACTAGCACACAGTAAAGCATATGAATCATAAAACAATAAAGCATGGCACAAATCTGAAGTATAACACATTTTGTAAGTTTATGAAATATGGGGAAAATATATTGACCAACTCAGCATAATAGTAAAACAAAAGAAAAACTAGTACCCAGTGATGACCAGGTTTTCATGGTACAAAGGTGCACAATAATATAATTTCTGTCTCATTTACAGAAAAAATATTTTATATTTTTGTAGCTTCTGACAATCAGGCCGAGTGTTTTGTATAATTGTCAAAAATTAAAAGTTAAATAATGGAAAATTTTGTTTTCACTATATTTCTTACAGAGATAATAAATTATCCTATTGTAAACAAAAGCAAAACTATGTAGAATTTAAGAATAGTATTATTTGAAGCATCAATATTTTTTTCTCCAAACTAGTTGCTACTACAAATTATTATTTTTTACTATTTACAGATTAATACTTTGCAAATAAGAGAGGAGGAAAATGGGCACTAAAATTATAGTCACTGTACAATTTGTCAGAAAATCACAGAGCCTAGACTATTATGGCAAAAGAAAAAGAATACTTAAACATGAAATATTTCAACTTAGTTTCTGTTGATTTTTGTTGCAATTGATGTCAGCATTTAAGTTGTAAAATTGTTATACCTTTACAGTTGCAATGGTAGAACCAAATAATGTAAACAGCGGTATTTAATATTTTTAAGCTGATTCTCCAGTAGAATATATTTAATGAGATTTTGAAAATTGAAATGAAACAGTCATAAAATGGACAAAATAAAGTTGAAAGATCAGGTACAGCACTCTTTTTAAAATGATAAAACTTATTCCAGTGTACATGATAATAATAAAATGAAAAACTTATTTCAGTCTAGATGATAATGATAAAATGATAAAATTATTTCAGTCCACATGATAATTATAAAATAATAAAACTTATTCCAATCAACATGTTAATTATAAGATGATAAAACTTATTCCAGTCTACATAATTATAAAATAATAAAATTATTCCAGTCTACGTGATAATTGTAAAATAATAAAACTTGTTCCAGTCTACATGATAATTATAAGATGACAAAACTTATTCCCATCTACATGATAATTATAAAATAATAAAACTTATTCCAATCAACATGTTAATTATAAGATGATAAAACTTATTCCAGTCTACATGATAATTATAAAATGATAAAATTATTCCAGTCTACATGATAATTATAAGATGATAAAACTTATTCCAGTCTACATGATAATTATAAAATAATAAAACTTATTCCAATCAGCATGTTAATTATAAGATGATAAAACTTATTCCAGTCTACATGATAATTATAAGATGATAAAACTTATTCCAGTCTACATGATAATTATAAAATAATAAAACTTATTCCAATCAGCATGTTAATTATAAGATGATAAAACTTATTCCAGTCTACATGATAATTATAAAATGATAAAATTATTCCAGTCTACATGATAATTATAAAATAATAAAACTTATTCCAATCAACATGTTAATTATAAGATGATAAAACTTATTCCAGTCTACATGATAATGAAAAAATGATAAAACTTATTCCAGTCTACTTGATAATTATAAAATGATAAAACTTATTCCAATCACTTGTTCAAAGCACAATATTAAGGGTATTATATATATATTTTTTAGATAGCAACACACAGGAGAGTAAATTCATGTAGATTCACTACTTTGAGTTTTGATTTGAATATTTAACTATTTCTGTTTATAAAATTGGAAAAGGCAGTTCTACACATTAAATCGTGCTTTATGGTACGTTCTGAAGGCAAATCTTGATAGAATAAAGTTATTATAATTCAAATGGACATCTCAGAACACACTTAAGGCACATATTTGCAACAGTTCAAAAGAAATAAAACGAGTCTGATAAATGAATATGAGAATTCTTATTTTAAATCTTCAGCACTGTTTTACAAATTCCTATTTTTCTCTCACATATACACATAAAAGAGCAAACATTTATCACATCTTCAGACAAATATTTTTAAAAAAAAAGATATTTGCCTGATTGAAGTTTGTCTGATAAATGTATCAAAATGAAAAAGTCTCTAGTACTTTCTTACTAAATCTCAAAACATAAATGAGACCCACTAAATGGAACAAAACTTGATGACTTTATGAATTATGTGTTTGTTTTGTTGTGTGATTTGGATTTTTAACATAGCTTTAACAATTTTTTAATCATATCGCTATGTTGTGTACATTGTGACAGTTTATAGTGATGTCTAGCACTGGAGCATCATGCTGCAGACATGTAGCATGATGTCCCACCCAGTCACATTATCTTGACACCAGTCCTAACACTAGCCTCTTAATGCTGAGCGCCAAGTGAGGCAGCTGTTAGTACATGTACCATTTTTGTAAGTCTTTGTTATGACTTGGCTAGGGATCTAACCCATGACCTCCTGCATCTGAGACAGCTGCTGTAACCACTATCCCCTGGAGAGGTCGATTAAGTAATTTTTTTAATGATGAACTAATTTTTTTAAAACTACCAATGGATTCTCATTATAATTACTTTGATATTGAATAACTTTTACAAATGAAACTACATTCCTGGGACTTTCTTACTACAAAGGTATTCCTGGGAAATATGGAAATATCCAAATATTTCAAAACAAATGTTGAAAATATTTTGAATATCCAATATTTTTTCAATTATACGGAAATATTGTCAAGATAAAAACTAATCATTATCACAAGAAATTGTTTTTTCTGTCATACCTGCATTTGATGAACTTGCTTAACTATTAATGAAATTAAACTGTATAAAATTAGATGCTTAAATTTATGCTTGTTGTGAGATTATCTAGTTTCAAATGCGCAAATTTCATGACATATGCATCTGAGTACAGTATATAAGCTAAAAATAATTATAATTATCAATTCTCTTTATTCTATCAAATTTATGTTGCAGTTTTAAGGACACTACCTGTTGTCATATTTTTCCAATTAACATTTCATTTTGTTCATTTCATTAACATTTCTGTCAATGTATCATAAATATATATGGAAATTTTAATGCACTACATAGACACATAAAACTGCCCAGTATTAATTTGTACATACTTGATTTAAAAAAAATAGTTTCTGCATATTACTTTGGTAGCATATCTTGATATCTGTTGCCATAATTTGTACAGCATAGCTTCATTTATATAGGCCATATGTAAGATAAATGATCACGGTCGTGCACAATATGTATGTAGAATTTATTTTGTTGGAGCAATTTATGACATGCTTTTGTGAATAAATCTGAACAGTAATGTCCCATTATAGTGTTTATATTATTGAAATTGCTTAGATGTTAGTATTGACATCTTGAGACACTCTAATTGCTTCCAAATTCCCCAAAAGTTATTTTCGATTTCTATTAGAAAACAAAAATTTTAAGCTTCATGGACTTAAAGTAGTTTCTGTAAACCCAATGACACAGTTAAACCTAGTGGTAATATTAAAGATTTAATTTTCTTCTTATTGAAATTCCTTGTTATGAAAAAAATATCTCTTGATTCAAATTGTGACTTTTTCCCATCTATTCAAATCATGCACTGCCATTAACATCTTTGAAAAAATTGATTACTTTTTGGTTATGATTTATAAATGCCATTTGTTCATAATATTTCTGATCAATTAGGAAATGGTTTAAAGCTGCAAAAGTTATCACCTTTCCTCTTTAACATCTTTTAACATTTTTATGGTAGATGGATAAATGAAGATGCTGAGGTTGAAATTTATACCCTTGTTTTCAGCAGGTTTCCACATGTATAACCATTAAAAAGCCAACATTAATCTCCTTAGTGATCATCGTCTTTCTGTGGCTTGAGATTGCAGGCCGCAAAAAGTTCATCTGGATTGTAGCCAATCAGGCTTTGAATATCACACACAAATCGATAAATGTATCTCTTTCCTGCAGTTTTGTGAATTATGTTCTTGTCATAATAGTATCGCAGTGCTCTGCTTAGCTTTTCGTAGTTCATTTTAGGTTTGTTCTTTTGCATTCCCCAGCGGCGGGCCACCTCCTCTGGGTCTATGAGTTTGAATTCCCATCCATCACCTGTCCAGTTGATAAAATGCTGGCATGTGCTGTCTGTTAACAGTGTCAGCAAAAACTGCCACAACTGGATTGGTCCACTACCTGCCATTAGAAAAAAAGTTAAAAATTAAAAATAATGTTTTTACCTGCAACAAATGCCACACACACTTAATGACCTAATTATAACACTAGTACATATGTATCATATGATTTCTGTCACCTTAAGGAAGTATTGGCGTGGACCCGAGTGGCAGAGTGATCTAAAGTGCTCACCGTTACAGATCACTGCCATCTCACCTCTGTCTGCATGGGTTCGAGTTGCGGGTTCGGCCTATGTTGGTATGTGAGAAAGCTTGCCAGTAGCTTCTCGGGGGTTGGTGGTTCTTTCCAGGGGTTTTCGGGGTTCTTCCTCCACCATTAATACTGGCCACCATGCATAGCCTTTCTTGTGCTGAAAAATGGCGTTAAACCCCACAACAACAACAATAAGGAAGTATTGGAGAGACTGCACCAGTTGCTGTGCAGATCTATTACTACATGACTGATATTTAGTCTCCATTTTACAGTATACATATATTTGAACAAAAATAAAATAAACTGAAGGCTGCAGGTTAAGAATATATTGGAACAACAGGTCTCAGAAACTAATCTGCATAGAATCAAGAATAAGTGAGAATCTGGTGTATATCCTCCACTGAAATTTTAGCTGAAGATATGGTTGTAACACTTTTGCTACCTCTTATTACAGAGTAGGTAACATTCTCATTTTTAATTTTTTTTTTATAAATATACAACTCAAATAAAAAGTTTTCATTCAATGATAATAATATAAAAATTTTCTTAATATAAAGGCATGGAGTGGAAACTAATTATGCAACAAATGTATGTAATTTTATACGTTGGCGGGGCATACAAAAATAATTGATGGTCACTTTTGTCTGACATCTTCTAAAGGAGCTCTTAAAGTATCTCAAGTGCTCTCATGGTATACAGGACCTTTTGAGCATCTGGTGTGCCAGAGATAAATTTTACTTTTAGACCTAAAAATATATATGGTTTTTAAGAGAGTTGGCCTTAGGCAGAGATTAATCATGATACATGCCTGAGTATCCAAGAGCTTCAGGTGGAAAGGAGCATTTTCCAACCGGTCCCTGTCCAATCAAGTCACTGGGGCTGTTGAGTGGTATCAGGCTTGTGGCTTGTGGCAGCAGTAGTTTGTGTTGCTGCCAGTTTTGTTGGGGTCTGCCACCTCCATAATCCTGTTGGTTCCAGCAGCACTCCTTTTTCATTGTTGGCACTGTTTTGATCAATTGCTGCTCAAAGTAGAGATCCAGTGTTTGAGCTTCAAGGGCCATGAATTTACCTGCTAGAATTGAAAAGAAAGCACTTTAAAATGTGGAAACATTAAAAAAATTTATAACTAAAAGATGTTACAGACAGTAGCTCAATTTAAAAAGAGTTTTCAATACTCTGGTACAGTTCTGTGGAATAAGCTTCCACTACATGTAAAATCTGCTGAAAATATTAGAGTATTTAAGAAAAGATATCATGAGCATGTACTAGTGTTTCTAATAGATAATGGAATTTAGTATTTTAATACTATACATGTTAAAATAAACACTAATTATTGCTATCTTCATACAATATGCATTGTTATACTCTCCTTAAGAGGGCCTCAAGGGAGAATAGTCCTTGACTAATGAGTCACCCTCTATAAATAAAGCATTATTATTATTATTATTATCAGTCACTCCACCCACCACCAAAAGGTGTAATTACAAATGAGACAGTAAAAGTCTATAATTAGTATGGTGTAATCATATTCGTATTTATGTGCTATTTATCCAATGATTTCTTTTAGTTGTGCCTCACAATTCTGCGTTTTATTCATAAGCTTTTAATAGCAATATTTTGTTGAGGCATAATGTAGATTGGTTCACCAGATCATAAAAAGAAACTTTAACATAAAATTTTCAAGTTGTCACTGTCAGTATTGGAAAAGTACTGCTCTGGTGGCCTAATGGTTAGTGTCTGCCTCAGATGAGGGAGGTCATGGGTTTGATCCCTGGACGAGTCATACCATTCAAGACTTACAAAAATGGTACTAACAGCTGCCTTGCTAGGTACTCAGCATTATGAGGTTTGTGTTAGGAGTGGTTGGCCTGGTGTCAGAATAATGTATCTGCAGCATAACATCGTAGCAGTTTGTCTCAAATAGTTAAAGCCACATTAAAAATCATAACATACACATACATGTAGGTTGTTAGGAATACTCAGTAAAACAAACATGTAATCCAGATTAGATGGCACTTTATGGAACAGCAGATCACTGTCAATGTTGTTTGTGCTTGGAAATTGGATCCATCTTACTAGTGAGTAATATATATATATATATATATATGACAATCTGATAAAAATGGTACTAACAGCTGCTTCGCTTGGCGTTCAACATTAAGAGGTTAGTACAGATAAGCCTGGTGTCAGGATAATGTGACTGGGTGGGACATCATGCTACATGTCTGTGGCATGATGCCCCAGTGGTAGACATCAGTATAAACTGCCACACTGCTGACATCATAGCAGTATGATTGCAGAATTGTTAAAAGTACATCAAAAGTCCAAATTACACACAGTATTGGAAAGGCATTATCTGTATGTTAAAACAGCAATGATATGGTTGCCATTTCTCTTACATTCACTCACATTTGGACCAATTAATTATCCACCCAATATTGAACATTTTGTTGTGTTAAATTTTACTGTCTTGAAGTGGGTCCAGATAATGGAAATTTGAGTGTTATGTATGTATGACAATTCAAGTCAACTGTGTAAGATGTGCTGGAAAGTCTTACCTCTTGTGTGTATGTTTTGGGGCATCTGTTCTTGGTAACCTTGGTAGAACTCTGTGGGTTCATGATTGGATAAACCTAGTTGGGCACACTCCAAATTGTGGTAATCACAGACATCCTCAAAGCTTCCTTTACTATCAGCCAAAGTTTGAACAGGCTCTGACATCTGGCATGACCCTTAGAAAAAGAAATTTCAACAGATGTATTGCCAGTTAAGTTTACTTTCATCGAATTGACAAGGCTTAGATACTGAAAATTATAATTCTATGTGGATGTGCAACTTTATTCAATGCGGAATGTGCCAAAACAGCTGGTATGTGGCAGTCCACGTAATATCTGTTTTAGTTGATTCAGAAACAAATTTAAACAACCACAACATAAAGAGCCTTTTACATGAGTGTACATGATTTGTGTAGAAATCAAAAGTGCTGGCGTCTGCATCCATTGTTTGTTTACAATAGAAAGTAGTTCAGTATCAGGTAATAGTGAACGATTCTGACAATGTAAAGTTAACGGGGAAATAAATGAGGGTATAATAATTTTTCATAGTCATCTCTTTCCCCAAAAATAAAAATATTTTTACCCGTTATTTGTTGTACTTTTTGGAGAATTTTCTATACAACAAATTATGTGACATACTATAAAGCGATTTGGATGGCAAGATCCACATATAAGCCAATTCGGAGTATAACATGAAGCTAACATTTTCTGGTCAAAAAGCATCGTCTTATAGTCAAATATGGTTGTTTTTTTCTCAAAATCTTCTAAGGATTTAAAGTTTCAAGAATAATTAATTTACACAATGTTGGTAAAATTATCAAAATTTAAATCTATTTTTGATATCTATAGAATGTTTTTCTACCTTGACTGGAGTGAGGCAGGCCATCTCCAAAATGCTGCTTGCAAACTGTTTCACTATGATTAGCTGGTACATCGTTTACTGATCCTTTTTCCTCCACACAGTCTGGTAAAATAATCAATTAAAATAATCCACCCATTAATCCATAAACAGAAAAACTAGTTTAAGCATAAGTAATAAATGGTAAGACTTAGAAAACTGTAGAACTAGCATACTTATTTTTGAATAAATTAATATGGTTTTAAAGAATTTGTTAAAAGGATAGAGACATTTAATGTAATTTAATGATTGTGAAAAATTCTGAAAAAAAGTATTTGACCAACTAGAACTACCACATATATTGGCATGTAAGTCATGTCCAATTGCAAACACAGATCTTGATCTGCTATTCCATAATGCAGTGGTCTGTCTTTGACTAGTATAATATGGGTATTTGAGACAGCTTGGCAGTAGCTTCCCTTAGGTCAGTGATTTTCTTCAGGGTTTTCATGGGCAACAATATATAATATATCATGTGCTAAAAAAGGCATTAAAACAACAACAATGATAATGAACTGGTAGATCAGGGTGAATTTCTTTGGATCTCCCATTTTAGTATGGCCAGATTGTACTTTTTTTGGTTAACACTAACTAAAGGGCTCCTGTATATTTACATTTCAGTAAGTACCTACACCAAGTCAGTATTTAACAAAATGATACATTACTGATACATGCCAACGATATGATATATATTTGATAAGAAAATTAAGCTGATTGTACAAAATATGGATGAAATACATAATGTACAATTCTACAAGCATGAATTCTGTTGTAAGCAGAAGGGATCAAAATAGATAGAATTAATTATCCCACAAATTTTGAATCTAATGTTGTAAACTTAATACTTAAAATAAACTTTGAATAATTTTTTCAGAGAAAGAAAGACGGAAATGTTTGCAAGAATCTTAGATGTATAAAATATAATTGGGAAAAAATTATAGTAAATGTAAGTCTAGTTAAATTTTATACCTTGGTTTTGGCACTCTGCTGTAAAAAAATCGAGATTGAAATTTTGAACATAGAAGTCGCAGTTTTGTGGGACAACCATGTTTTCTGTTTGGTCACAAACCTTTCAATATACTCCTCATATTTATACTCCCCCTCTTACTTGAGCATGAAATGAAGGCCCTGTCAGTCCAAACCTATCTTTTTCAGTAGGTGTGAAATTAGGAGCCTGTCACTCCAAGCCCTCAGTAGGTTCATTTGATCCCTATTTGAGAATAGAGTAAAGTTTGACTGTGCACCAGGTAACAACAATATGGATTTCTCTTTAAATGGTTATTATGCAAATGAACCCCATATTCAGGATAAGTCATATGAATATTACTCTAAAGCAGTGTGACATCTTCAGTGAGATGTGTGAACATTTCTCCAGGCAAGTGCAAGTGAATATGAAAGGTTGAATGAAAAGTGCACAGTTGGTAAATGGTACAATTGAACAGGTTAATAAAGAACATTTCAGTAGGGAGTACACCCATTTATGAAAAGAAATTTCTAAAGGAAATTGCCTAATTGATTCTCGTTACTTAAGTATAAATTAAATAAGTTGTTGCATTAGAGATTACTCTCATTCAAATATTTAAATATTTCAATTTGTTTAAAAGCCTTGGGTGGTTCCATGTTAAAATCATGTGTACATTTGTTTACTCTAATGCTTTGGTTGTAAAAGAAATGTATGTATGTATGTGTGTGTGTGTGTGTGTGTGTTCAGAGAAGGAGAGAGAGATAATTTTTTAAAACTAGCAATCTTTTCCCAGATTACATATTGAATAGGTATTTTAATTTTAATATTTTATACCTGGTTTCCATCTATGCTATGTTTATTTTAATGTCATCATTGTTTTTTTATTTTATTTTTTTATTTAATCTCTTTTCAATAGTTAATAAATTCTCTGCTTTGAAAACAAATTTCAAGAGTTCACAGAATTTTCAAATTACCAGTGAAATGACCACAATCAAGCTTTAAGGATAAAACAATTAATCAAACTTTGAGAACAGACTACATACATGATCAAGGAGTTGAAATAATTGGAAACATTGATTTACACACCTTGAGTTGTTATTTTCATGAGGGTTAAACAAATTTGTTGTTGTTGAGTTTAATTATAGTGGCGTGTATACAATTGTGCATGTGCCACTTTTTTCTGACCGCACCACAACCTGCTAGTTGTTCCTGGGGAAGGGGATGGTGCCACCTACCCCAGGCTTTTATGGATTTAAGGAACCCTGATAGTTTGGCCTCAATCTGTGGGTCCATAAAGGTCCCTACAGTTGAATGGTTGGCTGTCATTAGTGGGAAGGAGGTTAAACAAATTGTTTAATATTCATTAATGAGTTCTGAACATGAGAAAAGTTTACTTGAAAAACAAAATTTTACTCTATCCTGGACTGTTGAACATGAAATTTACTCAGTTAAATGTGTTGCCTTTTATAGAGCTCAATTTTTACACCTGTTATTCTTGTTTTGCCAAAATCAATATTTACACTTTAATAACCTTGTTTGCATGTGTTACTAGGCAATGTATGCTACATAACTCGCCATCCTATTTAGTAAAATTAGTGGGATGTAATATTGTTATAAGAAATTGTTACACAGATCAGTACAATTTTACAAATTATGATTGATATAATTGATCACACTTTGAAATGAATAACATGATAGTAACATTTGTTGTCAGTAAATTAACTCGTCCAGTTAATCTGTGCAGTTCTTTTGATTTGAACTGTTGTTTGAGAAGTGAAGAACCTGTATATATGTGTGTGCGTTTGTGTGTGTGTGTGTGTGTGTGCAACATATCAAATTCTTTAACTAAAATATTCTACAGTTTTTTACAGTGCCTTCTTATTTAATGAATATTTTGTATCACAGTGGCCTAAATACTAGTCATTGTATATTATTTTAATGTATTGATTATTTTTTTCTTCAAAGGCTTTTTTTTTGACTGTTATTGATAATCTTTAAGTATGTCTGCATCTATATATATTTTGGTACAGCATGCATCAATCAAAACAATATTTGTATTTTCAAAGTATATTTTTGAATTTACATGTACACTACTATTGGGCTTTTCTGCATATCTAAAGTTTCAGTCATCAATATTGGCACAACACGCATGTCGAATTTGACATTGATAATACTGCAATGTATACTATATGAAAAGCAGCAATTGTCACTTGATTATTATATTCAAAATGCATGATACTAATTTTGGACACAGGATAGTACCCCTGTGTTTTCAGTACTTGTGATATGTTGGCCTTTTTGCATGGCTTTGAAAATATGTAATGTTAATGCATTTGGCTATGGAAATGAAACACATTACTTTAGATTCTTTCAGTCAGTATATCAACAGAGGAACTAGGTCAGGCTTATAGCTGGTTTGAAATAATTCAACATAACAGTGCCACTAAATGGCAAGGGATATTACTCAAATTAAAATTTTGTAAACAATTAGTAAAAGTTCAACATTTAATAAAAATAAGCTATTATGTTAAAGAGAAACAATAATGAATGGGATGTAATGTGTTTATCATGTCATTTAAGGAAAAAAAATAATAAAGAATGAAGAAAGAGAAAAAAAATTGGGTATTTCTTGAGAAACCATTTGAGCGGGAAGTTGATAACAGACGATGAGGTAGGTGTGTGACAACTTCTTGCAGAATTAGAACTTGGTCTAAGATGCCTCATCATCCCCAGCTTACATTGGAATTCTTTCGTTGCTGCTCATGTTACAGAAAAATCATGACTTTTTTCAGAATTTTTTACATTTTAAATCAGTTTTTTAATTTGAATTTGTTGAATACAGGAATAGGTTTAGGTTTCCAATTTATTTGTAGAGTATATAAATATTTTAATCGATTATATTGTAAAGTTATTGAAAAAGCCAAATTATGGCCAGTGACTGCAGTTATGTTCAACTTTTGCAGTTTCTACATCTAAATAATACATTTTCAATGCATATTTCAGATTTAGGACAGTTGCTTTTTGTTGAACAGCTTGTTAAAGAAGTACAAGTATACCAGCTTTCTCAGTGCCAGTCTAGTTCCTGACCTTGAAATTTAAATACCCAAATGTAGAAAATATGCATTCAGCAATTGCCCATAACAATTTCTTGCTCAGTTCCATGATATTATTGTACAAGTCTTTTGATTGGGATTTCAACCAGGCAATGGTAGATACATCCTTTGAAAGGTCAGATAATGATAACTGCAGTATTCCATGGTACACTTTAGGTTCTATGCAAGTATGAGGGATTAAGAATATTGGCCAGGAAGTGAAGAAGAGTGATGGTCTCCTTGACACAAGTTTTAAATTTGTTGACCACACCAAGTTGTGGCTAAACTAGTGGGTCCATCTCAGGCTTGTTCCATATGTAGATGTTCTCACTGATCATGCACTATTTATTCAAGATACTCTTCAGCATTCCTTATAACACCAAAGTTTTTCACTTTTGTCTGCATTGACAGTATTAATAGAACCTCTATGCCCCTCACAGACTTTGAGAAGAATCAACCAATTTTTCAGGTAGGTAATGAGAAACAGTTTTCCAGAATACATCTTAAGGAACAACAAGTCATTTTCATCAGCAGTTTTGTATTCTTCAGCACAAAGGTGTCCGTTAGGAAAATATTTTATAAATTGCACAACATGTTCTTGAACACCAGATGTTTCCACATCCATGGCCAACATATTCATGTAGTGTGAAGAGCATGTATATGTGATGATTCCTGTTTCATCTTCCAGATTCTTTTTCATTTTCACCATATTGGCAGTGTTGTCAGTCACAAAACTTGCTATTCTCTATGTGGTTATGCAGAATGCATAGCAGGAGTTGCAACCACCTGTAGATATTCAAATGTATGATTGCAACCTGAAATTTCTGCTGTCTCTGTCAGGTAGCTTGGTCCATCATACATACTCTGTGAAATGCACACAATTGGCTCATTATAAACATTGCTCCGGTCATCAAGAACCATGGATATAATCAGGTTTATGAGCTTGTCCATGCATTCAACGATCATTGAAGTTTGTAAACGCTTACCAGCAGACTCTTTCCACATGGAGACTGGTATCCATGGTGGTGCATATTAACAAGTTCGACAATTACTTGTATTCAATGACTGAGAAGGCAGTGTTAGCGGCATGAATGAAGCAGTCTACTAGTAGGTCTGTTTTCATGGTTGCTGATGTCTACATCGTAAAGTTGTTAATGCCAGGACCGTGCTTAAGCTGTATCTTTGATGTTGGCCTCATGATTTCTTGACACTGTAGAAATAGCAGAAGTTACTGGCATCACAGCTACAGGTGTGGCTTCCATGTCAGTGTTGCTCTTTGTTTGCGGATTTTATGGTGGTGTTGGATATGCATAACTATTTCTTGCTATTCTTTAGTAGAAGTTTTACATATTTCATGACACCCAATTTTCCCAGGAGTGACATTGCTGTCAGTGTAGAGCCAGACAGTCATGTTTTCTTCCAGGCACTTTGCAGACATTACTATAGAGATTCACTGATTCCAAGGTCTGAGAGACGAACCAAGAGAAAACTGGATGATATGGATTTAGAATGCCATCAAGTCAGCCATCTGCTACTCCTAAACCGTTTGATTCATTTATACCATGAAAATGGGAATATACTCTCAGAGTATGTAAAACAACAAAAAGTAGGTTGATATCTTCAACAGTGCTCCCTAAGAGGCAAAATAGCATTATTGAGTCTAGAGATTAATTTGTACCCATGATTTATAAATTGCTCCATATTTTGTATCCTTGTAGAACACTGTGCTTCCTGAAACCTCAAGAAAAACTAACCATAAGTACTTTTAGCCTTACACTAAACAAGACAGATGAGTGTGATACTACCTTTCAAAAGACTATAAAGTCTTGTGACTATTGCCCACCAGATCTACTTAATGACTCATAAGCCAACGATTAACAGGAATAGTATACTTTGGCTACAAATGAACCAAAATATCTTCTCTCAGATCAGAGTACCTGTTTATTAGCCCAATTAAAACTGGTAATATACTGCAGTATAATAGTATAATACTGATTATCTTTACATATGTCAAAGATGATTTTTTTATCCAAGATTCAAAGGAATATTTCTGGCAAATTGTCAACCAGACTCTGCCAGATACTTTCCAAAATTGACCCATTTGTTGCACAAAAAATTAATTCCAAAATAAAAGATCATTTAATAAGAGCTAATTTTTCAGTTAAACAACTTGTGTAAATTGTTCACAAAGTACTAGATTGTGAAGCTGTTAAATTGCACCTCTTGTGTGAAAAATAATATAAATATTTAGAAGCACATTTACAACCCTCAATTAGGGGCCCTGAGTGGCCGAGTGATCTAAAGCGCTGTCTTTTACAGATCACTGCCATCTCACCTCTGTCTGCATGGGTTCGAGTCTAGGATTCGGCCAATGTGGTTATGTGAGAAAGCTTGCCAGTAGGTTCTCGTGGGTCGGTGGTTCTTCCCGGGTTCTTCCTCCACCATTAATACTGACCGCCATACATAGCCTATCCTGTGCTGAAAAATAGCGTTAAACCCCACAACAACAACTACAAAAACAACCCTCAATTATACTTCCAAGTTCCAAGGTCATTGTACTACATGTAAGGTTATTCATGTGTATGCCATATCTGCGTCAAACAATATATTGGTGAGACTAAAAGAGCATTTCAGGTGAGAACCAACGAACACCTTTGGGATTTCCAAAATAAGGAGGAGATCCCAGTGTTAAACACTTTAACCATTATTAGTTTTGCCCGTTGCTGATATGAAATATCATGTAGACTGATTATTAATCTACAATATGTAGAAATTAAATCTTATAGTCTGGATAATGGTTGATGTAAAATTTTAATAATGTAACAAAAGCTTGGATTTCAGTTTCATTATTCTGAAATTGTCCTCAACCTTAATTAGACTTTTACTGCTATTGATTCATTTCTTCTATTTGCTCAACAGCATTTTCAGCCATGACTATCAACTATGCAGGCCTACTGGCCCTAATGGGTTTCCATAATTGTATATTAGTGATGGGAATTCTAGCAGCCATGAGAAATAAAAATCAAGGAACCAGTCCTATGATGTCCATTGTGGTGAATTGGGATATCAGCATAAGTGTTTGAATCTTTGCAATAACAGTTATGTTGTGATTTGTCCAATGTATGTTTTTTTTCAAATACAAAGTGAGTAGCAGAAGGAGTTAGAAATTAGCTGGGGATGGTAAAGGGGGAAACTTACATGGTGGGGTTAAGGGAATGGTGGCACAGTAATCAAGAAACTGAAATAGCTTGAGTTTATCAACACAAATTACCGGTAGACTGTCTCTCGTTTATTTTGTTGAAAATGTTTTTGGTTCCTTCCTGTTAATAAGAAAAAGCTGTATCTTGCAGAATTATCTGGTTGAAGGTTATTGAATTTGAATCATTACAATATATTCATATTTGGCTAATTAGATAAATATCTCTTGGCTACTTAGGTGATCAAAATTTGAAACAGATCATGGGGAAAATCAAGCTTCTACTATTAGAATATGGAGGATAATCAAAACTGAGTTTTTATTATAATGTTCAAATTAAAACAATAAAAGTGATTAGAACTGAGGTTTTGTAACCATAAACAAATTAAAATCAACAATCTAAATGATCAACTTGGGAGGAGAACCTCACAGCATAGATTGAACTTATTCAGTATGAAAGTAATTGTCAATGGATTTTAAAGACAGTCACACAGTGGTTTAGTTTTCTTCTTAGGCCGTTTCAAGCACTGTGGTGGGGATCTATGTTACATGAATTCATTTCATATTTGATATAATGCTGTATCACAGTATGGTTATGTTTGGAGTTTGTGCATGTGTGTGCATGAACATGTATTTGCACTTGTTCTTGCATGTGCATCTGTATGTATGTCTATCCCTGCATGTGTGTGAGCATTCGTGTGTGATATATGAAAGTACTGTGGCCACCAGATAATTTGTTTGGAATTGTACACTAAGAATTATGCAGGCATTTAGTGGTGGAGGTGAGGTTTTAAGAATTTTTTATGAAATGACTTTTGTTCTTCCAGTGGAGATTAATGCATGTAATACAAGTTAGTGACACTGCAACTGAAAATAAATTTAGTCATACAAGTGTATAGACAGTTACTGCAAATTAAAATTTGTAAAAACAAGGACAAAAAACACCCACAGATTTTCTTTGAAAAGTTTGCTACAATTGCATACAAATCCTGGGTAGATAATGAACCTCAGACACTTTACCACCGCCAAGTATGAAATGATAAACACCTCGCTAAATAAGCCCATTACATTTATCAAATGAAAAGAGAGTGCTAGATAATACTCTCCTCATCTATTTAATAAGCCCAAACCCATTTATTCAGCGCTGAGACCATACTAAATAAGCCCACCCCATCCAATGATAAGAAAATGCTAGATAATAAGCCCACATCCATCTGTTCAATGAGACCATACTAAATAAGCCCACCCCATCCAATGATAAGAAAATGCTAGATAATAAGCCCACATCCATCTGTTCAGTGAGACCATGCTAAATAAGCCCACCCCATCCAATGGTAAGACAATGCTAGATAATAAGCCAACATCCATCTGTTCAATGAGACCATACTAAATAAGCCCACCCCATCCAATGATAAGACAATGCTAGATAATAAGCCCACACCCATTTGTTCAATGAGAGCATACTAAATAAGCCCACCCCATCCAATGATAAGACAATGCTAGATAATAAGCCCACATCCATTTGTTGAAGGAGACCATACTAAATAAGCCCACCCCATCCACTGATAAGACAATGCTAGATAATAAGCCCACACCCATTAATTAAGTGATGAGACCATACTAAATAAGCCCACCCCATCCAATGATAAGAAAATGCTGGATAATAAGATCATCTATACTTCATACAGAACCAACACTTTATGATTTCAGTCGTATTTTGGGGCATATAGTGAACTCTGTAGCCATAATAGTATTTGTAAACTATAGATTTATTTACATAGACGATGTGTAGTGAAAAGCTCATGGCTATGCACAATTTAATTGTACAACATCTTGGAGTGGAGTGAGATCAGTTTGTGACATGATTTTGTGAATAATGTCTTCATACAAACTTCATGTCAAAGAAACCGATTACATCTTGCATACACATCTTGGGACATTAGAGTTATTACAATATCTTTTGATTGACATGATGACTTTTTCCCAAGTATTTAAATCATAATTGACAATTAATATTTTTTTAAATGATCACTTTTTGGTTGTACTGTACACATGTGAAAAGTTCATAATATTTCTGAGCATTTTGTAAATGATATTGAAGCTGTCAAAGTATTCTTGGCACAAAATGTGTTCTGGGAATAAATAAATGAAGCTGATGAGGTTAGAAAATGGTTTCCATGTCTTTGTTTATTTGAAATAAAATTTACTGTTTATATCAAGGTACCAACATGTATAATCATTGAAAAGCCACCTGAGTAAAAGTGCCAACTTCCTACTTCATCTTATTAGAATGTTTTATTTTTTTTCATCTTGACCTGATCACAATGCATGTACTTGCAAGACACTGTAGCCCTCACGAATCCAACACAATGCTGTGAATGGCAAGATAGGTATCAAAGTTGAAGAATTATCTCCCTATACTGTCTGCTCCATCCTTTTGAATAGAAAACCAGAACTCAATAGCTGATCAAATCATTCTGTTTCTATGGCAACCCGTCATTTGGTCCATTTTGTCTTTATGTGGCTTGAGATTGTAGGCCACAAAAAGTTCATCTGGAGTATATCCTATCAAACTTTGAAGATCACACACAAATCGATAAATGTATCTCTTTCCAGTGCTTTTGTGAATTATGTTCTTGTCATAATAGTATCGCAGTGCTCTGCTAAGCTTTTTGTAGTTCATTTTTGGTTTGTTCTTTTGTATTCCCCAGCGATGGGCCACCTCCTCTGGGTCTGTGAGCTTGAATTCCCATCCATCATCTGTCCAGTTGATAAAATGCTGGCATGTGCTATCTGTCAACAATGTCAGCAAAAACTGCCACAACTGGATTGGTCCACTACCTGCCAAGATAGAAAAGAAATAAAAATGTTCAGCTTCACCTGGAACCAAAATGTGTAAAGATAAAAGTGACATTAAAGTGTATATTTAGGACATTTTAGTGCTATCAATCATACATGTCTCTGGCTCAGCTGACATGGGTATGTGAGAAACCTTGCCAGTGGCTTCTTGTGGGTCATTGGTTCTTCCCATTGTTTTCCATTGTTCTTCCTCCACCAGTTATACTGGCCACCATGTATAGCCTAACTTGTGCTGAAAAATGGCTTTAATCCTTACAACAACAATCATCATACAGAATCGTAATGTTCATGACTGGCCTTAGTGAAAGATGAGCAATGCACTGCAATTTTTTAAAAAATTAGGCATATTATAGTAACTCGACTGGTTGGGCCATGCTGCCAGGATGGTGCCTTGTTCATTGCAGACTATAACGTTGAGACTGTCAAAGTTGATGACACTGCCATTATGAGAAAAGTGTTACCTATGTTGTAAAACAGAAATGATATGGATTCAATTTATCCTTTTTTGTCTGAAGTATGGACCAATTAAGCATCCTACTAATACATGGCTTATTCTGTTCTAAAGTTTTAAGATCATTCACATGAAATCCATTTCTTCAAATGGATCTAGAGAATGAATATTTGTTTCTTGCCTATACATGTAAGATAATACAAGTCAATAGCGTAAGATGGTGTATAATGTTGTACCTCTCAAGTACATGTCTGTTGGCATTGGTTGGTGGTAAGCTGGGTAGAACTTTGTGTAGGCATGATCAAGGAAACCAGGTTGGGCACTCTCCATACTGTGGTAATCAGAGACATCCTCAAAGGTTCCTTTGATATCTGCCAAAGCCTGAACAGATTCTGACATCTTGTTTGACCCTTAGGAAAAGAGTGAGAAAAAAAAATTGTTAGTTGAATTAAGTTTCATAAAAGAATTTTATTTGTGATGAATTATTAAAAGTTGTTATTATTATGTGCAACATGAATGTATAGAGCTCCCCCCCCCACTCCCCACTTTTTAGCTTCTAAAGGTGTGTTAAAGTTATTACCTGGAACATTCACTAAAATCTGGATATATGATGTGGAGCATATTTATCTTCAAGGACTATTCATTCTACTTATAACTTATGAAAACTTAATGTCTCAGTTAATTTAGCCTGTATGAGAAAGGAATCATATCTCAAGACCACATGTTTTCAGTGATGATTGAAGATTAACAGTGGCAACATGAAACAGAGAAATCCAGTTGTCAGTAGTAGGCACTTGAGTCCTAAAGTGGTCTCAGCTTGGAGGTCTACACATTGTCAAATGCAACAAGTTTTAAAAGAGAAACATGTTAAACTAATATATGTTTGTAAAACAATGACATGTGCAAACAGACTTGTTTACTCAAGTATTTAAGACAGTATTGCACAGTATTATAAGTCCAATCACATAATATCAATTCCTTCACATGGCTCCAGATAATGAATATTTGTATCTTGCTTATACATGTGTAACAATTCAAGTCAACTTTGTAAAATATGCTAAAAAGTCATACCTCTCTTGGATATGTTTCTGGGCATAGGTTAGTGGGAATCTGGGTAAAACTTTGCATGGGTATGATTAAGAGAACTGGGTTGGGCACTGTCCAAACTGTGGTATTCCAAGACATGATCCTCGAAGTTCCTTTTGATATCACTAAAAGTCTGAAAGGACTTAGACATCCTGTGTGATCCTTAGAAAAAGAAATTGGAAAAATGTATTGCAAGTTTAGTTTAGTTTCATAAAAAGTTAGAATTGTGATGAGATACTAAAAATTTTAATTCTTTGCTACATGGATGTATAGAGCAGACACACCCCGGCTGCTGAAGATGTGTTATTGCTTTAACCTTTGACTTCTTGATTTTGACATTTGGTATTAACACAAAGGCCCATAAGGTTAAATTCTACAGCGTTCTCTGATCGTCTAAATCTGGAAATGTCCTTTGGGATTGAGCTAAATCTATATCATACCTTATTAAAACTCCATGGAAAATTCACCAGTTATTTCCTAGAACATATGAACAATTATATATGGGATAATGAGCTTATTTGTTTTGAAAGACTATTACTTCTACATGGAAATTATGAAAGCTTGACTCATTAATTGATATAGCGGTTGTGAGTAAACGGTCACATTACCTAGTGGTTTGAGTGTTTGCCTCAGATACAGTTGGTCACCGGTTCGAACCCCTGCCGAGTCATACCAAAAACTAAGAATAACTTTTATAAATTTAGCTGTATCTCAAGGCTTTTTAGCAGCCTTCAGCTGGTGATATGTGCTTAATATTTCCAGATGAAATACTTTGTTAGGTGTCTTGTAATCAACATGGAATAGAACAACCCTTTGACCTGTGGCCATGTTGAATTTCATGCTAGATATGGCTATTACCAAATCACAGTAGGTGTTCAAGCTGGACAGAGGTGTGTTGTGGAAAGATTGGCATGAAGCAAAAGTGAGCATTTGAATAACCAGGAGATATCAGATCTACAAATAGTCCATCAGTATCTACACATTTGGGGGTTGAATTTTCAGAAAAGTCTAGCCTAATCAACTTATTCTATCAATTGCAGTAAATGCAAGGACAGTGGTTGGTTGGTTTGTTTTTAATGGTACTTTCAACACATCGTTGATTGTGTTCTGCGTACTATATTTCTACTAAATGCCTTTATACAGAGGTTAGTCATTAGAAGCTGGCAGAGAAAAGCCCAATAGTTGAGCAGATGTTTTTGGCAAATGCAAAAAATATGTCATAAATATATCTTGAGAAACAAAATTGTAAGCTGATTATATAAATTGTGCATAAAATACAGTATGGTACAATCTTTAATTGAATATTTTAAAGAATTAAAATTTCAATGAATGTAGATAAAATGAACTATCTCAAAATTTTAATGTAAAATGTTGCAAGCTTATTATTAATACTTTTATATAACTTTTATTAATTTGATTATCATTATAATAAAATGATAAATAAATAAATAATAAATAAATTAAAAAACTACAGATATTTATATATAAAAAATTGACTCTTCTGGGTTCATCATCCTTGTAGTCTGGTTATAAAATTCAGAATGTATTGCCCATATTTATATTTACCTACTTATCTGAGTCTTTAATTAGGGTTCTGTCAATCCAAGGCTTTGTCAGTCCAAGCCAATCCTTATATGAGTCAGATCAGAACACTATCATTCCAAGCCTATCTTTTTTCAGAGTGTCAGATTAAGACTTAATCACCCCAAACCCTAAGTAGGTTGATTTGATCCCTAAAAGACAAGGATAAGTATGGTTGAATGTGCAGCAGGTAACAACAGTAGGGAATTCCCTTTAATCTATTGTTTTGCAAGAGAAGCCCATATTCAGCAGAAGTCACATGAGTATTACTTTAAAGTAATGTGACATCTTCAGTGAGAAGTGTGAACATTTCTCCGGGTAATGGCAAGTAAATAATAAAGATTGAATGAGAAGTATCAGCTATGTCCAGAGAGTGTGCATTTATATTGTTTCTTATGAATCTGAAGTACATGTGCGGTGAGTATTAACATGGTTTGGGGTAGCTGTAGTACTCATTTGGTAGAGAATCTGACTCATAATCCAACAATATCAGGTTTGATACCTGTCCAGGCTTGCTTGGGATAGCTGCCTCATTGTATCTTTGGAAATGGCACTTTGCTGTCCTTTCCTTGGCATGATAGAACGAATAGTGTGTTAAAGGTGCCATTAAACACCCACCACAAAGTAACATTGTCATACTGAGTACCTACTATGTTGACAGCATATTATCATTGTACTGAGCATCAACATATATCTTTCCCCCCCCCCACAACGAAATTATTCCTTTTCATTAATGGGGTCTTTGGTAATATGCTTAATACCTAGAAGTGAAATATCATACATATAATGGGTCACTTAACACATATGGTAGGAACAGAATTGGCTAGTTGATTATTTCCCCACTTCAGGCAATTGGTTTCTTTTCATGAATGGACTCTTTCCTAATCTGCTTAAGGCCCACATGAAATATTTGTTCATACAATAGTTAACATAATCTCATATGTGATATATTTCAAATGAGCCTTAGCCTAAGACAAATTAATTGCATTGAAAATAATCACTTAGTGTATAAGATACAACTATTTATTAATGTTCATGCTTCTTCTCAGCAATCTAAAACTACATTAAAATGGAAATTTGCATGGTTTTGTAAATAAATTCTAGATGGAGTGAAAATGTCTGAGGAAAAGGATGCTGGGTACCTCAATAAATCATTTTATTCAAATCCTTTTTGATGTCTTATATAAATTATACTTTGGTTGCTTGATTAAGGTGATTTTTGTCTGATACCGGGTGTTATGAACAGTTTTGTTTTCTCTGTGTACCCAGGATCTCTGTTGGAAGTCTTGTTGGCATTCTTTTTAATTATTTGATTGTTTGCCTTTTAATAACTTTAGGTGAATTTACCATTACTTCTATAACTCATTGTTGGTGGATTTGTAGTCTGATGTTGATTTTTGTCATGTCTTTTCAGTAGTTCTTTTAGTGTGTTCTTGGAATTTGTTCCATCCTTGGTGGTTGTGGCCTTTGCTATAGCTGGTATAAGGTTTCAAATGGTTGCAGTAATACATGTCAGCATCTTGACACTCCATTCATTTTGCATTGTTAGAAAACACTTGGTGAAAACATCTTTTGCATTGTGGTGCCAGTTTTTAGTCAAATATCCCTATTTTATTGGCATTCTTAATAAGAACATTAGCCCATTTTTGAAAGTTTTAAAGGTTTCTTTTTCTTTTATTGAAATTCATTTCTGGTGGATCTGTACATTTTTAATGTTTTCTGTTCCACTTTGACCTAGAAAGTTCCAGTTTTTGTTAATGCATTCTAACACATCATGAGAGAACTCATTGCAATCTGTGCTTTTGTTAGGTAAGGAACTAATAGGAGCCTACCTGCCATATGTAATCTCAAAAGGTGTGACCTTGGTAGATGCTTGTACACTTGTCCTGTATGCCAACTGTACTGGGTAGCCAGATATCCCAGTTTGTTGCTTGGTCATTAGTTACGTTTGATAGCATTTCTTTCAGGGTCCTATTGTTACGTTCTCTCATCCCATTGGTTTGTGAATGGTATGCAGGGGAAATTCTGTGGTCTGTGTCCAGTTCAGCTGTTAGGTTATCACTGAGCTTGTTTGTGATCTCTTTTTTTCTTCCTATCAGTTATGATTGAGTCTATATTCATTTTTTTTTGGGAGGGAGCACTGCGATTTGCTCTTTTTTAAATTCTTAAAGTAGTATCAGTGCTTATAAATTTAGTTTTGCTAATTAATTGTTCAAATGTATAAAAGGTGTAATGGGGTAGAGAATCACCTAGCCAGTTCTTTACTGGGGTGGGTGGGTGGGGCTTTCAGATGTAGGGGGAAATAATTGGCTATTCAGTTCTTTCCTCTGTCAAAAGAATTTGCTAGCTGATTCTTTTCTGGGGTGAAATAAATCAAGTAGCCAATTCTTTCATTGTGGAAACTTTCAGCTGTTTTAGTACATTGTGTGTTGAAAGCTCAGAGTGGTCATTCAAGACAAAACGTATTACATAAAATATGCAAATACATTTTTGTAAGCAAATTGACTTTATTTTCAAAATGTTGAATTAATATAGAAGTAAAATAATCAAAATGACTTTTATCAAATATCTCTGAAATATTTCATTACTAACCATGTATGTTGCATCCTAATTGACTTCCATAAAGACTTCAGCTATCTGATTCTGAGAATTAATTTAAAACTAAAATGAACAATGCAAACTGATATGTGAATATCTTTTCAAAAATAACTGATCAGTTTGTTTACAATCTGTTTTATACATTAAGAAAAGTTTTCTATATTTAATAAGATAACATTGCAAATATTTGAGAAAGGATTGAAAGTTACAGATTTTATGCACTGTACAAATTATTTTGAATTTTAATCCAAATATTTTATGTTAATGGGGCATTTGTTTGGCATTCAAGGTACATTGTATCATAAGTGGAAGAAGCATGTTCTACACCTTTCTAAACTTGTGTTTTGAATGGAAAAAATTCAACTATATTCATCTGTATTATCACATAAACTAATTCAACTGCAAGCAATGTAGACTGGTGTGCCATCACTTAGTGCACCAACAGATCATGATCTGTGTTGTTTTCTTATTACTCTTAATTCCAAGCAGGACTATGTAATTGCAGGTCACAGTGATTCAGTTGTTACTACTTATCAGATGACAGACAAAATGAGGAAGTTTACTAGCACACAAGAAAACATGGCACAAATGTGAAGTCATAACATTTCTTGTAAGTTTGCGAAATATGGGGGAAATATATTGGGCACCTCCACATAATAGTGCACCAGCAGATCATGATCTGTGTTGTTTTTTGATTACTCTTATTTCCAAGATGTGAAGAAGGAAGATGTGATGGCAGGTCAGAGTCTATGCAATTTCTTGGTTGACTTGACTTGAGTTTCTATATCATCTTGGCAATAATTGATCCAGAAACAGTGATTCAATTGTTAGTATTTATCAAATGACAAACAATGAGGAAGTTGACTAGCACAAAATAAAACATGGCATAAATCTGAAGTCATAACACATCTTGTAAGTTTATGAAATATGGGGAAAATATATTGACCAACTTAGCATAATAGTAAAACAAAAGAAAAACTTGTACCCAGTGGTGACCAGGTTTTCATGGTCAAAAGGCAGTTGTATTTGTAGGGTTTAATGCCATTTCTCAGCACACAATAGGCTATACATGGCGGCCAGTATTAATGGTGGAGGAAGAACCCGGGGAAAACCCTGGAAAGAACCACCGACCCATGAGAAGCTACTGGCAAGCTTTCTCACATACCCACATTAGCCGAATCCGAGACTCGAACCCACGCAGGCAGAGGTGAGATGGCAGTGATCCGTAACGGAGAGCACTTTAGACCACTCGGCCACTCAGGGCCCCTGGTCAAAAGGTGCACAATAACATAATTTCTGTCTCATTAACTCAAAATATATTTTATATTTTTGTATCTTCTGACAATCAGGTCCAGTTTTTTTTGTATGATTGTCAAGAATTGTCATAACATTTCTTGTAAGTTTAAATAATGAACATATTTCTTTCACTATATTTCTTATAGAGATAATAAATTATCTTTTTATAAACAAAGGCAAAACTGTGTAGAATTTAAGAATATTTTCAGTATTTTTTTTTTTTTGAAGCTTCAATATTTTTGATTTTTCCAAAGCCAGTTGCTACTTCAATTCTTTTTTTTTTTTTTTTTTTTTTTTTTTACTATTACAGATTAATACTTTGCAAATAAGAGAGTGGGGAAAGGGGCACTAAAATTATAGTCACTGAACAATTTGTCAGAAAATCACTGAGCCTAAAATATTATGGCAAAAGGAAAAGGATGCTGAACTTAAACATGAAAGATTTTAACTTAGTTTCTGTTGATTTTTGTTACAATTGATGTGTTGAATTAGTAAACACATGAAATGCAAAAAATGTAATGCATGTCAGAATTTAAGTTGTAAAATTGTTATACCTTTACAATTGCAATGGTAGAACTAAATGATCTAAACAGCAGTATTTAATATTTTTAAGATGATTCTCCAGTAGAATACATTTAATGAGATTTTGATAATTGAAATGAAACAATCATAAAATGGACAAAATAAAAGTTGAAAGATCAGGTACAAAACCCTTTTTAAAATGATAAAACTTATTCCAGTGTACTTGATATTTATAAAATGATAAAATTTATTCCAGTCTACATGATAATGATAAAATGATAAAACTTATTCCAGTCTACATGATAATTATAAAATGATAAAACTTATTCCAGTCTATATGATAATTATAAAATGATAAAACTTATTCCAGTCTACATGATAATTATAAAATGATAAAACTTATTCCAGTCTACATGATAATTATGAAATAATAAAACTTATTCTAGTCTACATGATAATTATAAAATAATAAAACTTATTCCAGTCTACATGATAATTATAAAATAATAAAACTTATTCCAATCAACATGTTAATTATATGATGATAAAACTTATTCAAATCTCTTGTTCAAATCACAATATTAAGAGTATTACATATTTTTTTTGTAGATAGCAACACACAGGAGAGTAAATTCTCAAGAGACTGACACATCAAAGAATTCCCTGAAGAAGAATGACATATCAGCTTTGAAAGAAAATGAATTAAACAATCTAATGAATATAGAAAGTTTTGCATTTGGTGTTTTTTTCTTCTAATAATTCAATTAAATTTTTAAAAAATTGGAATAATATAACTGGAAAATTTCTGAAAATGAATGATCCAAAATAGAAACTTGCTTAGAATTGTGCATCACATTAGAAAAACTCCATAGCATTGTACCTCTAAAAAACTTTGCCCAATGGGATCAAGAATACAAAAAGCAGAATTAGAAGCCTTTGGTTAAGGTTAAAATTTTGTGGATGTCGACATATCTGATAAAATCTACGCAGAAAAATTCATTTAAATAATGTAACCATATATTGCTTAAACTAGCAATTATATCTAGACATACATATGGTGCAAAATTTATGTTAAATGTATCTCATGTAGATTTACTGCTTTATGAGTTTTGATTTGAATAAATAACTTTCTGTTTATAAAATTGGAAAAGGCAGATTTACTCATTAAATCGTGCTTTATGGTATGTTGGGAAGGCAAATCTTGATAGAATAAAGTTATTATAATTCAGACAGACATATCAAATCACACTTAAGGCACATATTTGCAACGTTGCAAAAGAAATAAAACAAGTCTGATAAATGAACATGAAAATTCAGATTTTTTAAATCCTCAGCACTGTTTCACAATTTCCTATTTTCTTCTCACATGTAAACATACAAAGGCAAACATTTTCTCACATTTTCAGACAAATATTTAAAAAAAATAGAAGGATGGTGGTGCCAGTGAAGCTGCCTGAAGTTTGTCCGATAAATGTATGCAAAAATGTATTAAAAGCTGCAAAAGTCATTAACTTTCCTCTTTAACATCTTGGTTACAACATTTTTATAGTAGATGGATAAATGAAGATGCTGAGGTTGAAATTTATACCCTTGTTTTCAGCAGGTTTCCACATGTATAACCATTAAAAAGCCAACATTAATCTCCTTAGTGGTCATTATCTTTCTGTGGCTTGAGATTGCAGGCCTCAAAAAGTTCATCTGGATTGTAGCCAATCAAGCTTTGAATATCACACACAAATCGATAAATGTATCTCTTTCCTGCAGTTTTGTGAATTATGTTCTTGTCATAATAGTATCGCAGTGCTCTGCTAAGCTTTTCATAGTTCATTTTAGGTTTGTTCTTTTGTATTCCCCAGCGACGGGCCACCTCCTCTGGGTCTGTGAGCTTGAATTCCCATCCATCACCTGTCCAGCTGATAAAATGCTGGCATGTGCTATCTGTTAACAGTGTCAGCAAAAACTGCCACAACTGGATTGGTCCACTACCTGCCATTAGAAAAAAGTTAAAAATTAAAAATAATGTTTTTACCTGCAACAAATGCCACACACACTTAATGACCTAGGTATAGCACTAGTACATATGTATCGTAGAGTCTGGTGTTTATCCTCCACTGAAAGTTTAGCTGAAGATATGGTTGTAACACTTTTGCTACCTCTTATTACAGAGTAGATAACATTCTCAGTCTTAAATTTTTTTTATAAATATACAACTCGATTAAAAAAAAGTTTTCATACAACAATAAAAATATAACTTTTTTCTTAATATAAAGCTATTTACAAAGTATAATTTCAATCCATTCAGTCCTTCAAGCATGGAGTGGAAACTAATTATGCAAGAAATGTATGTAATTTTATATGTTGGCGGGGCATACAAAAATAATTGATGGTCACTTTTGTCTGACATCTTCTAAAGGAGCTCATAAAGTATCTCAAGTGCTCTCATGGTATACAGGACCTTTTGAGCGTCTGGTGTGCCAGAGATGAATTTTACTTTTAGACCTAAAAATATATATGGTTTTTAAGAGAGTTGGCCTTAGGCAGAGATTAATTATGATACATGCCTGAGTATCCAAGAGCTTCAGGTGGAAAGGAGCATTTTCCAACCATTCCATTTCCAGTCAGGTCACTGGGGCTGTTGAGTGGTATCAAACTTGTGGCTTGTGGCAGCAGTAGTTTGTGTTGCTGCCAGTTTTGTTGGGGTCTGCCACCTCCATAATCCTGTTGGTTCCAGCAGCACTCCTTTTTAATTGTCAGCACTGTTTTGATCGACTGCTGCTCAAAGTAGAGATCCTGTGTTTGAGGTTCAAGGGTCATGAATTGACCTGCTAGAATCAAATGAGAAGCACTTTAAAATGTAGAAACATAAAAAAAATTATAACTAAAATATGTTAAAGACAGTAGCTTGCCAAAAAAAGTCACTGATCTTTTTCTGATCAGTCACTCCACCCACCACCAAAAGGTGTAATTACAAATGAGACAGTAAAAGTCTATAATTAGTATGGTGTAATCATATTCATATTTATGTGCTATTTATCCAATGATTTCTTTTAGTTGTGCATCACAATTCTGCGTTTTATTCATAAGCTTTTAATAGCAATATTTTGTTGAGGCATAATGTAGATTGGTTCACCAGATCATAAAAAGAAAGTTTAACATAAAATTTTCAAGTTGTCACTGTCAGTATTGGAAAAGTACTGCTCTGGTGGCCTAATGGTTAGTGTCTGCGTCAGATGAGGGAGTTCATGGGTTTGATCTCTGGAAGAGTCATACCATTCAAGACTTACAAAAATGGTACTAACAGCTGCCTTGCTAGGCACTCAGCATTATGAGGTTTGTGTTAGGAGTGTCAGAATAATGTATCTGCAGCATAACATCATAGCAGTTTGTCTTGAATAGTTAAAGCCACATTAAAAATCATATCATACACATACATGTAGGTTGTCAGGAATATTCAGGATAATGTGACTGGGTCGGATATCATGCTACATGTCTGTGGCATGATGCCCCAGTGGTAGACATCACTATAAACTGCCACACTGCCGACATCATAGCAGTATGATTGCATAATTGTTAAAGGTACATCAAAAGTCCAAATTACACACAGTATTGGAAAAGCATTATCTGTGTGTTAAAACAGCAATGATATGGTTGCCATTTCTCCTACCTTCACTCACATTTGGACCAATTAATTATCCACCCAATACTGAACATTTTGTTGTGTTAAATTTTAATGTCTTAAAGTGGGTCCAGATAATGGAAATTTGAGTGTTATGTATGTATGACAATTCAAGTCAACTGTGTAAGATGTGCTAGAAAGTCTTACCTCTTGTGTGTATGTTTTGGGGCATCTGTTCTTGGCAACCTTGGTAGACCTCTGTGGGGGCATGATTGAATAAACCTAGTTGGGCACACTCCAAACTGTGGTAATCACAGACATCCTCAAAGCTTCCTTTGCTATCTGCTAAAGTTTGAATAGGCTCTGATATCTGGTATGACCCTTAGAAAAAGAAATTTCAAAAGATGTATTGCCAGTTAAGTTTCCTTTCATCAAATTGACAAGGCTTAGATACTCAAAATTATAATTCTATGTGGATGTGTAACTTTGTTCAACACGGAATGTGCCAAAACAGCTGGTATGTGGCAGTCCACAAAACATCTGTTTTAGTTCATTCAGAAACAAATTTAAACAACCACAATGCAAGTGTACATGATTTGTGTACAAATCAAAAGTGCTGGCATCTGCGTTCATTCTTTGTTTACAGTAGAAAGTAATTCTTTATGCACGTGAAAGCTATATGTGTATTGTTGCACTAGTTCAGTATCAGGTAATATTGAACGATTCTGACAATGTAAAGTTAAGGGGGGGATGAGGCTATAATAATTTTTCATACACAATCTCTTTCCCCAAAATAAATATATTTTTACCCATTATTTGTTGTACGTTTTGGAGAATTTTTCTATTCAAAAAAGCCAATTCGGAGTATAATATGAAGCTAAGATTTTCTGGTCAAAAAGCATCGTCTTATAGTCAATTATGGTTGTTTCTTCTCAAATTCTTCTAAGGATTTAAAGAGTCAAGAATAATTAATTTACACAATGTTGGTCATCACATGTGACCTTTAAGAAGTCACTGTAAAAAAATACCATTCAGAATTTAAATCTTTTTTTGATATCTATAGAATGGTTTTCTACCTTGACTGCAGGTGGGCAGACCATCTCCAAAAAGCTGCTTGCAAACTGTTTCACTATGTTTAGGTGGTACATCGCTTACTGATCCTTTTTCCTCCACACAATCTGGTAAAATAATCAATTAATTAATCCACCCATTAATCCATAAACAGAAAAACTAGTCTAAGCATGAGTAATAAATGGTAAGACTTAAAAAACTGTAGAACTAGTATACTTATTTTTAAATCAATTAATATCTATTTAAAGAATTTGTTAAAAAGGATACCGAAATTTAATATAGTTGAATGATTGTTAACAATTCTGAGAAAAAGTATATGACCAACTAGAACTACCAACTATATTGGCATGTAAGTCTTGTCCAGTTGCAAACACAGATCTTGATCTGCTATTCCATAATGCAGTGGTCTGTCTTTGACTAGTATAATATGGGTATTTGAGACAGCTTGGCAGTAGCTTCCCATAGGTCAGTGGTTTTCTTCAGGGTTTTCATGGGCAACAATATATAATGTATCATGTACTAAAAATGGCATTAAAACAACAACAACGATAATGAACTGGTAGATGAGGGTGAATTTCTCTTGGCAATTGGGTCTGACTTTTATATGAGTAGATCTTTTTATTTATTGGTGTAATGGATCTCTCATGTTAGTATGGCCAGGTTGTACTTTTCTAGCTAAATGGCTCCTGGATATTTACATTTCAATAAGTAGCTACACCAATTTGGCATTTAACAAAATGATACATTACTGATACATGCCAATAATATGACATCATATATTTGATAAGGAAATTTTGCTGATTGTACAAAATACGAATGAAATACATAAATGTAGAATTTTACAATCTTTAATTCTCTGTTGTACACAGAAGGGATCAAAATAGATGAATTAACTGTCTCACAAATTTTGAATCTAATGTCAACTTAATACTTGACATAAACTGTGAATAATATTTTCAGAGAGAGAAAAAGAGAAATATTTGCAATCTTAGATGTATAAAAATATAATTGGAAAAAATATAGTAAATGTAAGGCTAGTTGAAATTTATACCTCGATTTTGGCACTCTGCTGTCAAAAAGTCTAGATTGAAATTTTGAAGATAAAATTCGCAGTTTTGTGGGACAACCATGTTTTCTGTTTGGTCACAAACCTTTGAATGTACTCCCCATATTTATACTCCCCCTCTTACTTGAGCATGAAATGAAGGCCCTGTCAGTACAAATCTATCTTTTTCAGTAGGTGTGAAATTAGGAGCATATCACTTCAAGCCCTCAGGAGGTTCATTTGATCCCTAAGTTTGAATAGATTAAAGTTTGTGCACCAGGTAACAACAATAGGGATTTCTCTTTAATTGGTTATTATGCAAATGAACCCCATATTCAGGATAAGTCATATGAGTATTACTTTAAAGCAGTGTGACATCTTCAGTGAGAAGTGTGAACATTTCTCCAGGCAAGTGCAAGTGAATATGAAAGGTTGAATGAAAAGTGCACAATAGGTAAATAGTACAGTTCAACAACTTAATAAAGAACATTTACAGTAGAGAGTACACCCATTTATGAAAAAACAATTCTTAAGGTAATTGCCTAATTGACTCTGGTTACTTAAGTACAAATTAAATAAGTTGTTATATTATAGATTACTCTCATTCAAATATTTAAATATTTCAATTTGTTTAAAAGCCTTGGGTGGTTCCATGTTAAAATCATGTGTACATTTGTTTACTCTAATGCTTTGATTGTAAAAGATTTTAAAACTAGCAATCTTCTGCCACATTACAAATTGAGTAGGTAAGGTAATTTTAGTATTTTATATCTGGGATATATCTATGCTATTTTTGTTTTAATGTGATCATTGTTTTTGTTTTGATTTCTGTTTAATCTCCTTTCAGTAGTTAATAAATTCTCTTCTTTGAAAACAAATTTCAAGGGTATGTAGATTTTTAAAATTACCAGTGAAATGACCATAATGAAACTTTAAGGATAAAATAATAAATTAAACTTTGAGAACAGACTACACTACATGCTCAAGAAATTGAAATAATTGGAAACATTCATTTACACACCTTGAGTTGTTATTTTCATGAGTATTTTTAAGTGTTAAACAAATTGTTTAATATTCATTAATGAGTTCTGAGCATGAGAAAATTTAACTTGAAAAACTAAATTTTACAGTATCGTGGACTCCTTAATATGAAATTTACTCAGTTAATTGTGTTGCCTTTTTATAGAGTCAAAATTGGATAGATACAAGTAAATTTCAGTGAATTAGGTTTTATTAGGCCTGTTCTTGTAATAAATCATGTTAATTTTATTCTTGTTTTGCTAGTTGCCAAAATCAATATTTACACTTTAAAAACCTTGTTTGCATGTGGTACTATGTAATGTATGCTACATAACTCGGCATCCTATTTAGTAAAATTAGTGGGATGTAATATTGTTATAAGAAATTGTTACACAGATCAGTACAATTTTACAAATTATGATTGACATAATTTATCACACTTTGAAATGAATAACATGATAGTAACATTTGTTGTCAGTAAATTAACTCATTCAGTTAATCTGTGCAGTTCTTTTGATTTGAACTGTTGTTTGAGAAGTGAAGAACCTATATATGTGTGTGTGTGTGTGTGTGTGTGTGTGTGTGTGTGTGCAACATATCAAATTCTTTAACTAAAATATTCTACAGTTTTTTACAGTGCCTTCTTATTTAATGAATATTTTGTATCACGGTGGCCTAAATACTAGTTATTGTATATTATATTAATGTATTGATTATTTTTTTTTCTCCAATTGCTTTATCTTCATTGTTATGGATACTCTTTAAGTATGTCTGCTTCAGTAAGATAGATCTATATATATTTCGGTACGCATGCATGAATCAAAACAATATTTGTATTTTCAAAGTATATTTTTGAATTTACGTGTACACTACTATTGGGCTTTTCTACATATCTAAGGTTTCAGTCATCAGTATTGGCACAACACGCATATCGAATTTGACTGATTGATAATACTGCAATGTATACTATTTGAAAAGCAGCAATTGTCACTAGATTATTCTATTCAAAATGATACTAATTTTGGACACAGGATAGTTCCCCTGTGTTTTCAGTACTTGTGATATGTTGGCCTTTTTGCATGGCTTTGAAAATATGTAATGTTATATGCATTTGGCTATGGAAATGAAACACATTACTTTAGATTCTTTCAGTCAATATATCAACAGAGGAACTAGGTCAGGCTTATAGCTGGTTTTAAATAATTCAACATAACAGTGCCACTAAATGGCAAGGGATATTACTCAAATTAAAATTTTGTAAACAATTAGTAAAAGTTTAACATTTAATAAAAATAAGCTATTATGTTGAAGAGAAACAATAATGAATGGGATGTAATGTGTTTATAATGTCATTTAAGGAAAAAAATAATAAAGAATGAAGAAACAGGCAAACAAATTGGGTATTTCTTGAGAAACCATTCGAGCGGCAAGTTGATAACAGACGATAAAGTAGGTGTGTGACAACCTCTTGCAAATTAAAACTTGGTCTAAGATGCCTCATTATCCCCAGCTTACATTGGAATCCTTATGTTGCTGCTCATGTTAGAGAAAAATCATGACTTTTTTCAGGATTTGTTACATTTTAAATGAGTTTTTTAAGTTAAATTTGTTGAATACAAGAATAGGTTTAGGTTTCCAATTTATTTATAGAGTATGTAAATATTTTAATTGATTATATTGTAAAGTTATTAAAAAAGCCAAATTACGGCCAGTGACTGCAGTTATGTTCAACTTTTGAAGTTTCTACATCTAAATAATACATCTTCAGTGCATATTTCAGATTTAGACAGTTGCTTGTTGTTGAACAGCTTGTAAAGAAGTACAAGTTTACCAGCTTTCTCAGTGCCAGTCTAGTTCCTGACCTTGAAATTTAAATATCCAAATGTAGAAAATATGCATTCAGCAATTGTCCATAACAATTTTTTGCTCAGTTCCATGATATTATTTTACAAGTCTTTTGATTGGGATTTCAACCAGACAGTGGTAGACACATCCTTTGAAAGGTCAGATAATGATAACTGCAGTATTCCATGGTACAGTTTAGGTTCTATGCAAGTACATGTACGAGGGTTTAAGAATATTGGCCAGGAAGTGAAGAAGAGTTCCTTGACACAAGTTTTAAATTTGTTGACCACACCAAGTTATTGCTAGGCAGTTGGGTCCATCTCAGGCTTGTTCCATATGTAGACGATCTCACTGATCATGCACTATTTATTCAAGATACTCTTCAGAATTCCTTGTCACACCAAAGTTTTTTACTTTTGTCAGCACTGGCAGTATTAAAAGAGCCTCTATGCCCCTCACAGACTTTGAGAAGAATCAACCAATTTTTCAGGTAGGTAATGAGAAACAGTATTCCAGAATACATCTTAAGGAACAACAAGTCGCCTTTTGTCAGCAGTTTTGTATTTTTCAGCAGGAAGGTGTCCATTGGGAAAATATTTTATAAATTGCACAACTTGTTCTTTAACACCAGATGTTTCCACATCCATGGCCAACATGTTCATGTAGTGTGAAGAGCATGTATATGTGATGATTCCTGTTTCATCTTCCAGATTCTTTTTCATTTTCACCATATTGGCAGTGTTGTCAGTCACAAAACTTGCTATTCTCTAACCACAAATGTGGTTATGCAGAATGCATAGCAGGAGTTGCAACCACCTGTAGATATTCTAATGTATGATTGCAACCTGAAATTTCTGCTGTCTCTGTCAGGTAGCTTGGTCCATCATACATACTCTGTGAAATGCACACAATCGGCTTATTATAAACATTGCTCCGGTCATCAAGAACCATGGATATAATCAGGTTTATGAGCTTGTCGATGCATTCAGCGATGATTGAAGTTTGTAAATGCTTACCAGCAGACTCTTTCCACATGGAGACTGGTATCCATGGTGGTACATATTAACAAGTTCGACAATCTTTTGTATTCAATGACTGAGAAGGCAGTGTTAGCGGAATGAATGAAGCAGTCTACTAGTAGGTCTGTTTTCATGGTTGCTGATGTCTACATCGTAAAGTTGTTAATGCCAGGACCATGCTTAAGCTGTATCTTTGATGTTGGCCTCATGATTTCTTGACACTGTAGAAATAGCAGAAGTTACTGGCATAACAGCTACAGGTGTGGCTTCCATGTCAGTGTTGCTCTTTGGTTGCAGATTTTATGGTGTTGTTGGATATGCATAACTATTTCTTGCTATTCTTTATTAGAAGTTTTACATATTTCATGACACCCAATTTTCCCAGGAGTGACATTGCTGTCAGTGTAGACCCAGACAGTCATGTTTTCTTCCAGGCACTTTGCAGACATTACTATAGAGATTCACTGATTCCAAGGTCTGAGAGACGAAACAAGAGAAAACTGGATGATATGGATTTAGAATGCCATCAAGTCAGCCATCTGCATGCTACTCCTAAACCGTTTGATTCATTTATACCATGAAAATGGGAACATACTCTCAAAGTATGTAAAACAACAAAAAGTAGGTTGATATCTTCAACAGTGCTTCCTAAGAGGCAAAATAGCATTATTGAGTCTAGAGATTAATTTGTACCCATGATTTATAAATTGCTCCTTATTTTGTATCCTTGTAGAACACTTTGCTTCCTGAAACCTCAAGAAACACTAACCATAAGTACTTTTAGCCTTACACTAAACAAGACAAATGAGTGTGATACTGCCTTTCAAAAGACTATAAAGTCTTGTGACTATTGCCCACCAGATCTACTTAATGACTCATAAGCCAACGTTTAACAAGAATAGTCTACTTTGGCTACAAATGAACCAAAATATCTTCTCTCAGATCAGAGTACCTGTTTATTAGCCCAATTAAAACTGGTAATATACTGCAGTATAATAGTATAATACTGATTATCTTTACATATGTCAAAGATGATTTTTTTTATCCAAGATTCAAAGGAATATTTTCTGGCAAATTGTCAACCAGACTCTGCCAGATACTTTCCAAAATTGACCCATTTGTTGCACAAAAAATTAATTCCAAATTAAAATATCATTTAATAAGAGCTAATTTTTCAGTTAAACAACTTGTGTAAATTGTTCACAAAGTACTAGATTGTGAAGCTGTTAAATTGCACCTCTTGCGTGAAAAATAATATAAATATTTAGAAGCACATTTACAACCCTCAATTAGGGGCCCCGAGTGGCCGAGTCATCTAAAGCGCTTTCTGTTACGGATCACTGCCATCTCACCTCTGTCTGCGTGGGTTCGAGTCTAGGATTCGGCCAATGTGGTTATGTGAGAAAGCTTGCCAGTAGCTTCTCGTGGGTCGGTGGTTCTTCCTGGGTTCTTCCTCCACCATTAATACTGGCCGCCATACATAGCTTATCCTGTGCTGAAAAATAGCGTTAAACCCCACAACAACAACTACAAAAACAACCCTCAATTATACTTCCAAGTTCCGAGGTCATTGTACTACATGTAAGGTTGTTCACATGTATGCCATATCTGCGGCAAACAATTTATTGGTGAGACTAAAAGAGCATTTCAGGTGAGAACCAACGAACACCTTCAGGTTTTCCAAAATAAGGAGGAGATCCCAGTGTTAAACACTTTAACCATTATTAGTTTTGCCCATTGCTGATATGAAATATCATGTAGACTGATTATTAATCTACAATCTGTAGAAATTAAATCTTATAGTCTGGATAATGGTTGATATAAAATTTTAATAATGTAACAAAAGCTTGGATTTCAGTTTCATTATTCTGAAATTGTCCTCAACCTTGATTAGACTTTTACTGCTATTGATTCATTTCTTCTATTTGCTCAACAGCATTTTCAGCCATGACTATCAACTATGCAGGCCTACTGGCCCTAATGGGTTTCCATATTTGTATATTGGTGATGGGAATTCTTGCAGCCATGAGAAATAAAAATCAAGGAACCAGTCCTATGATGTCCATTGTGGTGAATTGGGATAACATAAGTGTTTGAATCTTTGCAATATCAGGTATGTTGTGATTTGTCCTGTTTTTTTTTTCAAATACAAAGTGAGTAGCAGAAGGAGTTAGAAATTAGCTGGGGATGGTAAAGGGGGAAACGTACATGGTGGGGTTAAGGGAATGGTGGCACAGTAATCAAGAAACTGAAATAGCTTGAGTTTATCAGCACAAATTACCGGTAGACTGTCTCTCGTTTATTTTGTTGAAAATGTTTTGGGTTCCTTCCTATTAATAAGAAAAAGCTGTATCTTGCAGAATTATCTGGTTGAAGGTTATTGAATTTGAATGATTACAATATATTCATATTTGTCTGATTAGATAAATATCTCTTGGTTACTTAGGTGATCAAAATTTGAAACAGATCATGGGGAAAATCAAGCTTCTACTATTAGAATATGGAGGATAATCAAAACTGAGTTTTTATTATAATGTTCAAATTAAAACAAGAATAAAAGTGATTAGAACTGAGGTTTTGTAACCATAAACAAATTAAAATCAACAATCTAAATGATCAACTTGGGAGGAGAACCTCACAGCATAGATTGAACTTATTCAGTATGAAAGTAATTGTCAATGGATTTTAAAGACAGACACGCAGTGGTTTAGTTTTCTTTTTAGGCCGTTTCAAACACTGTGGTGGGGATCCATGTTACATGAATTCATTTCATATTTGATCTAATGCTGTATGGTTATGTTTGGAGTTTGTGCATGTGTGTGCATGAACATGTATTTGCACTTGTTCATGCATGTGCATCTGTTCATGGATGTGCATCTGTATGCATGCATTTGTGATATATGAAATTACTGTGGTCGCCAGATAATTTGTTTGGATTGTACACTAAGAATTATGCAGGCATTTAGTGGTGGAAGGGAGATTTTAAGAATTTTTAATGAAATGACTTTTGTTCTCCCAGTGGAGATTAATGCATGTAATACAAGGTAGTGACACTGCAACTGAAAAGAAGTTATTTAGTCATACAAGTGTATAGACAATTACTGCAAATTAAAATTTGTAAAAACAAAGACAAAAAACCCCACACCAATTTATTCAGTGATGAGAGCATACTAAATAAGCCCACCCTATCCAATGATAAGATAATGCTAGATAATAAGCCCACATCCATCTGTTCATTGAGTCCATACTAAATAAGCCCACCCCATCCAATGGTAAGATAATGCTAGATAATAAGCCCACACCCATTTGTTCAATGAGACCATACTAAATAAGCCCACCCCATCCAATGGTAAGACAATGCTAGATAATAAGCCCACATATATTAATTCAGTGATGAGACCATACTAAATAAGCCCACCCCATCCAATGGTAAGACAATGCTAGATAATACATCCATCTGTTCAGTGAGACCATACTAAATAAGCCCACCCCATCCAATGGTAAGACAATGCTAGATAATAAGCCCACACCCATTTGTTCAATGAGACCATAGATAATAAGCCCACATCCATTAATTCAGTGATGAGACCATACTAAATAAGCCCACCCCATCCAATGGTAAGACAATGCTAGATAATAAGCCCACATCCATTTGTTCAGTGAGACCATACTAAATAAGCCCACCCCATCCAATGATAAGACAATGCTAGATAATAAGCCCACATCCATTTGTTCAATGAGACCATACTAAATAAGCCCACCCCATCCAATGGTAAGACAATGCTAGATAATAAGCCCACACCCATTTGTTCAATGAGACCATAGATAATAAGCCCACATCCATTAATTCAGTGATGAGACCATACTAAATAAGCCCACCCCATCCAATGGTAAGACAATGCTAGATAAAAAGCCCACATCCATTTGTTCAATGAGACCATACTAAATGAGCCCACCCCATCCAATGGTAAGACAATGCTAGATAATAAGCCCACATCCATCTGTTCAATGAGACCATACTAAATAAGCCCACCCCATCCAATGATAAGACAATGCTAGATAATAAGCCCACATCCATCTGTTCAGTGAGACCATACTAAATAAGCCCACCCGTTGCAATGATAAGACAATGCTAGATAATAAGCCCACACCCATTAATTCAGTGATGAGACCATACTAAATAAGCCCACCCCATCCAATGATAAGAAAATGCTGGATAATAAGATCATCTATACTTCATACAGAACCAACACTTTATGATTTCAATCATATTTTGGGGCATATAATGAACTCTGTAGCCATAATTGTATTTGTAAACTATAGATTTATTTACATAGACGATGTGTTGTGAAAAGCTCATCCCTATGCACAATATAAATGTACGACATCTTGGAGTGGAGTGGGATCAGTTTGTGACATGATTTTGTGAATAATGTCTTTATACAAACTTCATGTCAAAGAAACCGATTACATCTTTGCATACACATCTTGGGACATTAGAGTCATTTGATTGACATGATGACTTTTGCCCAAGTATTTAAATCATAATTGATAATTAATATTTTTTTAAATGATCACTTTTTGGTTGTACTATACACATGTCAAAAGTTCGTAATATTTCTGATCATTTTGTAAATGATATTGATGCTGTCAAAGTTTTATTGGCACAAAATGTGTTCTGGGAATAAATAAATGAAGCTGATGAGGTTAGAAAATTGTTTCTATGTCTTTGTTTATTTTAAATAAAATTTACTGATTATATCAAGGTACCAACATGTATAATCATTGATAAGCCACCTGAATTTTGTATTTTTTTCATCCTGACCTGATCACGATGCATGTACTTGCAAGGCACTATAGCCGTCACGAATCCAACACAATGCTGCGAATGGCAAGATAGGGATCAAAGTTGAAGAATTATCTCCCTATACTGTCTGCTTCATCCTTTTGAATAGAAAACCACAACTCAATAGCTGATCAAATCATTCTGTTTCTATGGCAACCCGTCATTTGGTCCGTTTTGTCTTTACGTGGCTTGAGATTGTAGGCCTCAAAAAGTTCATCTGGAGTATATCCTATCAAACTTTGAAGATCACACACAAATCAATAAATATATCTCATTCCAGTGCTTTTGTGAATTATGTTCTTGTCGTAATAGTATCACAGTGCTCTGCTAAGCTTTTCGTAATTCATTTTTGGTTTGTTCTTTTGTATTCCCCAGCGATGGGCCACCTCCTCTGGGTCTGTGAGCTTGAATTCCCATCCATCACCTGTCCAGTTGATAAAATGCTGGCATGTGCTATCTGTCAACAATGTCAGCAAAAACTGCCACAACTGGATTGGTCCACTACCTGCCATGATAAAAAAGAAATAAAAATGTTCGGCTTCACCTGGAACTAATACAACACTCCTTAATGACCTAATTTTAACATATATATATCATATGTTTTCTGCACCTTAAAAAACCCATTGGAAAGACAACTCCAGTTGCTGAACAAACCCTTTGTGGAATGATTGTTATTTAATTTCTTGACTCTGCTGTATATTTTGAACAAGCAGAAAAGAACATTACATGCTGTGAATATGTGGGACCTACTTGTCTGAAAAAGAATCTGCACAGGATCTAGGATAAGTAACACTTCCACAGTAGTTGGTTCCTTGCAGTAGCTGGTGTATACTCTCCAATGAAAACAGAGCTAAATCGTCACTTACATATGTCTTTATTATAATATTGAAGACACTACTGTAACACTTTTTACCGCTTATAAATAGAGCAGATGACGGTCACATTTTACAAGTTATGTTTAGAAAAGGTTTGTGGAGACCATAAGTTTCCATAATACATGTATATAGCTTCATTGAAATGAAGTTTTCTCAGAAAATGGTGAAAATCAAACTTAATCTTGGTTTTCGAAATGTAAATCCTAATATGAAGTATGATTTTAATCTGTTTGATCCTTCAAAAGTAGTTTGGAAGTCATTTATCCAAATCATGCAACAGGCACAGTGAAATAGAGCAGGATGCGATGTACAGAGATGGATAATTTTATATCTCATTTATAGAGCAGGGCATATAAGAAAGTGGTTAGTGTTATTATTGTGGTCACTTTCTTTTGATATCATCTATGGGAGCCCTGAAAATAATATGAGTGTTCTCATGTTACAGGACATTTTGAGCATCCAGTGTATGAGACATGAAAGTTGATTTGTGGTTTGCATATTTTTAAAGTGTTGGCAATCAGCACTTCATACATACCTGAGAATTCCAAAGCTTCAGGTTGAAACAAGCATTTACCACCATGTTCCAGTCTGGTTATATTATTGGGGCTGTGTAATGGTTGGAAGTGGGTGGGTTGTGGCTGCATTAGTTCATGTTGGAGATAGGTTGGTTGTTGATATTCTTGCTGGGGGTTAGCACCTCCATAATTCTGTATGAACCAGGGGCACTCTTTTCTCCTTGTCAGCACAGTCTGGAATGCTTGCTGTTCAGGGTGGACATCCTTGTTGGAGCTTCAGGGAACATTAACTTACCTGTTAAGAATCAAATAAGAAACACTTTAAAATGTAGTTTTCTTTGTCAAAATACATTTTTGTTTTTACGTTCATATGTGAAATTAGTTGAAGACGGTAATTTGCCAAAAGTCACTGTTTTCCTGGTCAGTCACTCCACTAAAAGTTGTTATTATTATGTGTTACATGGATGTATAGAGCTTCCCCCCACTCCCCACTTTTTAGCTTCTAAAGGTGTGTTAAAGTTATTTTCTGGAACAGTCACTAAAATCTGGATATATGATGAGGAGCATATTTACCTTCGAGGACTATTCATTCTACTTATAATTTATGAAAACTTAACTTCTCAATTAATTTAGCCTATTTGAGAATGGAATCGTATCTCAAGACCACATGCTTTCAGAGATGATTGAAGATCAACAGTGCCAACATGAAACAGAGAAATCCAGTTGTCAGTAGTAGGCACTTGAGTCCTAAAGTGGCCTCAGCTTGGAGGTCTACACATTGTCAAATGCAACAAGTTTTAAAAGAGAAACATGTTAAAACTAATATATGTTTGTAAAACAATGACATGTGCAAACAGACTTGTTTACTCAAGTATTTAAGATAGTATTGCACAGTATTATAAGGTCAATCACGTAATATCAATTCCTTCTCATGGCTCCAGATAATGAATATTTGTATCTTGTTTATACATGTGTAACAATTCAAGTCAACTTTGTAAAATATGCTAAAAAGTCATACCTCTCATGGATATGTTTCTGGGCATAGGTTGAGGGAAAGCTGGGTAAAACTTTGCATGGTTATGATTAAGAGAACTGGGTTGGGCACTGTCCAAACTGTGGTAATCCAAGACATGATCCTCAAAGTTCCTTTTGATATCACTGAAAGTCTGAAAGGACTCAGACATCCTGTGTGATCCTTAGAAAAAGAAATTGGAAAAATGTATTGCTAGTTTCGTTTAGTTTCATAAAAAGTTTTGTGATGAGATGCTAAAGATTTTAATTCTTTGCTACATGGATGTATAGAGCAGACACACCCCGGCTGCTGAAGATGTGTTATTGCTTTAACCTTTGACTTCTTGATCTTGACATTTGGTATTTAAACAAAGGCCCATAAGGTTAAATTCTACAGTGTTCTCTGATTATCTAAATCTGGAAATTTCCTTTAGGATTGAGTTAAATCTATATCATACCTTATTAAAACTCCATGGAAAATTCACCAGTTATTTCCTAGAACATATGAACAATTATATATGGGATAATGAGCTTATTTATTTTGAAAGACTATTACCTCTACATGGAAGTTATGAAAGCTTGACTCGTTAATTGATATAGCTGTTGTGAGTAAACGGTCACATTACCTATTGGTTTGAGTGTTTGCCTGACAGATGCAGTAGGTCACCGGTTCGAACCCCTGCTGAGTCATACCAGAGACTAAGAATAAATTTTATAAATTTAGCTATATCTCAACGCTTTTTAGCAGCCTTCAGCTGGTGATATATGCTTAATATTTCCAGATGAAATCCTTTGTTTGGTGTCTTGTAATCAACATGGAATAGCACAACCCTTTTTCCTGTGGCCATGTTGAATTTCATGCTAGATATGGTTATTACCAAATCACAGTAGGTGTTTAAGCTGGACAGAGGTGTGTTGTGGAAAGATTGGCATGAAGAATCAAATAACAAACACTTTAAAATGTAGTTTTCTTTGTCAAAATACATTTTTGTTTTTACGTTTATATGTGAAATCGGGTGAAGACAGTAATTTGCCAAAAGTCACTATTTTCCTGGTCAGTCACTCCACTCACCACCAAAATGTGTAAAGATAAAAGTGACAGTATAGTGTATATTTAGGACATTTTAGTGCTATCAATATCATCATACATGTCTCTGGCTCATCTGACATGGGTGTGAGAGAAAGCTTGCCAGTAGCTTCTTGTGGGTCATTGGTTCTTCCCAGGGTTTTCCATTGTTCTTGGCATGAAGCAAAAGTGAGCATTTTAATAACCAGGAGATATCAGATCTACGAATAGTCCATCAGTATCTACACATTTGGGGGTTGAATTTTCAGAAAAGTTAAGCCTAATCAGCTTATTCTATCAATTACATTATTGCAAGGACAGTGGTTGGTTTGTTTGTTTTTTATGGTACTTTCAACACATCGTTGGTTGTGTTCTGCTTACAATATTTCTACTAAATGCCTTTATACAGAGGTAGTCATTAGAAGCTGGCAGAGAAATGGACATTCTGCCATTATATAATGCCTTTTTACCGAAAAGCCAAATAGTTGAGCAGATGTTTTTTGGCAAATGCAAAAAATATGTCATAAGTATATCTTGAGAAACAAAATTGTAAGCTGATTATATAAATTCTGCATAAAACACAGTATAGTACAATTTTACAATCTTTAATTCAACAATTAAAATTTCAGTGAGTGTAGATAAAATGAACTATCTCAAAATTTTAATGTAAAATGTTGCAAGCTTATTATTAATAATTTTATATAACTTTTATTAATTTGATTATTATTATAATAAAATGATAAATAAATAATCAATAAATAAATTAAAAAATTACAGATATTTATATATAAAAAATTGACTCTTCTGTGTTCATCATCCTTGTAGTCTGATTATAAAATTCAGAATGTATTGCCCATATTTATATTTACCTACTTATCTGAGTCTGTAATTAGGGTTCTGTCAATCCAAGCCAATCCTTATATGAGTCAAATCAGAACACTATCATTCCAAGCCTATCTTTTTTCAGAGTGTCAGATTAAGACTTAATCACCCCAAGTCCTAAGTAGGTTGATTTGATCCCTAAAAGGCAAGGATAAGTATGGTTGAATGTGCAGCAGGTAACAACAGTAGGGAATTCCCTTTAATCTATTGTTTTGCAAGAGAAGCCCCTATTCATCAGAAGTCACCTGAGTATTACTTTCAAGTAATGTGACATCTTCAGTGAGAAGTGTGAACATTTCTCCAGGTAATGGCAAGTAAATAATAAAGATTGAATGAGATGTATCAACTATGTCCAGAGAGTGTGCATTTATATTGTTTCTTATGAATCTGAAGTACATGTGTGGTGAGTATTAACATGGTTTGGGGTAGCTGTACTACTCAGATGGCAGAAAATCTGACTCATAATCCAACAGTATCAGGTTTGATACCTGTCCAGGCTTGCTTGGGATAGCTGCCTCATTGTGTCTTTGGAAATGGCACTTTGCTCTCCTTTCCTTGGCATGATAGAACCAATCATGTGTTAAAGGTGTCATTTAAAACGCACACCTCAAAGTAACATTGTTTATAATTTGTAGCAACTCTATGTGCAGAGGGTGTTTCATGACATTGTACTGAGTATCTGCTATGTGTGCAGAGTGTATTAATACTATACCGAGTATAATGCAGGCTGTATTCACATCATACTGAGTACCTACTATGTTGACAGTGTATTATTGTACTGAGCATCAACATATATCATTCCCCCTACAACCAAATAATTCCTTTTCATTAATGGGCTCTTTGGTAATATGTTTAAGGCCTACAAGTGAAATATCATGCATATAGTGGGTCACTTAACAAATGGGGTAGGAAAAGAATTGGCTAGTTGATTCTTTCCCCACTTCATCCAATTGGTTTCTTTTCATGAATGGACTCTTTCCTAATCTGCTTAAGGCCCACATATGAAATATTTGTTCATACAATAGTTAACATAATCTCATATGTGACATATTTCATATGAGCCTTTGCTTAAGACAAATTAATTGCATTGAAAATAATCACTTAGTGTATAAGAAACAACTATTTATTAATGTTCATGCTTCTTCTCAGCAACCTAAAACTACATTAAAATGGAAATTTGCATGGTTTTGTAAATAAATTCTAGATGGAGTGAAAATGTCGGAGGAAAAGGATGCTGGGTACCTCAATAAATCATATTATTCAAATCCTTTGGAATTTATCTACTGGCATTTTACTTAGAAATGTCTGTGTATGACAGTGATGCTGCACCCATTATCTTGGCATTAGTTTCCCACACAGTATTCTACTCCATGTTACCATCCTGTAAATACTTATTTAAATTGTTGTTGATATGCCTGACAATCTATTATAGCAAATTTTGTAACTCTCTTCACTTTCAGAAATTGCAAAGATTATAGCTTTAAATATAGCCACCTTCACATTGTACAATATGCAGTTTTATTGGGGATGTCTTGTATAAATTATACTTGGTTGCATGATAAAGGTGATTTTTGTCTGATACTGGGTGTTATGAACAGTTTTTTCTTCCTTGTGTACCCTGGTCCTCCTTAGAAGTCTTGTTGGCAATCTTTTTAATTATTTGATTGTTTGCCTTTTAAGAACTTTAGGTGAATTAACATTGCTTCTGTAACTCATTGTTGGTGGATTTGTAGTCTGATGTTGATTTTTGTAGTGTCTTTTCAGTAGTTCTTTCAGTGTGTTCTTGGAATTTGTTCCATCCTTGGTGGTTGTGGCCTTTGTTATTGCTGGTATAAGGTCTCAAATGGTTGCAATGATACCTGTCAGCATCTTGACACTACATTCATTTTGGATTGTTAGAAAACACTTGGTGAAAACATGTTTTGCATTGTGGTGCCAGTTTTCAGTCAAATATCCCTATTTTATTGGCATTCTTAATAAGAACAGGAGCCCATTTTTGAAGGTTTTGAAGGTTTCTTTTCCTTTTATTGAAATTTATTTCTGGTGGATCTGTGCATTTTTAATTTTTCTGTTCCACTTTGACCTAGAAAGTCCCAGCTTTTGTTAATGCATGCTAACACATCATGAGAGAACTCATTGCAATCTGTGCTTTTGTTAGGTGAGGAACTGATAGGAGCATTCCTTCCATATGTAATCTCAAAAGGTGTGACCTTGGTAGATGCTTGTACACTTGTCCTGTATGCCAACTGTTCTGGGTAGCAAGATATCCGTTTGTTTTTGGGTCATTAGTTACCTTTGACAGCATTTCTTTCACGGTCCTATTGTTATATTCTCTCTTACCATTGATTTTTGAACGGTATGCAGTGGAAATCATGTGGTCTGTGTCCAGTTCAGCTAATAGGTTATCACTGAGCTTGTTTGTGACCTCTTTTTTTTTTCTATCGGTTATGATTGAGTCTATATTCATTTTATTTGGAGGAGGGGGGCAGGGCGATTTGCTCCTTTTAAATTCTTAAAGAAGTATCAGTGTTTATAAATTTAGTTTTGCTAATTTAGTTTTGCTAATTAATTGTTCAAATGTATAAACAGTGTAATGGGGTGGAGTATCACCTAGCCAGTTCTTTACTGGGGTGTGTGGGTGGGGCTTTCAGCTGTAGGGGAAATAGTTAGCTATCCAGTTCTTTCCTCTGTCAAAAGAATTGGCTAGCTGATTCTTTTCGGGGGGGGGGGAAATAAATCAATTAGCCAATTCTTTCCTCGTGGAAACTTTCAGCTGTTTGAGTACATTGTGTGTTGAAAACTCAGAGTGGTCATTCAAGACAAAACTTATTACATAAAATAAGGAAATACATTTTTGTAAGCATATTGACTTTATTTTCAAAATAATGTTGAAATAATATAGAAGTAAAATAATCAAAATGACTTTTATCAAATATCTTTGAAACATTTCATTACTGTCCAAGTATGTTGCATCCTAATTGACTTCCATAAAGACTTCAGCTATCTGAATGTGAGAATTACTTTAAAACTAAAATGAACAATGCAAACTGATATGTGAATATCTTTTCAAACATAACTGATCAGTTTCTTTACAATCTGTTTTATACATTAAGAAAAGTTTTCTATATTTAATAAGATAACATTGCAAATATTTGAGAAAGGTTTTTGAAAGTTACAGATTTTATGAACAGTACAAATTATTTTGAATTTTAATCTAAATATTTTATGTTAATGGGGCATTTGTTTTGCATTCAAGGTACATTGTATCATAAGTGGAAGAAGCATTTTCTACACCTTTCTAAACTTGTGTTTTGAATGGAAAAAAATTCAACTACATTCATCTGAATTATCACATAAACTAATTCAACTGCAAGCAATGTAGACTGATGTGCCATCACTTAGTGCACCAGCAGATCGTGATCTGTGTTGCTTTTGATTCCTCTTAATTCCAAGATGTGAAGCAGGAATATGTAATTGCAGGTCACAGTGATTCAGTTGTTACTACTTATCAGTTGACAGACAAAATGAGGAAGTTGACTAGCACACAATAAAGCATATGAATCATAAAACAATAAAGCATGGCACAAATCTGAAGTCATAACACATCTTGTAAGTTTATGAAATATGGGGAAAATATATTGACCAACTCAGCATAATAGAAAAACAAAAGAAAAACTTGTACCCATTGGTGACCAGGTTTTCATGGTTAAAAGGTGCACAATAATATACATCATTTACAGAAAAAATATTTTATATTTTTGTAGCTTCTGACAATCAGGCCCTGTGTGTTGTATAATTGTCAAGAATTAAAAGTTAAATAATGGAACATTTTGCTTTCACTATATTTCTTAATAAGATAATAAATTATCTTATTACAAACAAGGCAAAACTATGTAGAATTTAAGAATAGTATTATTTGAAGCATCAATATTATTTTTTTCCAAACTAGTTGCTATTACAATTTTTTTTTTTTTTACTGTTTACAGATTAATACTTTGAAAATAAGAGAGGAGGAAAATGGGCACTAAAATTATAGCCACTGAACAATTTGTAAGAAAATCAGAGCCTAGACTATTATGGCAAAAGAAAAAGAATACTTAAACATGAAAGATTTCTTAGTTTCTGTTGAATTTTGTTGCAATTGATATGTTGAATTAGTAAACACATGAAATGCAAAAAATGTAATGCATGTCAGAATTTAAGTTGTAAAATTGTTATACCTTTACAATTGCAATGGTACAACCAAATAATCTAAACAGCGGTATTTAATATTTTTAAGCTGATTCTCCAGTAGAATACATTTAATGAGATTTTGATAATTGAAATGTAACAATCATAAAATGGACAAAATAAAAGTTGAAAGATCAGGTACAAAACCCTTTTTAAAATGATAAAAATTATTCCAGTGTACATGATAATTATGAAATGATGAAACTTATTCCTATCTATATGATAATAATACAATGATAAAACTTATTCCAGTCTACATGATAATTATAGAATGATAAAACTTATTCCAGTCTACATGATAATTATAGAATGATAAAACTTATTCCATTCTACATGATAATTATAAAATGATAAAACTTGTTCCAGTCTACATGATAATTATAAAATGATAAAACTTATTTCAGTCTACATGATAATTATAAAATGATAAATCTTATTCCAGTCCACATGATAATTATAAAATGATAAAACTTATTCCAGTCTATATGATGATGATAAAATGATAAAACTTGTTCCAATCTACATGATAATTATAAAATGATAAAACTTATTCCAGTCTATATGATGATGATAAAATGATGAAACTTATTACAGTTTACATGATAATTATAAAATGATAAAACTTATTACAGTCTACATGATAATTATAAAATGATAAAACTTATTCCAGTCTTTATGATGATGATAAAATGATAAAACTTATTCCAATCTACATGATAATTATTAAAGGATAAAACTTATTCGAGTCTACATGATAATTATAAAATGAAAACACTTATTCCAGTCTACATGATAATTATAAAATGATAAATCTTATTCCAGTCTACATGATAATTATAAAATGATAAAACTTATTCCAGTCTACATGATAATTATAAAATGATAAAATTTATTCCAGTCTACATGATAATTATAAAATAATAAAACTTATTCCAATCAACATGTTAATTATATGATGATAAAACTTATTCGAATCTCTTGTTCAAAGCACAATATTAAGAGTATTATTTTTTTTTTTAAATAGCAACACACAGGATAGTAAATTCTCAAGAGGTTGACACATCAAAGAATTCCCTGAAGAAGAATGACATATCAGCTTTGAAAGAAAATGAATTAAACAATCTAATGAATACAGCAAGTTTTGCATATGATGTTTTTTTTTCTTCTAATAATTCAATTCAATTGTAAGGAATTTGGAACAATATAACTGGAAAATTCCTAAAAATGAATGATCCAAAGTAGGAACTTGCTTAGAATTGTGCATCACATTAGAAAAACTCCATAGCATTGTACCTCTAAAAAACTTTGCCAATGGGATCAAGAATACAAAAAGCAGAATTAGAAGCCTTCGGTTAAGGTTAAAATTTTGTGGATGTCGACATATAAAATCTATGCCAAAAAATTCATTTAAATAATGTAACCATATATTGCTTAAACTAGCAATTATATCTAGACATAAATATGGTGCAAAATTTATGTTAAATGTATCTCATGTAGATTCACTACTTTATGAGTTTTAATTTTAATAAATAACTGTTTCTGTTTATAAAATTGGAAAAGGCAGATTTACCCATTAAATCGTGCTTTATGGTATGTTGGGAAGGCAAATCTTGATAGAATAAAGTTATTATAATTCAGACAGACATATCAAATCACACTTAAGGCACATATTTGCAACGTTGCAAAAGAAATAAAACAAGTCTGATAAATGAACATGAAAATTCAGATTTTTTAAATCTTCAGCACTGTTTCACAATTTCCTATTTTCTTCTCACATGTAAACATACAAAGGCAAACATTTTCTCACATTTTCAGACAAATATTTAAAAAAAAGGATGGTGGCACCAGTTGATGTTGTTGTTCTAGGGTTTAACGCCATTTTTCAGCACAAGATAGGCTATACATGGCGGCCAGTATTAATGGTGGAGGAAGACCCCTGGAAAACCCAGGTAAGAACCACCGACCCACGAGAAGCTACTGGCAGGCTTTCCCACGTACCCACACTAGCCGAGCTTTGGACTCGAACCCACGCAGACAGCAGTGAGATGGCAGTGATCCGGAACGTTGAGCGCTTTAGACCACTCGGCCACTCGGGGCCCCCGGTGGCACCAGTGAAGTTGCCTGAAGTTTGTCCGATAAATGCATCAAAATAGAAAAGTCCCTAGTACTTTGTTACTAAATCGAAAAATATAAATTAGACCCGCTATATGGAACAAAACTTGATGACTTTATGAATTATGTGTGTGTGTATGATTGATTTTTAACATAGCTTTTTAAAGAATTAAGTCATATCGCTATGTTGTCTACAGTGTGACAGTTTATAGTGATGTCTAGCACTGGGGCATCATGTAGTATGATGTCCCACCCAGTCACATTATCCCGACACCAGGCTGACCAGTCCTAAGACTAACTCTTAATGCTGAGCACGAGGTGAGGCAGCTGTTAGTACCATTTTTGTATGTCATTGTTATGACTCGGTGGGGGACTGAACTCATGACCTCCTGCATCTGAGACAGCCACTCTAACCACTAGGCTGCCAGACTGGTCGATGAAATAATTTGTTTAATTAAGATCAACTAATTTTTTAAAAGCTAACAATGGATTCTCATTAGAATTACTTTCATATGGCATAACGTTTACAAATGAAATTACATGCCTAGGACATGCTTACTACAAAGGCCTCTGTCTGCGGCGGTTCGAGTCTAAGATTCAGCCAATGTGGGCATGTGAGAAAGCCTGCCAGTAGCTTCTCGTGGGTCGGTGGTTCTTCCCGGGGTTTTCCGGGTTCTTCCTCCACCATTAATACTGGCCGCCATGTATAGCCTATCGTGCTGAAAAATGGCGTTAAACCCCACAACAACAACAACTACTACAAAGGCATTCCTGGGAAATATGGAAATATCCAAATAGTTCAAACAAATGTTGAAAATTATTTGACTATCCAGTATTTTTTCAATTATATGGAAATATTTTCAAGACAAAAACTAATCATTATCACAAGAAATTGATTTTACTATCATACCTGCATTTATTAAACTTTCTTAACTATTAATAAAATTAGACTGTATAGAATCAGATGCTTAAATTAATACTTGTTGTGAGATTATTTAGTTTCAAATGTATAAATTTCATAACATATGCATCTGAGTATGGTATATAATCTAAAAATGGTTATAATTATCAATTCTCTTGATTGTATCTAGATTTAGTTGAATTTTTAAGGACACTACCTGTTGCCATATTTTCCTGATTAACATTTCATTTTGTTCATTTGTTAACATTGCTGTCAATGTATCATGAATATATATTGAAATTTTAAGGCACTACATAGACACATAAAACTGTCCAATATTAATTTGTACATACTTTATACAAAAATGAATAGTTTCTGCATATTACTTTGGTAGCATATCTTGATATCTGTTGCCATAATTTGTAAATGATAGTTTCGTTTACATAGGTCATATGTAAGATAAATGATCAAGGTCGTGCACAGTATATATGTAACATTTATTTTGCTGGAGTTTTGTTCTTACTGAAATTCCTCGTTATGAAAAAATCTTTTGATTCAAATTGTGACTTTTCCCCATCTATTAAAATCATGCACTGCCATTAACATCTTTGAAAAAATTGATCACTTTTTGGTTGTGATTTATAAATGCCAAATGTTCATAATATTTCTGATCATTTTGGCAATGGTTTAAAAGCTGCAAAAGTAATCAACTTTCCTCTTTGACATCTTATTAACATCTTTTAACATTTGTTTGGTAGATGGATAAATGAAGATGCTGAGGTTGAAATTTATACCCTTGTTTTCAGCAGGTTTCTAGATGTATAACCATTAAAAAACCAACATTAATCTCCTTAGTGATCATTATCTTTCTGTGGCTTGAGATTGCAGGCCTCAAAAAGTTCATCTGGATTGTAGCCAATCAAGCTTTGAATATCACACACGAATCGATAAATGTATCTCTTTCCTGCAGTTTTGTGAATTATGTTCTTGTCATAATAGTATCTCAGTGCTCTGCTAAGCTTTTCGTAGTTCATTTTAGGTTTGTTCTTTTGCATTCCCCAGCGACGGGCCACCTCCTCTGGGTCTATGAGTTTGAATTCCCATCCATCACCTGTCCAGCTGATAAAATGCTGGCATGTGCTATCTGTTAACAGTGTCAGCAAAAACTGCCACAACTGGATTGGTCCACTACCTGCCATTAGAAAAAAGTTAAAAATTAAAAATAATGTTTTTACCTGCATCAAATGCCACACACACTTAATGACCTAATTATAACACTAGTACATATGTATCGTATGATTTCTGTCACCTTAAGGAAGTATTGGAGAGACTGCACCAGTTGCTATGCAAATCTGTTACTGCATGATTGCTATTTAGTCTCCATTTTACAGTATATTTTGAACAAAAAGAAAATAAACTGAAGACTACAAGTTAAGAATATATTGGAACAACAGGTCTCAGAAACTAATCTGCATAGAATCAAGAATAAGTGAGAATCTGGTGTATATCCTCCACTGAAATTTTAGCTGAAGATATGGTTGTAACACTTTTGCTACCTCTTATTACAGATCCACATTCTCATTTTTTAAATTTTTCTTAATATACAGCTAGGATAAAAAGAAGTTTTCATACAAAAATACAAATATAACTTTTTTCTTAATATAAAGTCATTTACAAAGTATAATTTCAATCCATTCAGTCCTTCAAGCATGGAGTGGAAACTAATTATGCAACAAATGTATGTAATTTTATACGTCAGCAGGGCATAAAAAAATAATTGGTGGTCACTTTTGTCTGACATCCTCGAAAGGAGTGCTTAATATATCTCAAGTGCTCTCATGGTATACAGGACCTTTTGAGCATCTGGTGTGCCAGAGATGAATTTTACTTTTAGACCTAAAAATATATATGGTTTATAGCAGAGTTGGCAGAGATTAATCTTGATACATGCCTGAGTATCCCAGAGCTTCAGGTGGAAAGAAGCATTTTCCAACCGGTCCCTGTCTAGTCAGGTCATTGGGGCTGTTGAGTGGTATCAAACTTGTGGCTTGTGGCAGCAGTAGTTTGTGTGGCTGCCAGTTTTGTTGGGGGCTGCCACCTCCATAATCCTGTTGGTTCCAGCACCACTCCTTTTTCATTGTTGGCACTGTTTTGATTGACTGCTGCTCAAAGTAGAGATCCTGTGTTTGAGCTTCAAGGGACATGAATTGACCTGCTAGAATCAAATAAGAAGCACTTTAAAATGTAGAAACATTAAAAAAAATTATAACTAAAACATGTTAAAGACAGTAGCTTGCCAAAAAAAGTCACTGATCTTTTTCTGATCAGTCACTCCAGTAATTACAAATGAGAAAGTTAAAGTCTATCATTAGTATGGTGTAATCATATTCATATTTATGTGCTATTTATCCAATGTTTTCTTTACGATGTGCCTCAAAATTCTGCAGATTTATTCATAAGCATTTAATAGCATTATTTTGTTGAAGCATAATGTAGATTGGTTCACCAGATCATAAAAAGAAAGTTTAACATAAAATTTTCAAGTTGTTGTCACTGTCAGTATTGGAAAAGGACTGCTCTGGTAGCCTAATGGTTAGTGTGTCTGCCTCAGATGAGGGAGGTGATGGGTTTGATCCCTGGACGAGTCATACCATTCAAGACTTACAAAAATGGTACTAACAGCTGCCTTGCTAGGCACTCAGCATTATGAGGTTTGTGTTAGGAGTGGTTGGCCTGGTGTCAGAATAATGTATCTGCAGCATAACATCGTAGCAGTTTGTCTCAAATAGTTAAAGCCACATTAAAAATCATAACATACACATACATGTAGGTTGTTAGGAATACTCAGTAAAACAAACATGTAGTCCAGATTAGATGGCACTTTATGGAACAGCAGATCACTGTCAATGTTGTTTGCACTTGGAAATTGGATCCATCTTACTAGTGAGTATATATATATATATATATATATATATATATATATATATATATATATATATATATATATATATATATAATAGGACAATCTGCTTGATAAAAATGGTACTAACAGCTGCTTCCCTTTGCGCTCAGTATTATTTTTGTTGTTGTTGTTGTTGTTTTAGGGTTTAACGCCATTTGTCAGCACACAATAGGCTATACATGGCGGCCAGTATTAATGGTGGAGGAAGAACCCGGGAAAACCCTGGAAAGAACCACCGACCCATGAGAAGCTACTGGCTAGCTTTCTCACATACCCACGTTGGTTGAATCTGAGATTCGAACCCACGCAGACAGAGGTAAGATGGCAATGATCCGTAACGGAGAGTGCTTTAGACCACTCTGCCACTCGGGGCCCCCTTGCGCTTAGTATTAAGAGGTTATTACTGGTAAGACTGGTGTCAGGATAATGTGACTGGGTTGGACATTATGCTCCATGTCTGCGGCATGATGCCCCAGTGCTAGACATCACTATAAACTAACACACTGCAGACATTGTAGCGATATGACTGCAGAATTGTTAAAGGTACATCAAAAATCCAAATCACACACAGTATTGGAAAAGCATTATCTTTATGTTAAAACAGCAATGATATGGTTGCCATTTCTCCTACCTTCACTGACATTTGGACCAATTAATTATCCACCCAATATTGAACATTTTGTTGTGTTAAATTTTAATGTCTTAAAGTGGGTCCAGATAATGGAAATTTGAGTGTTAATGTATGTATGACAATTCAAGTCAACTGTGTAAGATGTGCTAGAAAGTCTTACCTCTTATGTGTATGTTTTGGGGCATCTGTTCTTGGCAACCTTGGTAGACCTCTGTGGGGGCATGATTGAATAAACCTAGTTGGGCACACTCAAAACTGTGGTAATCACAGACATCCTCAAAGCTTCCTTTGGTATCAGCCAAAGTTTGAACAGGCTCTGATATCTGGCATGACCCTTAGAAAAAGAAATGTCAAAAGATGTATTGCCAGTTAAGTTTCCTTTCATTGAATTGACAAGGCTTAGATACTCAAAATTATAATTCTATGTGGATGTATAACTTTGTTTAACGCAGAATAAGCCAAAACAACTGGTATTTGGCAGTCCACAAAACATCTGTTTTAGTTCATTCAGAAACAAATTTAAACAACCACAACGCGAGTGTACATGATTTTTGTAAAAATCAAAAGTGCTGGCATCTGCGTCCATTGTTTGTATACAATAGAAAGTAGTTCCTTTATGCACGTGAAAGCTATATGTGTATTGTTGCACTAGTTCAGAATCAGGTAATACTGAATGATTCTGACAATGTAAAGTTAACGAGGTGGGGGAAAGGGCTATAATAATGTTTCATACACAATCTCTTTCCCCAAAATAAATATATTTTTACCCATTATTTGTTGTACTTTTTGGTACAAAAAGCATCGTCTTATAGTCAAATATGGTTGTTTCTTCTCAAATTCTTCTATAGGATTTAAAGTTTCAAGAATAATTAATTTACACAATGTTGGTCATTACATGTAACCTTTAAGAAGTCACTGTAAAAAAAAAAAACATTAGAATTTAAATCTTTTTTTGATATCTATAGAATGGTTTTCTACCTTGACTGGAGGAGAGCAGATCATCTCCAAAAAGCTGCTTGCAAACTGTTTCACTATGTTTAGGTGGTACATCGCTTGTTGATCCTTTTTCCTCCACACAATCTGGTAAAATAATCAGTTAATTAATCCACCCATTATTCCATAAACAGAAAAACTAGTCTAAGCTTAAGTAATAAATGGTAAGACTTAAAAAACTGTAGAACTAGTATACTTATTTTTGAATCAATTAATATCTATTTAAAGAATTTGTTAAAAAGGATCGAAAAATTTAATATTAATATAGTTTAATGATTGTTAAAAATTCTGAAAAAAGTATTTGACCAACTAGAACTACCACATGTACTGACATGTAAGTCTTGTCCAGTTGCAAACACAGATCTTTATCTGCTATTCCATAATGCAGTGGTCTGTCTTTGACTAGTATAATATGGGTATTTGAGACAGCTTGGCATTAGCTTCCCTTAGGTCAGTGGTTTTCTTCAGGGTTTTCATGGGCAACAATATATAATGTATCATGTGCTAAAAATGGCATTAAAACAACAACGATGATAATAAACTGGTAGATCAGGGTGAATTTCTTTGGATCTCCCATTTTAGTATGGCCAGATTTTACTTTTCTTGGTTAACACTAGCTAAATGGCTTCTGCATATTTACGTTTCAAGAAGTACCTACACCAATTTGGCATTTAACAAAATAATACATTACTGATACATGCCAACAATATGACATCATATATTTGAAAAGGAAATTTTGCTGATTGTACAAAATATGTATGAAATACACAAATTTATAATTTTACAAACTTCAGTTTTCTGTTGTACGCAGAAGGGATCAAAATAGATGGAATCAACTATCTCACAAATTTTCAATCTAATGTTGTAAACTTCATTGATAATTGTTTTTATATAACTTTGAATAATATTATCTTGAGAGAAAGAAAAGAAAGAAATATTTGCAACAATCATACATACATGTATAAAAATATAATTGGAAAAAATATAGTAAATGTATAGCTAGTTGAATTTTATACCTCGGTTTTGGCACTCTGCTGTCAAAAATTCGAGATTAAAATTTTGAACATAGAATTCGGAGTTTTGTGGGACAACCATGTTTTCTGTTTGGTCACAAAGCTTTGAATGTACTCCCCATATTTATACTCCCCCTCTTACTTGAGCATGAAATGAAGGCCCTGTCAGTCCAAATCAATCTTTTTCAGTAGGTGTGAAATTAGGAGCCTATCACTCCAAGCCCTCAGTAGGTTCATTTGATCCCTAAGTGAGAATAGATTGAAGTTTGACTGTGCACCAGGTAACAACAATAGGGATTTCTCTTTAATTGGTTATTATGCAAATGAACCCCATGTTCAGGATAAGTCATTTGAGTATTACTTTAAAGCAGTGTGACATCTTCAGTGAGATGTGTGAACATTTCTCCAGGCAAGTGCAAGTGAATATGAAAGGTTGAATGAAAAGTGCACAATTGGTAAATGGTACAGTTCAACAGCTTAATAAAGGAAACATTTAAAGTAGGGATTACACCTGTTTATGAAAAGAAATTTCTTAAGGTAATGGTCTAATTGACTCTGGTTACTTAAGTATACATTACACAAGTTATATTAGAGATTCCTCTCATTCAGATCTTTAACTAATTCAATTTCTTTAAAAACCTTGGATGTTTCTATGTAAAACTCATGTGTTTGTTTACTCTAATGCTCTGATTGTAAAAGAGATGCTTGTGTGTTTGTCTATATATATATATATATATATACCCACGTATGGAGAGAGAGAGAGATTTTTTTTTAAAACTTGCAATCTTTTGGCAAATTATAGATTGAGTAGCTGTTTTGTCTATAGCATTTTTTTTTTTAATGTTTTGTTTGTTGTTTTATTTAATCTCTTTTTAATAGTTAAAACTTTAAATTTTCTTTTTAAGTGAACAGTAGTGAACATAGAATTTTAAAATTACCAGTGAAATGACCATAATCAAACTGTAAGGATAAAACAATAAATCAGAATTTGGAAACAGACTATGCTGCATGCTCATTGAGGTGAAATAATTGGAAACACTGATTTACACACCTTGAGTTGTTATTTTTATGAGTATTTTTAAGCGTTATATAATTTTTTTGATATTCATTAACAAGTTCTGAACATGTGAGAAAATTTAACTTGAAGAACAAACTTTTACTCTATCCTGGACTGCTGAACATGAAACTTACTCAGTTAAATGTGTAGCCTTTTCATAGTCAAAATTGGATATATACAAGTAAATTTCAGTTAATTAGTTTTTGTCTAGCATGTTCTTGTAATAACTGATGTCAAGTTTATTCTTGTTTTACTAGTTGATATCATGCTTATTTTCACCTTAAAATCTTGTTTGCACTAGGGACTATGTAAAGTATGCTACATAACTCAGCATCCTATTTTGTAATATTAGTGTGATGTAATATTGTTATAAGAAATGTTACACAAATCAGTATAATTTTTACAAATTATAATCGACATAATTTATCACACTTATCAAAGAATAGTATGATTGTACAAAAATTTGTCAGTAAATTAGCTTGTCCAAGTAATCTGTGCAGTTTATTTTGATTTGATCTGCTCAGTTTTGTAATAATAATAATAAAGACTTCATTTAGAGAAGGTAACTCAGTTATTTACAGAACTAATCTACCTTGAGGCCTTGCATCTTTTATATACAATAGATACAGTATATACAGCATGATGTGAAGAATCTGGCTTTACTCTAAATAATTAAGTAATTTTAAAATTCAAAATATGAAGCCTGGAGCATATGCATAGGAATCTGTGAGAACATAAACATATATAAAGCATAAAATAGCATCCTGCTTTGAAAAATTCAACTGTGAAAATGATGCAAAATTACAGAAATGCTATGAGCGAGCCTTATGTCACTGGGAATGTTGTTTCATATCAGTAGACCTGTATATTGAAAACTTTTTTTAAACAATTCCTTCTTTGGCCATGGTATAATGTATTTCTTACTTCTTATGGACCTTAAATTTGGAGTGCCATCAGCATATCTTTGGTGAAAGATATTGCTTAGATAGACAGGAATGGCTTTTCTGGATACTTTATACATCAATTTGGCCTTTCTTAGAAATATTCTTTCACGTATTGTTACAATCTTTTTATTATTCATTGCATCCTGGAAATTGTCTATACAATGGTCTAGAATTAAATGGCAAGCCCTCTTTTGGAGCCTTAGATGTGTTGTTATGTTTGAATTAGAGGTATTGCCCCAAATTACATTACAATAGTCCAGTTATGGCTGAATATAACTTTTATAAAAGATGACCCTATACAGAAGATAAATGTATGTTTTGATTTTCCTTGGTAGCCAAAGATAAAAATTAACCTTTTTAGAAACATGTTTAATGTGAATAGACCAAGTAAGATTGTTATCTATAAATACAACAAGAATTCTATCTTGAGAGATCATATTAAGGCTCACATTGTCAGATAGAACCCAGAGTTTGTTGCTGTCTAGCCTTGCTTGTTTTTGTTGTGTTGTAACTAGTAGGGCTTTTGTTTTTTCTGTATTTATGATCATACTGTTTTCCTTGCACCATACTTGAAGTCTGTTGAGAGCATCTTGTAAGTTATTTTCAAGTACCATTTTGGTTTTACCCATCTCAGACAGTGTAGTATCATCTGCATAGAGGTCAGTGGAAGAAATTGAAGTTCCAATCTTAAGAGGTAAATTGTTGATAAATAGAATGAATAACAGAGGTCCAAGCATAGAGCCCTGTGGTACTCCACGATTAATATTTTTACTTTCAGAAATTTGACCATTTTAAGATACATTTGCACTTTACCGGTTAAGTAAGAAGTAAACTAGTTTAGGGAGTTTTCACTTTGATAGATTTTTAGTTGTTGTTGTTGTTGTTATAGGATTTAACGCCATTTTTCAGCACAAGATAGGCTATACATGGTGGCCAGTATTAATGGTGGAGGAAGAGGCCGGGAAAACCCCAGAAAGAACCACCGACCCACGACAAGCTACTGGCAAGCTGTCTCACATATCCACATTGGCTGAGCCCAAGTATCGAACCCACGTAGACAGAGGTGAGATGGCAGTGATCCGTAATGGAGAGCGCTGTAGACCACTCGGCCACTTGGGGCCCCAAATAGAGTTTTAGTTTTTCAAGCAAAATTTCATGGTCTGCAAGATCAAAAGCTTTACGAAAATCAACCATAATAGTCCCAACCATTTCTCCTTGGTCTAATGCTTTCAGCCATTTATCAATCAAAGATACAAGTGCAGTGTCACAGGAGTGTGTTTTGTCGAAAGCCAGACTGATTATCATGAATAAGATCATAAGTGTTCAAATAGTTGAGAAAAGAATCATGTACATGCTTTTCTAGTAATTTGGAGAGAGAGGCAAGGAAGGATAGAGATGGGCCTGTAGTTATTTACATCTTTTGTTCCTGCTTTATGCATGGGTGCAGTTTTGGCAGTTTTCATGTTTGTGAAAATTTATTATCAATATAATGTTTTAATTTTTTTCTAATCAAAGCATTAATTTATCTTTCAACCTGGGGTATGTGTGCAGATTTATTTTTCCTTTTCTCTTTCTTCTAAGTTTGTCATCTCAACTTCTGGTGGGGAGTCTGATTTGGTTAAGATTTTTGGTTGTCCAATTGAACTGGCCCCCTGTCCTATTCACACATTTGAGCAGACTGTATATATGTCTATCAATCTGATTTGAATCTGAATATTTCAGATTCATCCCAAGTGCATTTACTAATTGCAGTGTGGATAGTCTTTTCTGTTCTGGTCACACAGCAGCAGTGTGAATAGTGTTTTCAAAAGTAGCCACATGGTGTGAATAGACACTTCCATGGATAAATGGGGGTGGGCTTTATATCTAGCTTTGCCTTATCATTGAACAGATGAGCAGAATTTTATCTGTCATGGTCTTATCACTGGATAAATGGTTTTTGGATTATTATTTTAAAAGTATGGTCTTATTAAATTGATGGAGTAGGCTGATGTTTTTACTATGATTTATCATTGGATAAATGGTTTTTGGATTATCATCTAGTATGGTCTTATCATTAAACAGATGGGTCTGGCATATTTTCTAGCATGGTATTATTGGATAAATGGTTTTGCAATGACTATTTAGCATGGTCTTATAATTGGATAAATGGTTTTGCGATTATTATTTTGCATGGTCTTATCATTGAGATAGGCTTATTGTCTAGCATGGTCTTATCATTGGATAAATGGTTTTTGGATTATTATCTAGCATGGTCTTATTAAATATATGGAATAGGCTGATTTTAAAAAAATGATTTCTCATTGGATAAATGGTGATTGGATTGTCATCTAAAATGATCTTATTCTGTCATAATAAAACAATTCTGTTTTAAGCAGTTAGTCTAAAGTTCTGTGTGTATTTCTCCTGCACTTTGCGAATTTAATAATTTATTAAGGTGATGAATATAAATGTATTGCCAATCAGATCAAGAGCCACATGTTCCATGCATGCTTGAAATGATAATATGTGGTTCAAGCCAGTTACTCATTATACAACATAAAGTTGAGCATATCCTGGATCAGTCATGGTTTGTAAGCTGTTTGACAAATTCTGAAAAGCATGATAATGGTCTTGACAATCAAAACTGTAACTGGGTTGTATGGTATTCACAAAATACCATTCTGAAACTTCCCACAGAATTTTGTGAGAAATGTTAGTGACATTTTTTAACCAGTCTATAACATAAGGTTTCTGAAAAACAGTGCACTGGTTTTATATCATGGTCAAGGTCACATTCATACTCAAATGGAAGAAGCCAAAATCATTGTATGATCTCCAAATCTGACTAGATAGTTTTATTATGTACTTCCATAACAAATCTAAATTATTTCTTTGTCCCATTTGAAATTATCATTTGACCTAGATACCTCTTGCACCATAGGATTGGTGAGTTAAGGTCAGGTCAGTATTTTATGTCAGTAAATAATTGGTATGTTGAGTAATACTTATTAGTACTTAAACAAGTACATCATATTGCCAATAATGTAATCATCTTGGAAAGCTGAAAACTATATTTACATTCTATGTTCAAAATGAGAAAGTATAAAAGTATAAGAGCTGAAAGTGTGCAGAGATGATTTTAATAACATATGGGTCATTAGAAAAGAAGGACTACAGATTCATCACAGATGTATTAGAATTAACACGTATTATTGAATATTAAATTGAGTTAACCCGTATAATTATGCCTGGATCAAACCTGATATTATGTAATATTGAATTGACTAGCATTGATTGTGCATGACTGGAACCTGATTGCTTAGAATTGGCTCACAAGGGTACTATAATAGATCAAGGCAAATGTAGGCCACAATGACCTACTTTTAAGCCCCAGTGATTTACATTTTTACATTTAGCTCTGGTCTTCTAATACTGCTGTGTGTACAGTCATGAAAATTGATGGGCACATTCATCACACAGGATACTACTTATCACGGTCTAATTGAATTCATACTGATTGACTTTTAATGCTTCAGTGATAACATTATGCTTTTGCTTTTAGCTCAGTTTTGATGATACTGTTTTATGTGTTGGCATACAACTTAATTTGTGTATTTATCCTGAATGGTACAACATATTTAAGGAAAAGGTAAAATACAGATCAGTCAGCTACTTTTCATACTTAAGTGATTACTTAGTTTTTCACATTTAGCTCAGTTATTCTGGTACTGTTGTATATGAAGTCATGAAAACTTTATGTATTTATTCATCTTAGAGAGCACTATATACAATGTGCAAAAGAAGGTGGCAGTGACCTTGTGGTCACTTCATATGAAGTGGAAAAATTCATTTTGAACATGCTTGCTTATACTTTAGACATTGGGTAAGATTGCAGGTTTTACATTTTTGTTCTCTTGTGTGTGTGTTTTGGATTTTTAACTTATCTTTAAGAATATTTTAGTCATATTGCCACAGTGTCTGCAGTATGGCAGTTTATAGTGATGTCTAGCACTGGGGCATCATGCTGCAGACACCTAGCATGATGTCCCACCCAGCCACATTATCCTGACACCATGCCGACCAGTCCTAACACTAACCTCCTAATGCTGAGCAACAAGCGAGTCACCAACTAGTACCATTTTTTAAAAGTTTTTGCGACGACTCAGCCGGGGTTTGAGCCCATGACCTGCTACATCCAAGGTAGACACTCTAACCACTAAGCCACTGGACCGGTCATTATTGTTCTCATTGTCAGCTTACCATGCAGGCTGTGGCTTTGTTTATGTAACTTAGATTTATGGCATCAAATGTTTATTCAATTTAAAGAATGTAAAAAGTCGACATGGTAGCATGTACGTCTTGAATTTATCCATTTTAATTATGGATATGTTGTCAAATGTATGTCACTGACCCATACAGAAATTTCTTATGGATTCCGTATGGAATACTTATGGAATACATATGGAAGAGATATGGACTGAAAAACTTATGAAATACGACAGTTTATCATATCAATTCCATAAGTACATTACAACTTTAATCCATAAGCACTTTTTTCCATATGGAAAGCAGGCTCATGTGTTATAGTATCATGGAGAATACTCTCTGAAGAATTAATAACCAAACTATCTAATTCAAATAGAAATGTTGGTGGGAGTTTGAGTACATGTATATGTCATTGTAGCTGATGTGGAAGGATGAATATATACTCATATAAATTTGAAGAAACATATGTATGTCAGTTTTCTTTAATTTAATTCCACAGATGTTTAAAAACATAGACATGACCAAACAAGTAGCGAAAATGTAAACATGATTAGAAAATTAATATCTGGTAGTACAAGCATAGATGAATCTGTGGACTTAGAAAATTTGGTGCAAGGTGGATTATGGGCTTATTCTGAAAAGTAATTTTGTTGGCTTCCTATTAAAATATGCTCTGCAAAAATCATACCCAAGTGAAAATGTGACTTAAATTTCAGCAAAATCAATGAACATTTCTTGACATCCACTCAAATGTCCTTTTTCACTAAAATTATGGTATTTTGGGAGATTTCACTAAAATTATGGTATTTTGGGAGATTTTACCAAAATTTCTGAAAATATCTGAAATTTTGTGATTGAAATTTCATTGACTCTGCCAACATTTCTGAAATTATCAGTGGGAATTTGTGATTGAAATTTCACTGAAAGTTTGTCAAAAATTCTAAAAATATAGTGATATTTTGTGATTGTAATATCACTGACATTTTAGTAAAAAAAATATCAATAAGATATAATAAAATTTATTTTTGTTTCTTGTACAATTTGATTGATATCCGGTCCCATTCCGCAACGGGCTTTCATAGGTGGTGCTATACAGTTTCGCATTTTGCATAGGGTTAGGATTTTAAAGAAAAAGAATGTCCCCGGCTTTCCTCACTGGTTATACTGGCTATTTAAAAAAGACCTTGTATATCTTAGGTATAATGCAAAGAACCTTTAATTCCCTTTATTTTGGTGTATGATTGATGGGTGTACTATGGGTTATAGAGTATACAGCTTGGCCTTACTTCAAATGTGCACCTTTCAAAAAAGTGCTAGCTCTACTTGGTCATTTTCACTTCCTGAACTTCAGAGGTCAATTGTATAAAAAAGAGCCGATAACTTTTTTTACATTTTATATATTTGGTAATTCATTCATTGCACTTTCAGAAGCTGGTATTGTCTAGTCTGGCAAAATTCATTTTCCCTATTTTAATAGCTGCTATGTATAGTGTACTTTAGACTAATTCAGACTGATTTTTGAACACAAGGGAGCAGTCATTTTAGTTAGCAGTGTGCTTAAATCATGTAAAATTTCCAAAAGTACAATATCCAAAAGAAATATCATCCACATTACATTAATGTAGCATAGAGGTATGCAAACATTCTCTCCACTGTGCATGTTTTAAATGCGAACTACTTCACCTTACATACGTCACTCTCTCAAAAGTACATATTATCTGGTGAGCGCCACCTTATAAGTATTTGTTCCGTTTATTATTTAAAGGATGATTGTTGTAAAGAGCTTTCTGATTGGTCAAAAGTTTGTACTTGCCCAATGAATCGTTGTGTAACGGAAACTAACGGGAATGCTAAACATGGCGATTCGAGCGGGATACGAGTTTGAATAACCATTTGAAAAATGTGCGGCAATGAGAATAGCTTGAACACAAAGTTGATGGGAGCGTGCAAGTCTGTGTGAAAACTGAACGCTAGGAATTGCATTTGCTTTTTTGTGCCATAAACAGCTCTACAGTATCGGCTAACGTGCTAAATAGGACAAGGAATTGAACCAGGATGATTTCGATGTTATATAACTCAAAACTGATTAACTTCCAGGGTGAATTTAAGGAGGATAACGTATAGATCACTGGTGGGAATTTTTGCGAAATACCCATGTCTATCAAACATCGTCATATCTTTGCGGAATTTTCTTGGCCCATACGTAGAATCATTGTTCAATATCGTATGGCATTATTGTGTATATTATCAAAATATTCTAGGTGTGTTGGAATTCAGTGTAAACTAAGAGTACTTATATCATGATAAACGTTTGTCGCGGCTGCTTATGGAACAATGACTAATTCAAGAGACCACAAGGGCATCATAGTTTGTACATTAATCAAAAATCAAGTTGCAGTACAAGTGACATGGCAGGCTTTTAGCATTTCTTTTCATGTCTCAAATGGATGCTTTTTTGTAATGTTGCATTATTTTCACAGTTGAATTTTTCAATGCAGATTAATATTTTATGGGTTGTTTTCTCAGATGTCACGATTGAGTACACACAAACCCACAATGCAACATGCGTGCACCTTGCGCCGCCATTTTGAGTCCCTAACAAACCTTTGTCAACATTAGTCACCATGTATATTCAAGATAATAATCTGATTTAACTGTTGATAAAGACATTTATTTCATCGAAACGATACAATGAATATACTTAAAATTAAGTGCCCTATAGCACGAAAATAAAAATAAAGCTGGAAGTTCCCTTGCTTACATTGAAAGACAGAATAGTGAAGTTGAACCATAATCCTGCATATTGCTATCAAATAGAAATGCAGTTATTTTTATTTTTTTTACAAACAGACAATATTGACATTTTTAAAAAGTGTTTCGCATCATATCCCTAGGCTTGTCATCGTACAATAATGGTTCCAAACAATGATTTTCGGGATACAATATCAGTTACGAATCAACATTTCGTAACATGTTTTATGTCAGAACTTTTATGTACAAATACTTTTCGCGACAACAGTGATTGTGCCAAAGACAGTTGACAAATCAATTTAATTAGTATAGTCAAATATTGTATTTGGGATGGAGATGTTGGACGTAGGATGATACTGAATGAAAGCAATAACTGTTCAAAGAAGTTTGATCTTCAGTGTATTCAAACGAAACACGTGCCAAATGGAACATGACTTTGTGTCGAATGTCAAAAAGAAGTATTCCTGAAATGCTTTTAGAAATATTAAATTATATATTAACAATTAGCCTTTTAACTTGAACGATAACCAAATGACTGATTTCAGCCCATGACAATTAAAAATCATTACATGTTTCTACTTGTTTGTCTCCATTTGTTTATGCGTTGGTTTATTGATCGATCTATTTTGTTTATAAAAGAATAACAAGGATGGTTGAAATTTGTTTATTTGAAGAAAACAAGTAGAAAAGTCACGCATTCAGTCTCATGTGGTTGACATGCAATGTATTGTTATAATCTTATGCACAAAAGGAAAAACAATGCTATTAGGTGCTGGTTTGCAGGGCTAGGGGCTCAAAATGGTGGATATGGACGTACACAAGTTTTGTGACGTCACGTGAAAACAACGGATATATGTTTATGTGTTCGCATATGCCTGTGCATATATTTCAGGCTTGATACTTTGATTTCTAAATTCCCTTAATTATTTAGTGTCAAGCCAGATTCTTCACATCATGTTGTATATACTGTAAACATTGTACATAACAGATAGAAGGCCTCAAGGTAGATTAGTTCTGTAATTAATTAAGTTTCCTTCTCTAAATAAAGTCATTATTATTATTATTATTATTATTATTATTAACTCCCATATCTCTTGCCTTGGATGTCAAATAATTACAACATCTGTAAAAAAAAATCATGCAAACTTAATATCACCATGGTTAATAAAGTCCTGTTTAAGTCATATTCATATTAATCTTAAACCTTCTGAAATGTATGAAAAACTTCTGAAACTTAAGTAAAATACTATATAATGATCAAAATTGTAGTAAAATCTCACAAAAGTTTTAGTCAAATATTTGTGAAATCTCACCAGACTTTTCAGTGAAATGAAAAAGACTTAAGTGATGCCATCATGGATTAGGCTTTGTATGCGAGAAAGAAATTGAAGACAAGAAAAACCTAAATCTTATTTGATAATGTCTGTCAAAATAAAATGTATGAGCCATTTAAAAAAATCGTGGTGCATATTCATCATTGATTCCCAATAATGTCTAAGAATCATTAGGCAGTTTAATAGAAATCTGAAGCAGCTTTTTTATGGTTTAGACAGAAAGCGTTTTAAAAAAACTGTCTGAAATCCGCCTTAAGTATGCCTGGAAAATTTTGTATGGGATGAACTATGTACAAATTCCATATGGTATATTTGCCAATTCCATATGGACTATTCACAAATTCCATATGTAGTATTGCCAAGTTCCATATGGATTATTCACAAATTCCATATGGATTATTGCCAAATATAGAATTTTAATTTTATTCCATATGGACAACCTACAGATCTCGTGGACAAATTAGCATATTCCATGAGATTTTCCATAACATTTCTATATGGATACACTGAAATCCATTAGAGTGCTTCAGCTATAGAATAGAAATGTCCATATGGATATTTCTGTAAAAGTATGTATTGATTCCATATCCATTCCATGTGGAAAATTTCATACAGGAGGTTATGTTATAATGCATTGATTTTTTTTATTTTTGTTTGGCATGCCTATAGATGGAATAATAAAACCATTGCAATTTTATCTTGTCCAAAATAATGGTAACTTTTTCTGTGATTTTTGTGTGTGACATTTTTCCAGGTAGTTTTATGGCTTTTTGTACCAGACTTTTTCCTGTCACATTATTCCTGTTTTCTGGCTGATGAAGCGATACTGAGCTGAACATTTCAGAATCATATATACATGTCAGGTCATTGCAGCTTTCATCAATAATCTTTTGACCTAAAAATTATTGGGGTTTCATTAAATTCTGTGAAATTCCATGAAATCACTTTAAGTAAAAACATAATGCTTCACCTTTGAGAGGTAATGAAAAATGGTAATGCCACCACGATGCATAGGGATAAATAAAAAAGCGAGTATTCCATTACTTTTTACTTCATTTGATATGCATCCATATGACACAGAATGATCTCAGTGAGTACAGGGAATCAGATGAACATATGATAGTTTGTTCGTCACTGTGCGGGACTAGGTATAAAATATTTATTGTATTTTTAATTTTAAATTTTTGGGGCATTTAAGTAGAAATTAAATGATTTCAGTTCCAGTGAGAACAACATTTCAACTGTAAATCATAATTTGTTGTCTTTATGTGTTTTCAAGACTCTTGGGCTGACAAGTCGCACATCTCTTCAACATTTCCGATGTACATATGTTTGTGTGCAGTATAATATTAGTAACTAAAGTGTATACTGATTAAAAGTTCTAATCCAAAAGAAGTGAAACTGCCCTCAGATACTCATATTTGTCACTTATCCATTTTCTGACCCAGACCTATGTTGCTTAAGGGGAGATTTCCATGTTGAAATTGACTTAAAATGCAGATTTAGGACATTATTGTTGTTGTTGTTATTACTATTATTATTATTCCTCCTCCTCTCCTATCATTTGGTTAAAATAAGCGACACTGGCCTATAAGCTAACTTTAAAAATAGGATAATATCAGATTTGTAAAGGATATCTTCTTGCAGCTTGGAGAAGTTAACGTTGTGGAAATACAGAAAGTGGAAGCAGGGAATATCTATCCAAACTTACTGTAATCAAAACAGAATTTTATAACCCAATTTATTTTGCCAATGGCCCATATTTGAAGTATTCGCTATGAGATGCCAAGTTTCCCACTGGCAGACTGAGGCTCTGCTGTAAAAGAAATCAATCAATCAATAAATTAATATAAAAAATTCTCACAATTTATACATTCCATATTTATCAATCAATTAATGAATAAGAAATAACACAAATAAGTATCCAAAATGAAAGATATCGATCGCATATTTTGCAACTCTTCGCTAGAGGCTACATCAGGAATATATGAGAAATAACTTGAAGGAAGTAGCTTGTTGTGGTAGTAAAAGTAGAGGAAACTGGAGAAATTGAACCAAATTTGTTAATCAGAAATACTGGTCACCTATGATCGCATATGACGATAGTAAGGATCGAAACCAAGAGCAGAGAAGTGCGAAGCAACGTTTGTGATATTCAGGTCCTATACTTGATTTTTTTTTTAGGATCAGAATTATTGAAGAAAGTTAAAGAAAAAGAGAAAATGAAAGTCGAGAAATTGCTCTATTTATTATTTATATTGAAGAAAGTAAATTTCGTTACAAAATAAAAGAAAGAAAAACTTCAACTGTTTTTAGTTGTAAAAGAAGAAGAAAAAAAAAATTAAGAGTCTACAGCACCCGGTATTTCCAGGCGGTCACCCATCCAAGTACTAACCGGGCCCGACATTGCTTAACTTCGGTGATCGGACGAGAACTGGTGTTTTCAACGTGGTATGGCCGTAGACATTTGCACGTACAAATTTAAGACTAATATAGGTTGTCTGTTCGTCGTTACATACACTACACACATACATATATTAGATACACACATGGATATATATATATATATATATATATATATATATATATATATATATATATATATATATATATATATATATATATATATATATATATTAAAGACAGGGGAGAGTTCTGCTTAGACAGTACAGCCCTGCAGTTTCAATCTGTAAAGAAGCAAGGGCCTATTTGATTGCCGATGTCACTGACATGTAGGTTGCGATATTTGTGAAGTCATTTGAATAGTAATGCAAGGGCGAGTTCCGTGTCAAATTTCATCAAGGTTATCGTTTCCTTTCGTCAGTCAGCTTCATTAACAACAAATAATAATAATAAAAGTATACTCGCAATTATTTCTGAGAAAATAAATCATATTTCTCTCGATTTCATGCAGGTATATCTCGATGAAAAGTCGGTCAAGTTTGCATGGCATGCTAGTAAGCACAGGGGCTCGCATTGTCGCTTACAATTTAACTGACAGTCATACATTTTATAATATATGTACGACTGATAGTTTAATTGTAAGCAATGATACAAGATCCTGTGGCTAGTAAGCAGATACCCTATGCCGATAACGCATAGTGTCGGCGATTTCCAACGTTTTGATAAGCAAAACAAATATGTTCATACACCCCAATACAAATGTCCAAATATCAAAAATAGCTATATGGGACTATTATGAATTCATTCAAGGACATTCTGAATTACATCATTGCCATACGTCAAGATTGTTAGCACATCAGCACATTCAAAATTGGACTTCATTCAGAAAACCACTGGCATTCATTTGGAACACTACCCTTTTGGACTTGTCATAGAACTGTTATGGACTATTTGTGATTTCATTCATAATGCTGAAAAGTATTTAAAGTTTCACTTAAAATAAATTAAGTCGGTTGGTTTAGATTGGCTAAGTTCGCATTAAGGTGTTTTTGTTTATATGAGCCAAGATCACGTCTTTTATTGGTTTAGATGGGCTAAGTTCACATTATGGTATATTGGTTTAGATGGGCTAAGTTCACATTAAGATGTTTTGATTTAGATTGACTAAGTTTGCATTAAAGTGTATTGGCTTATATTGGCAAATTTCACAATGGAATTTGATTTAGATGGGCTAAGTTCATGTTATGGTGTTCTGGCAAAAGACTGCTTGGTTTTGTTAGGCAATGATAGTCTTGCTCAATGGTACAGTAGGGCAACCAGCTTGATAGAAATCTATCATGTTAACCATTGGACTGATGTACATTTTAGCAGTGTAATTTAGAGTCTGTTTAAACCATTCTGAACCCCCCCCCCATCTCTCTCTGTCTCTCTCTTTCTCTCTCTCTCTCTCTCTCTCTCTCTCTCTCTCTCTCTCTATCTGACAGAAATATTATTTTCAATCTTTCAACTTTGTTCTGATTTTCTGGTTGAATACTAAAAGTAAGTTTAAATATATATAAGGAATTTGCAAATTTTATAAAAGTCAGCCTGCCTAGCAAGTAGTAGGTCAATATGATACAATGTAGAATTAAAGAAAATGTCATTACATGTATATGTATTGAAACGTTTGTTTCCTTTGTATATGTTGATACCTAAAAACCATATCCCATTAATTAAAATTGCCTAAGACTATATGTAAATAATACATGTATGTATGTATGTGTGTCACAAAAGACACATATTTTAAAACACCCTCAGCCACCCACCACCCAGGATATATATGATCCGTTTTTACAAGATAAACTTGGTAAAATTCAGTATGGTATTATTATCGAGTATGATCAGTAGAGTTTTTTTCCCTTGTTTGCATTTGTCATAGGATAACGCGTTAAACATCAAATTACATAGAAGTAAGATTATTGTTCGTAGCTGATAAAGTTATGCAAGCTTTGTTGCATACTCTTTCTCTCTCTCTCTCTCGTGTGTGTGTGTGTGTGTGTATGCTGTTCCAATGACATACCATGCAATATATACCTGTTTCATTAGAAGGAAACGAGGCTTGCTGAGTGGTATATGATACAGAATACACACTGTACAAAGAATTTACTTTATAGTGTCAACAGAATGTTGCAGCATTGCATCATTGATTATATAAACACTAGATAAGTCCCAAGGAAAATGTACAGATACTGTTGTGATGAACCATACTGTAGATAAATCCCAAGGAAAATGTACAGATACTGTTGTGATGAACCATACAGTAGATAAATCCCAAGGAAAATGTACAGATACTGTTGTGATGAACCATACTGTAGTTAAATCCCAAGGAAAATGTACAGATACTGTTGTGATGAACCATACTGTAGATAAATCCCAAGGAAAATGTACAGATACTGTTGTGATGAACCATACTGTAGATAAATCCCAAGGAAAATGTACAGATACAGTTATGATGAACCATACTGTAGTTAAATCCCAAGGAAAATGTACAGATACTGTTGTGATGAACCATACTGTAGTTAAATCCCAAGGAAAATGTACAGATACTGTTGTGATGAACCATATTCTTGTAAGTTACTTGGTGTAAATTCCGTTTAAGGCTTTCAATCAGGTCAAATTCTTTTTTCTCTTACTATGCATATCTTGTCCCATATGCATGAGAGGGGAAGGGGACAGAAAAAAGAAAGGATTGCAATGAAATTATGTACCATGTTAAATTCATATAGAAAATGAGGTTTATTAATACTTTTGTCATTATTTTATGTCATTAATGATTAATGAGCGGAAATTCATCATTGATATATGAACTTAGAATCGATAGCACACAGATTGTACAATTGATGTTAATATACTGTCAGATATGGCTACGATTCCTAAAGGTAGAAAAAATATTAAAAACCTTCCCTTCAAAAGCCTCATTTGAATTATACCAAATTTAACAGAAAGCATCCTGGTTGAAGGATTTACATAGATTTGGGGAGGTTATTTTCTATAAAACGTTTTCCTATCTGCTGGCAAAAATATCAGCAGTTACTAACAGTAGCTAAAGCATAAAATGATTTCCCCAAAATCACTAAACAGCATTTCATAAAAGTTTTCAGAAAGTATTCTGGCATGAAGGCATTCAAACTTTGACCAGTTATGTAGATTGTCCATCAAATATGGTTGCCAATACAAAAGACTGATAAAACCTGCAATGATTTTGTCTCAAAATCCACTCAACAGAATTTGTCCAGATGTAAGAGATAGTAATCTGGCATATTAATGCTCTCAATTTCATTAAAATTATCCGCTTCACAGCAAATGTGACTACTCTTACTTAGAATAGAAACATTTTAACATTTTCTTATTGAAAACTTTTACTCTGGTTAGGACAGTTCCACCCTGCCCATTATGATGTTCAGTATAATTAAAGTTTAATGACTGCTATATAACAGACCTTTGTGGAAGGGTTTTTATTGAAGATTCATGAACATGATTTTTTATGAACAGGTGTATTATAATGCAGGCTGCAGACACTATCAGAAAACCCACACTTATGATGCTGGCCACTTTTCATAGTTTCTATGAAAAGTATTATAAAGAGGGCTTATTCTTCAGTGTAAGGATCCTGTTATGTATATTTATATTTTTTTTTAATTTTTGTTCATGACTGTAAATTGTGATGATTATGTATAAAGAAACAATGGCATAGCTAATTTTTGTGCATGGGTATAGATTCATGTTTTAAGATTTTAAGAGTGCCCAAAGCTTGCATATGATCTATAAATAGGTGTTTACAATTTGTAACATTGCCCTTTTAGTAGAAAGGGTGGTTAATTGGATTTGGCTGGCATTGTCTAGAGGATGACCTCCCTTGATATTACAGCCCAGTGGGAGTGGAAAGATAGAATTTCACAGAGAACTGAGCAAGAATATTGGGAAGAAATAATGCTATATGAGCCCCTTTGACAAGAAAAATAACAAATTTAATCAAAACAAATTAATAGTGGCAATTCCAATTCAATCTAAATTATGTCGACATAATTTAATAGCAGTGTCTAATTTGGATTTATTTCATCATAATAATGAGTGGTGAAAAGAGCACAATGTCCATGACTGGTTGCATCACCTTCCTCCCTTGACCATGTATCAATGTCTTCCTGTTTCCTCGAGCCTTCCCATTCTCTAATGCTTCACCCCCTTCCTGGACTTTCTAGTCCTTTATTCTGAGCTTGTCACTTCTTTTTTTGGACTGTCCCATCTCTCCCAGAACACTGTTCCTTAAAGGATAAAATTACCCCTAAAGTTCTATATGTATCACTTTCTACATGTACATAAAATTCTTTCACTACTCAGAAGCATACTAGCTATCCAAACTGCATAAATTCTGAACTAATCTCAGAGATCTCAGAAATGCTTAATTATGCCTATTTGGACGCCAATTTTTTATCTGGGAACAGAAAATCACTGAGGCGAGAGTCCTCCGTACGTATGTAATAGGTGTGCGGCAAAATTCAAAGACTTGCCAGTCCTGCTTCAGCCACCTGCTTTGTGGGAAAATGTGTTGATCAGTTAGCTGTGCTGATATTTACAATGACAGAATTCAGTGACTGAAAGACCTCATGATGTACATACATGTTGACATTATAAGAGTACATTAGATGATGCAATAGCTGGGTGGCCAGTTCAAAGGCTTTGACTGGCGGCCAGGTGGGAAAATGTACTGATATTTACGATGATTGAATTCAGAGTCAGAAAGACCCAGAGATGTACATGTGGTCATCTATAAAAGTACATCAAATAAACAACTTTAGCTTTTGTTATTGTGTTCATTTCCGAATGTATCGAACTAAGTAGTGCACGAGAATCAAGACATGTTGAGAATTAGACAAAATGCCATTCATAAATTTGGATAAGCATTTCGGGGTTAACGAGATTCAGAAGAGTGCTAAAGCTGCTAGAATTGATAGTTTGGATAGGACAGTAGCTAAGTGTAAGAAAGTGTGTGATGCCTAGCTTAGTATTTGGAATAAATCCTTACTTGGATTGACAAAACTCAATGTCACTCTGATGGACGAACAATAGCTATTTAAGAGGTACATTGACTGACTATACTTTTTTTAAAATGCCCCTCGCCTTAGCCCGGTTAGTTCTAGTGTTGTAGTGAAATGTATTCATCAAGACATCAATAACTAGGCCTAGTTTTGATATCAATTACGTTGACAAAGTCTTGCTCATTCACAAACATTATGTTTTGATAGCTGATTGACCATTAACCCTTTTTCGAGTAAGGTAGTAACTATCAATTTCCTGCATGATATCCTTTGATGATAAAGCATACAAACATGTTTGTTAAGATCAGAATCGGTGATCTGGATATATATTAACTGCCTCTTGTACACTATTTCGTCATAAAATTAGTTTGAAACTAAGTGAATCAGTAGGCCTAACGGGAAATAATGGAGGACTTCGCTAAGTCTGGGATGTACCAGTTTATTAGATTGTCTGTTTTCGTACATCATCGGGCAAATATTTTGAGAAAAATATACAAATCATTGAAAGCAGAGCCAAGGTATTATTTTATTAAAGTTAACTTTAAACTCCAAATCAACCCTTATTTGCTGTGAGATGATGCACCAGTCAATCAGGATCTATGTTATTTGTTCTACTGCCATGTTTCTGTCCACTCATCTTCCCATGACAAGGGTATCCGAGGAATGGATTAAATGAAATCCTCATTGATGTTTGTTTAAACATATTTTATTGCCGTAATAGGTTACAATAAGATTGGGCAAAAGTTCTAACAACTTAAATCTAAATGTGCATAGATGAAATTTTTTATTTGCTTCACAGTATTAGAAAGAAAAAAACTAATTGTCTTTTGTGTTTATTAAAATTAATCTTAATTAATTTGGCAAAACAAATATAAAGCATGAACTATAACCAATAGATGAAATGTATAGAGATTATGTCAAAAAGATGGAACTAAATTAAGTAAGTTGATCATATTTGTAGACTTGAAAAATAGTTCATTCAAAGAAGTTGCAGTCAAAGATTTGCATGTGAGCCATGGTTTGTACCAAGGATTGTTTAAAGATTAAGAAATTGATGAGATTGTTTAAAGATCAAGAAATGGATGAGATTCTTAAAAAGATCAATAAATGGCTGAGATTGTTTAAAGATCAAGAAATTGATGAGATTGTTTAAAGATCAAGAAATGGATGAGATTGTTTAAAGATCAATAAATGGCCGAGATTGTTTAAAGATCAAGAAGTGGATGAGATTGTTTAAGGACCAAGAAATGGATTAAATTGTTTAAGGATCAATAAATGGATTAGATTGTTTAAGGACCAAGAAATGGATTAAATTGTTTAAGGATCAAGAAATTGATGAGATTGTTTAAGGACCAAGAAATGGATTAGATTGTTTAAGGACCAAGAAATGGATTAGATTGTTTAAGAATCAAGAAATGGATTAAATTGTTTAAGGATCAAGAAATTGATGAGATTGTTTAAAGATCAAAAAATGGCTGAGATTGTTTAAAGATCAAGAATTGGATGAGATTGTTTAAGGGCCAAGAAATGGATTAGATTGTTTAAGAATCAATAAATGGATTAGATTGTTTAAGGACCAAGAAATGGATTAAATTGTTTAAGGATCAAGAAATTGATGAGATTGTTTAAAGATCAAGAAATGGATTAAATTGTTCAAGGATCAAGAAATAGATTAGATTGTTTAAAGATCAAGAAATGGATTAGATTGTTCAAGGATCAAGAAATAGATTAAATTGTTTAAGGATCAAGAAATGGATTAGATTGTTTAAAGATCAAGAAATGGATTAAATTGTTTAAATATCAAGAAATAGATGAGATTGTTTAAAGATCAAAAAATGGCTGAGATTGTTTAAAGATCAAGAATTGGATGAGATTGTTTAAGGGCCAATAAATGGATTAGATTGTTTAAGAATCAATAAATGGATTAGATTGTTTAAGGACCAAGAAATGGATTAGATTGTTCAAGGATCAAGAAATAGATTAGATTGTTTAAAGATCAAGAAATGGATTAGATTGTTCAAGGATCAAGAAATAGATTAAATTGTTTAAGGATCAAGAAATGGATTAGATTGTTTAAAGATCAAGAAATGGATTAAATTGTTTAAATATCAAGAAATAGATGAGATTGTTTAAAGATCAAAAAATGGCTGAGATTGTTTAAAGATCAAGAATTGGATGAGATTGTTTAAGGGCCAAGAAATGGATTAGATTGTTTAAGAATCAATAAATGGATTAGATTGTTTAAGGACCAAGAAATGGATTAAATTGTTTAAGGATCAAGAAATTGATGAGATTGTTTAAAGATCAAGAAATGGATTAAATTGTTTAAGGATCAAGAAATGGATTAGATTGTTTAAAGATCAAGAAATGGATTAGATTGTTCAAGGATCAAGAAATAGATTAAATTGTTTAAGGATCAAGAATTGGATTAGATTGTTCAAGGATCAAGAAATGGACTAGATTGTTTATGGATCAAGAAATGAATTATTAACTGTTTCAAAATGTTTTAGTGAATCAAATCACCCTTTTGGTGCAACTAAGAGAGAGGGTTAATCAAGATGACAGTTAAACTAGAAACAAATTAGTAGAACACAAATGCAACACATTTGTGCCTGAAAGCTGCCCTGAACACAAACCTAACAAGATAAGTGCAGAGTTTCCATTGATATTGTTTGTATTGAGTATCAACTATGTGTAGAACATTATAACAAGTATGAGCTATATGTGCATAGTGTGCATTTACATTGTTTCTTATGAGTATCAGCTGTGTGTGTAGAGTGTTTATTAACATTGTTCATGGCAGTCACAGTAATGTATTGAGTGTGTTTATTAACATTGTGCATGGCAGTTACAGTACTGTATGAGTGTGTTTATTAACATTGTTCATCGCAGTCACAGTAATGTATTGAGTGTGTTTATTAACATTGTTCATGGTAGTCACGATATCTCTATTTGTAGAGTGTCTGACTTGTAATCTGACAATCACATGTTTGATACCTACCCACTTAGCCAGGGATGGCTGCTTCATTGTGTCTTTTGAAATGGCACTTTGCTTTCATCATGGAGCCAATAGTGGGTTAAATTGCCCTTAACTACCGAAATCAAAGTAACATACTTGGTATTAAAGGTGAGTGCAGAGCGTATATCAACATTATACTGAGTGTGAATTATGTATGATGAATACATTAACGCTGTACTAAGTATCAACAGTGTGTGTGTGTGTGTGAGAGAGAGAGAGATTTGGATTTTTAAAGTAGCTTTAACAATGTTTCTGTAATATAGCTATGATGTCTGCAGTGTGGCAATTTATAGTGATGTCTAGCAATGAGGCATTGTGCCACACACGTGTAGCATCATGTCCCACCTAGTCACATCCAGACACCAATCCAACCAGACCGGACACTCTTAACACTGAACACCATGCAATGTAGCTGCTTGTACCATTTTTATAAGTCTTTGGTATGACTCTGTTGGGTTTCGAACACATTACCCCCCACATCCAAGGTGGATGCTCTAACCACTTATGCCACTGTAGCAGTAGTATGTGTGAAGTCTGTACATTGTAATGTGTGGAGAGTGTACATATATTGCTATGAGTAATAACGGCAATCTGTGTAGTGTATTAAGATTAGACTTAGTAGCAACTATGTATGCAGAGTGTGTATTAATATTGTATTGAGTACCAAACAGTGTGTACAGAGAGTATATTAAGATTCTACTGAGTATCAATTATGAATACAGTGAGTGTATTAACATTGTACTAGGTATCAACTATGTATTCTGAGAGTGTATTAACATTGTACTAAGTATCAACTATGTATACAGAGATTGTATGAATATGTATGTGCAGAGAATTAATTAAATTAATACTGAGAACCTACTATGTGTGCTTAGTGTGTATTAACATATTACTGACTCTCAGCTATGTATGCAGAGAGGTATTAACATTTTACTGACTCTCAGCTATGTATGCAGAGAGGTATTAACATTTTACTGACTCTCAACTATGTATGCAGAGAGGTATTAACATTTTACTGACTCAACTAATGTATGCAGAGAGGTATTAACATTTTACTGACTCTCAACTATGTATGCAGAGAGGTATTAACATTTTACTGACTCTCAACTATGTATGCAGAGAGGTATTAACATTTTACTGACTCAACTATGTATGCAGAGAGGTATTAACATTTTACTGACTCAACTATGTATGCAGAGAGGTATTAACATTTTACTGACTCAACTATGTATGCAGAGAGGTATTAACATTTTACTGACTCTCAACTATATGCAGAGAGGTATTAACATTTTACTGACTCTCAACTATATGCAGAGAGGTATTAACATTTTACTGACTCTCAACTATGTATGCAGAGAGGTATTAACATTTTACTGACTCTCAACTATGTATGCAGAGAGGTATTAACATTTTACTGACTCTCAACTATGTATGCAGAGAGGTATTAACATTTTACTGACTCAACTATGTATGCAGGGAGGTATTAACATTTTACTGACTCTCAACTATATGCAGAGAGGTATTAACATTTTACTGACTCTCAACTATGTATGCAGAGAGGTATTAACATTTTACTGACTCAACTATGTATGCAGAGAAGTATTAACATTTTACTGACTCTCAGCTATGTATGCAGAGAGGTATTAACATTTTACTGACTCTCAACTATGTATGCAGAGAGGTATTAGCATTTTACTGACTCTCAACTATGTATGCAGAGAGGTATTAACATTTTACTGACTCTCAGCTATGTATGCAGAGAGGTATTAACATTTTACTGCCTCTCAACTATGTATGCAGAGAGGTATTAACATTTTACTGACTCAACTATGTATGCAGAGAGGTATTAACATTTTACTGACTCTCAACTATGTATGCAGAGAGGTATTAACATTTTACTGACTCAACTATGTATGCAGAGAGATATTAACATTTTACTGACTCAACTATATGCAGAGAGGTATTAACATTTTACTGACTCTCAGCTATGTATGCAGAGAGGTATTAACATTTTACTGACTCTCAACTATATGCAGAGAGGTATTAACATTTTACTGACTCAACTATGTATGCAGAGAGGTATTAACATTTTACTGACTCAACTATGTATTCAGAGAGGTATTAGCATTTTACTGACTCAACTATGTATGCAGAGAGGTATTAACATTTTACTGACTCAACTATGTATGCAGAGAGGTATTAACATTTTACTGACTCTCAGCTATGTATGCAGAGAGGTATTAACATTTTACTGACTCAACTATGTATGCAGAGAGGTATTAACATTTTACTGACTCTCAACTATGTATTCAGAGAGGTATTAGCATTTTACTGACTCTCAACTATGTATGCAGAGAGGTATTAACATTTTACTGACTCTCAACTATATGCAGAGAGGTATTAACATTTTACTGACTCTCAACTATATGCAGAGAGGTATTAACATTTTACTGACTCTCAGCTATGTATACAGAGAGTGTACTAACATATATCAAGTATCTGTGTCATGAGAGCCTACAGCCTTAACATTCGATTGAGTATCAACTGCATATATATGCATATTAACAGGTTCAGATCTTTTCTATGCCCTTGCATGGATGAGACAGACTTTTTTCTTAGCCATTGGAGGACAGTATGTCCACATCTTAATTCTTGACAACAATTATTTCACAAAATAAGCAATTACATTTGGCAGTAAATAGACTATATTTTCAAATTAAAATGTTGTTTAAATACAAGTAAAGATAATGATTTTTATTAGATGTGAAACATTTCATTGCAAACTAGCTGTCATTCATAGACACCATATACCTAAATCCAATTTTCTTTGTATTTTCTGTCAAAAAAATAAAGGACAACAGAGTAAAGTTTATAATAGTTTGACATGACTTATAAGTCACTGAATACAGTAAATGATAATTGTTTGCAATCATTGATCCACAACAATTATTCTGTGGCAGATGTCTTTTGGCAGACAAAATATGGAAATTACATATGCACAAAATAAAATATGGCACAAATGTGAAATCACTACACTTGTAAGTTTACACAAATAAAGAAAAATTTTAATAAATGAACTCCTGATATCGAGTAAGGAAGTGGTAAACAAAATAATTAGTAACTACTGCTTACTAGATAGTTTCATTGTTGAGAGGCACACAGTGATTTAATTTCTTTATATATATATATATATAATTTGCTTTTTTGTAGTTTAGCTAGTGATAATCAGACCTAATTTTTTGTATAAGTGTATAATAAACTAAAAAATGAAAAAAAAAGTCAGCTTTAATGTATTTATTTATTCTCAAAGAGATGTTAATCCTTATTTTATCTTATATATATACAAAAGCCAAAGGTGTTTAGAATTTAAAGAATATTTTCAATATTATTTGAAACATTAGTATCTTTGTTTTGTCCACAAAAGCTTTCTCTTAAAAAATTACTATTAAACTGTTTACAGATAAATATTTGCAACAGGAAAAAAAGCACTGAAATTACATTTGCTGTAAATTTTGTCACCACTTTATCATATTGAAATCAGTCTAACTAAATTTTACTGGTAAAAGATAAAGAAAACTTAACTAGAAAGTGCATGATTGCTTCTTAATTATTTTTTCAAGCTAGATTATTTTGCAACTTTTGTATTCAATTGAAAAAATGTTTGAGACCTCTGACCTTAAGCTGGAAATTAATTATTACAAAATTAGCGATGGTAGAAGGAAATCCTCTAAAAGCATTATTTAGTACTGTTAAGGTGATCCTGTTGGTATAAAAAAAACATTTCTTGAGATTTTGGACAAAGGTGATATAAAACAATCATGAAATAAACACAATAAATGGTTCAAAATTAGGTACAATACCTTTTATAAAATGACAAAACCTATTCCTATTTCATGTTGAAGGCAGAATTAAAAAGAATTAATTTTAAGACATTTTGCAAAAATATGATTACTAGAACAAAATCTGAGAATGAATGATTGAAATAATAAAATTCCAAAATATTTTTTTTTATATGAAAGAAAACCTAAAACTTTGCCCAATGTAATCAAAATGAAAAAATTTAAGTGGGTAAAAATTGTGAAGCCTTTGATTAATTTTCACCCATTTTTAAAATAAATAAACATCTGATAAAATGCAAGGAAGGTTAATTTTAATTGTTTAAACTTGAAAAAGGCAGATTTACACATTAAATCATACTTGTTGGTGTGTTGTTGGGAAAGCAAATCTTAATTGAATAAAGTTATTATACTAAAAATGGCATATGAGGTTAGACTTAAGTCACAACTTTCCAGTAGTGTAAAAAATTTAAATAGATTTTGAAAACAAACAGGGAAGTCTAATTTAAATCTACTTTAAATCTTCTGCACTGTTTCAAAAGGGGTGGGGGGTCGACATGGGTTTTCCCATACTAAGACAAGGGTGTTTCATATTTTCAGACATAAAATATGAAGAAAAAGGAAGTTTAATGACTAATTTGGTAGATTTGCACATTAAAACATACTCTTTGGTATGTTGTTGCAAAGGCAAATCTTAATAGAATAAAGTTATTATAATAAAATGGTCATGAGATAAGACTTAAGCCACAAATTTCAAACTGTAAAATAATTTAAATAACTTTTTAAAACAAACACAGGGAAGTGTGCTTTAAATCTTCTGCACTGTTTCAAAAAGGGGTAGGTGGTTGCAGGCTTTCCTTCCCAGGAATACATGCTAAGACAATAGTGGTTCATATTTTCAGTTAAAATAGAAAGAAAAAGGCAGTTACATGATTAATTTGGTAGTTTTGTAAAATAAAAGAATGAAAAATGACAAGTAATTTTCTACTAAATCTTAAAACAGAGACCTGTTAAATGTAACCAGACTGGAAGAGTTATGAATATTTATTAGAAACTTTGGTAAACTCTGTATTGTAATGAGTATTATATTTCTAAGAACTTCAAGGACAAATGAAGTAGTTTTAGTAAACGCTGCTAAGACATTTCCCTATTAAAATTAATTTGATATGAAAGAACTTTTACAAATGAAATCATTAAGCTAGGACTCACTAAAAAATCCTTAATCAAAAATATCTTGAAACAAATCTTGCAAAACAATTTAACATTCTCAAGCACATTTTCTTTTCAGTTTTAAATCTAACAGTCACAAGCAGTTGGTTTAGATATCATACCTATAGTTATAAACTTGCTTTGCTTTTTAATTAAGTTAAACTTTGTATAATCTTGTTATGAAATTTTCAAGTTTCAAATTTGTTTAAAAAGCCATCTGAGCATATAATCTAAAAATCCAAGTTTCAGTTCTCATTATTTTATTTATTGTACAATAAAAAAATGAAAAATGAGAAGTAATTTTCTACTAAATCTTAAAACAGAGACCTGTTAAATGTAACCAGACTGGAAGAGTTATGAATTTTGGTAAACTCTGTATTGAAATGAGTATTGTATTTATAAGAATTTCAAGGACAAATGAAGTAGTTTTTATACAAAATTTTTAGAAAAGAAGATTTTGTGTATTTCTGTTTGCATGTCATGAACTCTATAGCCATGATTGTATTTGTAAACTATACTTTGATATACACAGAGCATGTGTAATATAACTGCTCTTTGGTCATGCATGATATAAATACACAAGATCAGGAGTGGGGGGTGTGAGGGCAATTTATGACATTATTTTACAAATAAATAGCATCATTATTGTCTTTAAAAAAATTGATGTCAAGAAAACTCGCTAGATCTTAAAATGGACATCTTGGGAGATTCATTTGATTTCTTACAAAGTCAAGGCTAAGTTTTCAGTGCATGATTAGTTCTACATAATGGCCACTGTGGCAGAGGGAGTTAGAACCCAAGAGAACCCAAGTAAGAACCACCATCTTATGACAAGCTTTCTCACCTACCCACACTGGCTCAGCCTGAGACTCCAATTCTTGTGGACAGGGGTGAGATGCTTCAGAATCACCATAATTATTGTTAAAATCTCGCGTGATTGACACGGTGATATGTTTGGCACAAAATATGTTTTCATCCTTGCATAATTGTTGTTATTTTCAGTTTTACACCATATCTCAGCAGAAGATTGGCTATTCGTGGTTGCCAGTTTAAGCCATAAAAACCCAGTAAGAACAACCAATCATCAGGAAGGTGCTGTCAAGCTTTCTCAACTACCTTTGCTAAGCATGTGACTTAACCACAAAGGGCCCATTCCATTAATGAAGATACCCGAGGTTAGAAAATATTTCCTTTGATTTTTAATTTACATAAAATTTACTGCTTATACACTTATTTTAAGTAGGTATTAACATGTATAACCATTTATAAGCCTGGACCCAAGTAAAAATGCCAACATTAAACTTCCTCCATATTATTAAGATGCAGTATTCAACTCTTCAAATATTAATTTGGCCTTTTTCACATGCTGACCTGATTCCAACTATCAAAACAGCATAACCCTCACCAAACCGACAAGATAGATAAAGTCAATTTTCATGGGAACCACTCACTCATCATCTTTGTCTCTCTGTGGCTTGAGATTGCAGGCCTGAAAAAGTTCATCTGGATTGTAGCCAGGCAAACTTTGAAGATCACACACAAATCGATAAATGTATCTCTTTCCAGCAGTTTTATGGATTATGTTCTTGTCATAATAGTATCGCAGTGCTCTGCTAAGCTTTTCATAGTTCATTTTAGGTTTGTTCTTTTGAATTCCCCAGCGACGTGCCACCTCCTCTGGGTTTATGAGCTTGAATTCCCATCCATGACCTGTCCAGCTTATAAAATGCTAGCATGTGCTATCTGTCAACACCATCAGCAAAAACTGCCACAGCTGGATTGGTCCACTACCTGTCACTAGAAAAAATAAAAGCAAAGTTTAAGTGTTTACCTCCAACAGATGCAATACACTCATTGTTGTTGTAGGGTTTAATGCCATTTTTCAGCACATGATATGCTATACTTGGCAGCCGGTATTAATGGTGGAGGAAGAACACGGGAAAACCCCAGAAAGAACCACTGACCCACGAGAAGCTACTGGCAAGCTTTCTCACATAACCACGTTGGCTGATTCTGAGACTTGATCCCACGCAGACAGAGGTGAGATGGCAGTGATCTGTAGCGGAGAGTGCTTTAGACCACTCAGCGCAATACACTCGTGATCACCAAATTATAAAAGTAGTACTGTACAAATGTATCATTTGGTTTATGTGGCCATAATAGATCCATTGGTGGGTCTGCCCAGTTTTTGCACAAAACTATTACGGCATGATTTTTTATTTAATCTTGACTCTGCAGTATATCTTGAATAAACAGGAAATAACATTAAGTGTGCATGTTGCAAACATATCTCAGAATTAATATCCATGAATCAATAAAATGTGAGAATCAAACAGCAACTGGTTTCCATGCAACAACTGGTTTAAACGCTCCACTGAAATTAATTTTAAATTGTTTTTTATGTTCAAGTCTTTATTATAATCCTGAAGACACTATCATTACACTTTTTACAACTTGCCGAAATAGTTTTTGTGTCACATTTTGTAAGCTATATTTGCAAGATAGTTTGTGCTGACAGTAAGTTTCCATAAACACATATATACAACTGTATTAAAAGAACTTGTCAGAAAATGGTGAAAATCAAACTTAACCTAAGTTTTCTCAGCATAAAGACACATACCACATATGATTTCAGTCCAATCAATCAAAAGTTTAGTGAAGAGTATTGTGCCACAGACATGATGAGATAGGTCAGGATGGGAGTAATTCTCTGTGTCCCCCATGTTTATATATCAGAACATAAAAGAAAGTAATTAATGGTCAGGGTTGTGGTCATTCTTGATTTTATATCTGTGTGAAAGACCTTACAATATCTCAAGTCCTATCATGACTTTTTGACTATCAGGTGTACCAGACATGAAATCTGATTTTGTGATTTATAAGTATATATGGTCTATTAAAACAGTTGGCCTTCAGCACAGATTAAATTTCATACATACCTGTGTATCCCAAAGCCTGAGTTGGAAACAAGCATGTTCCATCAAACCCCTGTCCATTCATGTCATTGGTGCCAGTTTTTAGTATGAAGCTGTTGGCTTGTGGTAGCAGTAGTTGGACATTGATTAGCTGCTGCCAGTCTTGTGTTTCAACTTCAGGGGGCATGAACTGACCTGTTGAGGATCAAATAAAATCACTTTAAAGTGTAATTTTCTTGGCGAAACTGTATTAAGATGTAAGAAAATAAATTGATAAGTGAAACAAGTTGAAAAGAGTAACTTGCAAAAAAGAGTTTATTAAAACTTTTCCTGGTCAGTCACTCCTTTAAAAGGTGTCATGGCAAAGTCTATCATTAGTACACTTTAGCTATTAATATTCTGCAGGTTGTTTATTCAACTTTTCCTTTCAAGAAGGCAATAAACTTGGGTGAAAACATAACTGTGTAGTAGTATTATTCATATCTGAGAATGTTTTAACTGTTCAATCACATAGACAAACATTATAGAGAACGCAAATCATAAGTTTTCCTTCTCACGCTAAGGATCAATTCTTTTATCACGGCACATCGTCAGTGTTCGCTCTGGCCTTATTGTAACTTGGAACTCAGTAAAAGTCTTAGGTCAAAAACAAGCCTGGGTTTAGAGTGAGGTTTAAGAATCTATCAACATCCATGCACACAAATCAATGCTGAACTGGGGCAGTGGCCATTGCAACCTGCGACACATCAGGGATAATATGTTAACTTTGCTCACCATTCCATCGAGTATTGTTAACAGTCAAAAGAGATTGAATCGGTGTGCTGATGGAGTCCTTAGCATGGGTACAAAAGCATCAGGTACAGATAACTGCCATCTCATCTCTGCATGGGTTCGAGTCTCAGATTCGGCTATTGTGGGTATGTGAGAAAGCTTGCCAGTAGCTTCTCGTGGGTTGATGGTTCTTTCTGGGGTTTTCCCAGGTTCTTCCTCCACCATTAATACTGGCCGCCATGTATAGACTATCGTGTGCTGAAAAATGGCGTTAAACCCTACAACAACAACAGCAGATGGATATGTTTTGCTGAGAAGTCCTTAGCATGGGTACAAAAGCATCAGTTGAGCTTTCTCTATACTGTTTGTGTATGTGATTGAATACTGTTTGTGTATGTGATTGAACAGGTAAAACAATGTCAAATATGAACAAGGCCATAAGATTCAAAGATTTATTGAAATTACTCTAAATTAAAACTGTTTATACAACAATTTTATTTATTATTTAGCTTTTCATGGCAAAAGTTTGAGAAAGAATAGTATAGATTGCTTCACTACATTATACTGTCTTGCTTGGACCATGTGCTGCAGTGTACCCCATCTTACGAAATAATATCTTGCTTGACCATGTCCTATGGTGTGTTGGGTTGTATCTGATTTGCCAAGAAAAATGTTCACTCAGAATCTTAAAGTTTATGACATTGTCAGTATTAGAAATGTGTTACCTTTATGATAAAATGGGAATGATATTGATTCCATTCATTGATATTTAACTATCTTGTGTAAGCATGACATATCAAATCATCTACATATGAAGGGCTAAAATTTCATACCTCTGGTATCCATGTTTTTTGGGATTGGCTGATGGTAAGCTGGGTAGATCTTTGTGTGGGCTTGATCAAGAAAACTTGGTTGGGCACTCTCGAAACTGTGGTAATCAGAGAGATCCTTGAAGCTTCCTTTGATATCACACAAAATCTGAACAGACTGGTATGACCCTTAGAAAAAGAAATTAAACAGTCTATTGCTAATTGAGTTTCAAATAGAGTTTGATGTGCGATATGACTTGGATACTAAGCATTATAATTGTATGTTTCATGGATATATTGTGCCCCATCCCCTCCTGCTGAAGTTCCTTTAGTGCTAATCTTCTTGATCTTGACATTTGGTATTTATGCACAGGCCCATAATGTTAAATACTGCAGTACTCTGTAATGATCCAGATCTGGAAATTTCCATTAGGATGAATTTAGATGTATAACATACCATCTGAAAACTCCATGAATAATTATCCAATTATTATATCCTAAAACAGTGACTGAACAAGAATATATGGAGGAAGAGCTTGAATTGTAAAAATACATAAAACCACTCAAAGACAAATTAACATTTGTGAACAGGTAATATACTGTGGCAACACTTAAGCAATGATTGTTATGTCAAAGACCATAAATCATTAATGATGTAAACTTTTTGACTGCAAATCATTCCTCTTCTAGATTTTGGTAATAATGATTTCATTTTATTCACATACTTTTAATTTTGAATTCAAATACATGTCTAACTCCCATAACTGCTCCTTGTCTTCTTTCTCCATTAAATCTCCATTTATAAATCTAGTAAAGTCATGATATTTCCATTAAATCTCCATTTATAAATCTAGTAAAGTCATGATATTAATCTCTTGTCAAAGTGTTCTCAGGATTTAAAGATTTTAACATAATTAATTTACACAATATTGTTGTTGTTTACATGTCCTATTTAAGTCACTTGAAAAACATTAATTTAAAATTTTTTAAGATCTATACCTTGACTTAACTCTGAATGCAGCTTGCAGACTGGTTCACTTGTAGATTTCCCAGCTTGTTCCTCAGCAGGCTCTAAAAGAATCAGTTAATGAATTAATCCACCTATTAATCAATGAAGAAAAGAACTGGTCTGAGGAATTGGTAAAACTTGAGAAAAAAGTTAGAACTGTTATGCTTATTTTCAATCAATTATTAGTTTAAGAACTTGTAAATAAATACAAACTGAACATATTTGACTGATTATGCAAATTTCTATAACAAAAATAGAATTCACTAACTACCATATTCACTCACTTTGTGGAAGAAAGTCCAAATTAAAATTATTCACATAATAGTCCATATCGTCTGATATAACCATTCTTGTGGTTTGGTGATACAGTTCTGAATATGTTCCCATATTTATACTCCCATGCTTACCTGAGTGTGAAATTAGGGCCATTTCAATCCAAGCCTATCTTTTTCAGTAAGTGTGAAATTAGGAACTTATCACTCCTAGCCCTAATTGATTTGATCCCTAAGTGACAAGGAGGAGTAAGCTTTACAACGATAGATTAAAGTTTGTGCACCAGGTAACAACAATAGGGAATATGCCTTTAATCTATTGTTTTGCAAGAGAAGCCCATATTCAGCAGAAGTCACCTGAGTATTACTTTAATGTGACATCTTCAGTGAGAAGTGTGAACATTTGTCCAGGTACAGTAAGTAAATATCAAAGGTTGAATAAAAAATACACAATAGGTAAATGTTAGAATTCACCAGCTTAATAAAGGAAAATGTATACAGTAGGAGTACATTTATTAATGAAGAGAAATTTCTTTAGGTAATGGCTTAATTCACTATTATTGCTTATGTATTAATTACTTGAGTTGTTATATTAAGGATTTCTCTTATTCAAATATTTAAATATTTAAATTGGTTTAAAAGCCTTGTGTGTTTTATATCTTATAATAATAAGTATTTTTGTTTAATATATATACCTTAAATAAAATTTTACAAGTATCAATCTTTTGCGATTATTCAAACTTTGGGAACAGAATCCACTCTGTCATTGTACAATATACTGACTGCTGTGGATATAATTTACTCAAATAAATGTGTTGCCTTTCTATGGGGTCTAAATTGGACATTTACAAGTAAATTTTAGTTAGTAGTGAAATAATTTCAGGTGACATGTTTTTCAACTAATTATGTAAATTTTATTCTTGTTTTGCTAAGTTGACAAAATCAATATTTTACACGTTAAAAACCTTGCTTGCACCTATGACTATGTATTTTAGATAACCCTACATGTTATTTAGTAATACTATTGTGATGTAATATTATTATAAGAAATTGTTACAAATCAATACAATTTTACAAATTATAATCAACATACTTTTACACACTTATAAAAGAATAAAATGATAGTAAAAGTTTGTAGCTAATAAGTTATTTCCTCCAAATGTGCAGATTATTAAATTTGAACTGCTCTGATAGTGTAGAATCTAGGCCTGATAAAATTGCTATGTTGAGACTAAGAGTCATACATACATATGCATATTTATACATAATTATTATGCAATATATCAATTCTTATTAAAATTCTGTTCAATGCCATATCAAACTTATAATTTGTATTCTGAATTTTCCATATATGTAGGCATTGTATAAAATTCAATAAAATTTTAATTAAGTAATATATATCTATATATGGATAGTATATCACTTTATCTCTACATTTATATTTTATTTAATCAGTTTTCCTTAGAGACTTGTGTACTTTTCTGATTGTTGTCATAATGCATAACATTTATGGTGTTATTTCAATTGTGTAATTGCTTATATGATTTTAGACATCATCAATTTATTGAAAAATGTTTAGTGCCTGGAATGGATGCAGTTATTATGAAATTAGTTATATGCATTATATGCATTTTTTTATGTGTGTAAGGTCACCTTACTACACACACACACACACACACACACACACACATATAGTGGACTCTCACTTTAACACTGTTAATGGTCACCCATGAAAGTCTACACTGTTATAGGTGAGATCACCTTATAATTGGGTACATTAAACATATTAATTACATAATGTTATGGAATTCATGCTAAAACCCACATTATGCTGAGATACCTTATAGTGAGAGACCACTCTTTTTATGCATATCAAGTGGATGCTTCTTCACTATAACTCTGTTGATGTTAGACATGAAAGTATATGATGTTATAGATGAAATGCCATACAGTAGGGTGCATGATGCATAGTTACAGAATGTAAGAAGATTCATGTTTATACCCGCAATATATTAAGATGCCTTTCAGTGCCTTTTAAAGAGGGACTACAGGATGTGTCTTTGTGTTTGCATATATATTTGTGTTGTAGTTGTTGTTACTATGGGGTTTAATTCCATTTCTCAGCATACTGTGATAGTGTGTGTGTATATATATATGTATGCTGTATCAATGATAGACAATATGTATTAATTTTCATTAAGTCTAAATGAGGCATGCATGAACATTTACTCATCTCTTATACAGGATTCATATGGTCTTTGAAGGTCTTTGACAGTTCGGGAAAAATGAGGTCGCATTTTCAGGGCATTGAAAGTTTCTGGAAAATCTACCCAGAGGTCTATAAAAGTCTTTGATAATTGAAATAAACCCGAACCTTTTAATTTCTTTCCATGATCACAAATAAAATTGTCTAAGGTTGTTAGATTTGGATGTAGTTGAGTTTGCCTAGTTCCTTTCTTTTGATGACCTGTTTCATTTCATCATTAAACAGTATTGTAGTATTTTGCATTCATTTTTTTCTCATATAACTTAAATACAAAATGTTAGCGAAAATAGGTCTTGGAAATCTATGTGTTGTGGTCTTTGAATGCTTGGAAAATGTCTTTGAATTCATTGTTCAGAATTCCATATGTAATCTGGTATATCATTGATACATCATACATACTATACATGTATTTTAATGTTTTCTAATTTCATGGTATTTATTTTTGTAATCATATCATTATTTTTTTTATTTTATAGGTGTTGTCTAATGTTCTAAGCACTTAGAGCTTCTACAGATTAGGCGCTATACAAAGTCCTCATTATTATTATTATTTTTGATTTATGTCACATGCAAATACACATATCTGCCATTTGAACGGAGTTAGGTTTGACTGCAGGCAAATACATATTGACTGGGTGAATGTACTGCTCACATGCCTGGCAAGTGTGTCCAATACAAAATGTAGTTCAGTTCCTTTTGTTGTTATGTACAATAAGCTTTACAATTTGATTAGTTGATTTTTTTTGGTGAGTAATTTATTCACATTGATTAGATGTTTTTTGTGAATAATGTAGATCACTACAGACAAATGGTTAGCTTCTTGAACAATGAATGATCTACAATGCACGTACCAGTGCATGGAAATTTGTGTGAAATAGAAACTAAGTGACATGATGAACTAACAAGAGATAAATAAAGTAGTTTAATATATTTACAGTTGATTCAGGTCATTATTCTGCTTTATTTAACATTAATACCAACCATAAAATTCTCTCTCTCTCTTTTTCTCTCTCTCTCTCTTTCTTCCCTTTTATTTTGGTCAGTTTGACATATTTTAACCATCACTGATAGGTCCTGAATCATTTATCATATGAGAGAAACAAAAATCATCTATGGTTGTCTTCTCATGGATTCTTGCCTGTATCTTGCTATGATGATCCAGAGAGAGAGAGAGAGAGAGAGGCAACCTTTTAGAGATTTTCATATTTAGTTAGTAATAATGTTTTTGTGTGTTTATGTGTATTGTTTGGATTTTTGATGTAGCTTTAACAATTTTTCAGTCTTATTACTATGATGACAGCAGTCTGGCAGTTTATAGTGATGTCTAGGACTTGGGCACCAAGCTACTGACATATCCCGACACCAGGCTGATCAGTCCTAAGAGTCATCTCTTAATGCTGAGTGCCTAGCTAGGCAGCTGTTATTACCATTGTTATAAGTCTTTGGTATGACTCGGCAGGGGTTCAAAGCTGCAACCTACTGCATCCAAGGCAGACACTCTAATGACTAGGCCACTGGAGCAGTCATCAATTTTTAGAACATTATAATAGGTTTAATAAAATAGGGCAACAATAACAAAGCATTAAATACATTACAGTATGTGTGCCTCATAATCAAAAAAGTTACTGTATAGTGTCAACAGGCTATAGCAACTTTTTATCATTGATGTTGTGAACACTGTAGATAAATGCCAAGGAAAGTGGAAACATCCATACATAGCTTAATATCTCACTAAGATATGCATTTGAAGATCAGACCTCTAAAATATTTTATTAAAGAGTGCTCTTACTTGTACTTATTCTTTGTCTCTGTGTGTATATAAACATGTCAAATACAATATCTCATGGCAAGATAAAGTTTATTTCCCAAAATTCACAAAAGTTAACTGCCACCCAGAACTTTCATTTTTGTGCAATTACTGTGGATCCATTCCCAAATATGACCACTGTTACTAAAAGTGAGACAAAAAGCATGAAAAGACTTTGACTCAAGAACTGCTCTGTTTAATCCAACCAAATTTGACACAATGTTCCTGGTATTAAAGGCTCTTAGTTATCTACAGATAATATCAATGGTGCCATAAGATATGGCTGCCATTACTTTTATTTTTCAAAACAAGCTGTAACAGTATCTGACTGAATTTGACAGAAAACATCTTTGTGTAAAAGACTTTCAGTTTAATACAAATAATGTCAATGTGCCATAAAATATGGCTGCTTAAATATAGATCTAAAAAATCATTCTACAGCCTCCCAAACAGCAATGAACAGAAGTTGAATACATTTAACAGAAAACATGCTAACGTTAAGGGCATTAATCTTTATTTTGGCTTTAAGGGCAGATACGTTAATACAAATGATGCTAAAAGGATGTAAACCTTCCTGTTTTGAGAGTTATAATGGCACTGATTTACTATCACATATAGTTATCATTGCAAAAGTAGAACCGCTCCAATGGCCTAGTGGTTAGAGCGTTCGCCTCAGATGTGGGAGGTCGGTTCAATCCCCAGTTGAGTTATACCAAAGACTTACAAAAATGGTACTGACAGCTGCCTCACTTGGTGCTCAGCGTTAAGAGACTAGTGTTAGGACTGGTCGGCCTGGTGTCAGGATAATGTGACTGGGTGGGACTTCATACTACATGATGCCCCAGTGCTAGACATCACTATAATCTATCACACTGCAGACATCGTAGCAATATGACTGAAAAATTGTTAAAGCTACGTTAAAAATCTAAATCACACACACACACAAATAGAAAATCCTTCAATGACTTCTTCTCATAAGGCACTCAATATTTATGATCAAATTTGACAGAAAGAATCCAGAAATGAATAGCATTAAATTATATAAACATGTGCTCATTTACAGTCAAATATGGCCAGTGTAAAAGAGAATTTACTTATTTTTCAGAAAGTATCATTGCATGAAACGTTAAATATATTCAGATGATGCCAGTCAGCTATTAATACAATAGAAAAAACTTGAAATCTTTTTATTAAAATATTCATACCAGAATTTGACCAAAATTTGAGAGAAAGAGTCCTAGCTTGAAGGCCTGTCAGATTATACAAATCATTTCCATCTGATATCCAATATGGCTCCATTATTAGGAAGATAAAAATTATAACTTTTTTTTCTCAAAAGTCAGCTGAAAAGAATTTAACCCAGTTTGTCAGAAATCATTCTGGTACAAAGGTCTTTAAATATTGAACATGCTGACATGCCATCAAATACAGGCAAAGATACTAAAAACCAAGAAATGCTTGTTTTCATAGCATATACAGTAAACAGTACTGTATGGAATTTGTACAGAAAGCACCCTACTGATTCAGATTTCTTGACAAATCACTCTTGCAGTTTGTTTACTGGTATTAGATATCAGACAGGTGCATGATCTTAGGTACACTTGGACCAATTGTTTTTCATTGTCTTATATTAGCTCTTGAAGTTTTGAATCTGTTTGCTTTAAAGCCATGTAGACACTATCAATAAAGTTTAAGAAAACTGCACTATGTATTGTAAAATCCAGACCGCTTTTGGCAGAGATATTAAAAACATTTTTAATGTGTATCTGAGATTAAATGCAAACCTGATTGATGTTTTAGAAGCCAGCATGGCTTGCAAACAAGACAATCAGTTGTCTTTAATGTTCGATAAGTACATTATGCAGGAAATTTTGTTATGAATATATCATAAAATATGTAACAATAACAAATTATTATTGTATCAACAACAGTGGCAAGGAAGGTTGACCTAGGATGGGAATATATTTTTCCAAGGGAGGTTAATTTATCTGAAACTGAATCTTGGGATACGCTGGACATTCATAATTGTCTTTACTAGAGAGATTTTTCTTCCAAGTTAAGTCCCTGGGTCCTGAGTGGCCGAGTGGTCTAAAGTGCTCTCCGTTACGGATCACTGCCATCTCACCTCTGTGTGCGTGGGTTCGAGTCTAGGATTCAGCCAATGTGGTTATGTGAGAAAGCTTGCCAGTAGCTTCTCGTGGGTCGGTGGTTCTTTCTGGGGTTTTCCCGTGTTCTTCCTCCACCATTAATACTGGCCGCCATGCATAGCCTATCTTGTGCTGAAAAATGGCGTTAAACCCTGCAACAACAACAACAACCACCAAGTTAAGTCCGATAATATCAAAATTTAGTAAAAATTACTCCATGAAAATAAATAGTTCCAGAAGTTATGAAATTTCTCATCTGGCTTACATATCTGCAGTTCAAAATATTATAAATTATGTATCGATCAGTTTTCTTAGATCGTCCACTGGTTGACAATTTTACAGGTCATCCAAAAGTATTTGAAGTAATTGGTGAAAATTGTGTCCCTTCCCACCCCATTTGTCTTTTTTTTGCCATTGTGTATAAATTAAAAATTTGGTTTGCTTCAAATACTAGAAAGAAAACTAATTGTCTTTGTTGTTTATTAAAACAAATCTTAATTTGGCAAAACAAATGAAAAGCATGATATATAACCAGTAGATGAAATGTATAGAGATTAGGTCAAAAGATGGAACAAAATTAAATAAGTTGATCATATTTGTAGACTTGAAAAATGGTTCAGTCAAAGAAGTTGCCTTACAAGATTTGCATGTGAGCCATGGTTTGTACCAAGGATTGTTTAAAGATTAAGACATTGATAAGATTGTTTAAAGATCAAGAAATGGCTGAGATTGTTAAAGAGATCAGTAAATGGCTGAGATTGTTTAAAGGTTAAGAAATTAATGAGATTGTTTAAAGATCAAGAAATTGATAAGATTGTTTAAAGATTAAGAATTGACTGAGATTCTTAGAGATCAATAAATGGCTGAGATTGTTTAAAGATCAAGAAATTGATGAGATTGTTTAGAGATCAAGAAATCGCTGAGATTGTTAAAGAGATCAATAAATGGCTGAGATTGTTTAAAGGTCAAGAAATTGATGAGATTATTTAAAGATCAAGAAATGGCTGAGATTGTTTAGAGATCAAGAAATGGCTGAGATTGTTTAGAGATCAAGAATTGATGAGATTGTTTAAAGGTCAAGAAGTGGATCAAGAAATCAATGATTAACTGTAAGTTTCAAAATGTTTTAGTGGATCAAACCAATCTTTTTGGACAACTAAGAGGGAGTGTTAGTCATGATGACAGTTAAACTGTGCCTGAAATGTACCCTAAAAATAGAAACCTAACAAGATGTGTGTAGAGCCTTCAATGATATTGTTTGTATTGAGTATTAACTATGTGTAGAACATTGTAACAAGTATGAGCTACATGTGCATAGTGTGCATTTACATTGTTTCTTATGAGTATCAGCTGTGTGTGTAGAGAGTGTTTATTAACATTTTTCATGTCAGTCACAGTAATGTATTGAGTGTGTTTATTAACTTTGTTCATGTCAGTCACAGTAATGTATTGAGTGTGTTTATTAACATTGTTCATGGCAGTCACAGTACTATATGAGTGTGTTTATTAACATTGTTCGTGGCAGTTACAGTAATGTATTGAATGTGTTTATTAACATTGTTCATCGCAGTCACAGTAATGTATTGAGTGTTTATTAACATTGTTCATGGCAGTCACAGTAATGTATTGAGTGTGTTTATTAACATTGTTCATGGCAGTTACAGTAATGTATTGAGTGTGTTTATTAACATTGTTTATGGTAGTTGCAATATCTCAGTAGAGTGTCTGACTCATAATCTGACAGTCACCTGTTTGATACCTGCCCAGGTTAGTCTGTGATGGCTGCTTCAGAGTATCTTTTGAAATGCACTTTGCTCTCATAATGTAACCAATAATGACTTAAATTACCATTAACCACCAACCTCAAAATAACATTATACTTGGTATTAAAGGTGAGTGCATAGTCTGTATATCAACATTATACTGAGTGTCAATTGAGTTTTGTGAATATATTAACATTGTACAGAGTATTAACAGGTGTGTGTTTGTGTGTGAGAAAGAGAGATTTGGATTTTTTATGTAGCTTTAACAATTTTCCCGTCATATAGCTACACTGTCTGACAGTTTATAGTGATGTTTATCATTGTGGCATCATGCCAAAAACATGTAAACTAATTAAAATAATACTGAGGACCAACTATGTGAGAGTGTATTAAGATTTTATTGACTCGACTATGTATGCAGAGAGTGTTTTAACATTTATCAATTGTGTATGCAGTGAGATTGTACAGTATTAACATTGTATTGAGTATCAACTGCATATGCATACATATTAACAGGATCAGATCTTTTGTATGCCCTTGCATGGATGTGACAGCCTTTCATCATAGCTGTTGGAGGATAGTGTCCACAACTTCTAGACAACAATTATTTCATAAAATAAGCAAATACATTTTTGTAAGTGAAAAGACTTTATTTTCAAATTAAAATGTTGTATAATATACAAGGAAACTTAAAGATTTTTATTAAATACATATGAAACATTTCATTAATGACCAAGTACATTGCAGTCTAGCTGTCATTCATAGAGACACCAGATACCCAAATCAGAGATAAAGCTTAAATGTGATATATCTTTTCAAATGTAACTGATTATTTTCTTCACAATCTGTTCTATAAATTCATAAAACATTTTATTGAAAAGTGACATAGTGATGATTGAATTTTCCGTATTTTCTTTGTTGTATTTTCTAACAAAAAGGAAACATTGAAATACTTTAGATAAAGGTTTGAAATTAATAGAAAGTACAAACTTAAAAAAATTTCATCTAAATCCAAAGATTTTGTTTTAACAGGGCATTTTTGGGTACATTAAATTAACATTGTCTTGTAAGTGGAAGAAACATGTCTTGTACCTTTCAAAACTTGTGTATTGGATTGGACCAAAAACAGCACAACTACATTGATCTGAAGGATCATATAAACTGACTTCAAAATAAAATCCAATTGCAATAAATATGGGCCATGATGTGCTGTCACCTAATGTACCAGCAGATCAGGATCCGTGTTGTTTGTTCTGCTGATTATTCCTAGCTTCCAAATTTAATGGAGGATTGTGCAAAGACAACAGAGCAAAGTCTATAATAGTTTGACATGACTTATAAGTCACTGTATACAGTAAATGATAAAAATTGTTTACAATCATTGATCCGGAACAATTATTCCATAGCTGATATTTTTTGGCAAACAAAATATGGAAATTAAACGTGAACAAAATTAAACATGGCACAAATGTGAAATCAATACATTTGTAACTGAACACAAATAAAGAAAAATTGTAATAAATAAGCTCCTGATGTAGAAGAGTGTTTGATTTGAATTTTTAACGTAGCTTTAACAATTTTTCAGTCATATCGCTACGATGTCTGCAGTGTGGCAGTTTATAGTGATGTCTAGCACTGGGGCATCATGCCACAGACATATAGCATGATGTCCCACCCAGTCACATTATCCTGACACAGGTCGACCAGTCCTAACACTAACCTCTTAATGCTGAGGGCCAAGCAAGGCAACTGTTAGTACCATTTTTATATGTCTTTGGTATGACTCGGCCAGGGATCAAATCCATGACCTTATTTTATCCACGGCAGACAGTTTAACCATTAGGCCACTGGAGCAGTTCCTAATATAGAAGAGAAAAGTGTTTAAAAAAAATATAACAAGTAACTGTTTACTCTATATATATCATTGGCTCTTTTGTTGCTACTGATTATCAGGCCCAGTTTTTCAACTTTTTTATTTAAAAAAAGTAAAAAATGAAAAAAGATCATCTTTAATGTATTGATGTTCACTGTATTTGTTTGCTTCCAAAGAGATGTTAATCCTTATGGTATCTGATAGATACAAAAGCCAAAGATATTTAGAATTAAAGAATATTTTAAATCTAATTAGAAACATTATTATTTTAATTTTATCTACAAAAGCTTCCACTTAAAAAATTACTATTAAACTATTTACAGATAAATAATTTGCAACAGGAAAATAAAGCACTAAAATTATATTTACCATAAAACTTATCAACAATTTATCATAAAATCACTTAAATTTACTGGCAAAAGAAAGAAAGCTCAACTAAAAAGTGCATGATTCCTTAATTAATTTTTTCAAGCTAGATTATTTTGCAGCTTGTATATAAAATTAGAAAATACATAAAATGGAAAAATGTCTAAAATGTTTGATCTTAAGCTGGAAATTTATTATTATTACAAAATTAGTGATGGTAGAAAGAAATTATCTGAAAGCATTATTTAATACTGTTAAGCTGATTCTGTTGGCATGAAAAAACATTTTATAAGATTTTGGAAGAAGGTGATATAAAACAATCATGAAATAAACACAATAAATGGTTCAAAATTAGGTACAATACCTTTTATAAAATGACAAAACCTATTCCTATTTCATGTAGAAGACAGAATTAAAAAGAATTAATTTTAAGAAATTTTGCAAAATTATCATTACTTGACAAAATTCTGAGAGTGAATCAATGAAATAAGTAATAAAATTCCAAAATGAATTTAAAAGAAAACAACCTTATTTTTCTACCACTTAAAATTGTGCCGAAGGTAATCAAAAAGCCTTTGATTAATTTTCAGTTTTTTTCTATCAAAAAACTCATCTCTGATAAAATGCAGGGAAGGTTAATTTTAATTATTTAAACTTTAAGAAGGCAGGTTTTGCACATTAAATCATACTGTTTGGTATGTTGTTGCAAAGGCAAATCTTAATAGAATAAAGTTATCATAATAAAATGGTGCATGAGAGAAGACTTAAGCCACAAATTAGAAATAGTGTAAAAAAAATTAAAAGTTTTTTAAACAAACACAGGGAAGTGTACTTTAAATCTTCTGCACTGTTTCAAAAAGGGGTAGGTGGTTGCAGGCTTTCCTTCCCAGGAATACATGCTAAGACAAGAGTGGTTCATATTTTCAGTCAAAATATAAAGAAAAAGGAAGTTACATGATTAATTTGGTAGTTTTGTACAATAAAAGAATGAAAAATGAAAAATGACAAGTAATTTTCTACTAAATCTTAAAACAGAGACCTGTTAAATGTAACCAGACTGGAAGAGTTATGAATATTTATTAGAAACTTTGGTAAACTCTGTATTGTAATGAGTATTATATTTCTAAGAACTTCAAGGACAAATGAAGTAGTTTTAGTAAAAGCTGCTAAGACATTTCCCTATTAAAATTAATTTGATATGAAAGAACATTTACAAATGAAATCATATAGCTAGGACTCACTACAACATCCTTGATCAAGCACATTTTCCTTTCAGTTTTAAATCTAACAGTCACAAGCAGTTGATTTAGATATCATACCTATAGTTATAAACTTGCTTTGCTTTTAATTAAGTTAAACTTTGTATAATCTTGTTATGAAATTTTCAAGTTTCAAATTTGTTTAAAAAGCCATCTGAGCATATAATCTAAAAATCCAAGTTTCAGTTCTCATTATTTTATTTAATTTTAGTTGTAATTCCAAGATTACTACCTATTACCTTATTTTTCCAATAAAAAAGCAAAATTTGTTGCATGTTACCATTTCTTTCTAAGGATCTTGAATATATATTGCAATTTTAAAATATATTTCATATAAATTGTCAAATCTCAATCTTTTATACAAAATATTTACAAAAGAAGATTTTGTGTATTTCTGTTTGCATGTCATGAACTCTATAGCCATGATTGTATTTGTAAACTATACTTTGATTTACATAGAGCATGTGTAATATAAATGCTCTTGGTCATGCATGATATAAATGCACAAGATCAGGAGTGGGGTGTGTGAGAGCAATTTATGACATTATTTTACAAATAAATAGTATCATTATTATCTTTAAAAAAAAATTGAGGTCAAGAAAACTGCCTACATCTTAAAGTTGACATCTTGGGAGATTCGTTTGACTTCTTTCTAAGTGAAGGCTAAGTTTTCAGTGCATGATCAGTTCTACATAATAGCCACTGTGGCGGCGGGGGGGGGGGGGTTAGAACCCAAGAGAACCCAAGTAAGAACCACCATCTAATGACAAGCTTTCTCACCTACCGACACTGGCTCAGCCTGAGACTCCAATTCTTGTGGACAGAGGTGAGATGCTTCATAATCACCATAATTATTGTTAAAATCTTGCGTGATTGACACAGTGATATGTTTGGCACAAAATATGTTTTCGTCCGTGCATAATTGTTGTTGTTATTTTCAGTTTTACACCATATCTCAGCAGAAGATTGGCTATTCGTGGTTGCCAGTTTAAGCCATAAAGACCCAGTAAAAACAACCAATCATCAGGAAGCTACTATCAAGCTTTGTCAAATACCTTTGCTAAGCATGTGACTTGAACCCAGATAGAGGTGAGAGGCAGCGAATGGTGAAGGTGAGCACTTCATGCCACTTGACCACACAGGGCCCATTCCATCAATGAAGATACCCGAGGATAGAAAATATTTCCTTTGACTTTTAATTTACATAAAATTTACTGCTTATACACTTATTTTAAGCAGGTATTAACATATAGAACCATTTATAAGCCTGGACCCAAGTAAAAATGCCAACATTAAACTTCCTCCATATTATTATAATGCAGTATTCAACTCTTCAAATATTAATTTGGCCTTTTTCACATGCTGACCTGATTCCAACTGTCAAAACAGCATAACCCTCACCAAACCGACAAGAAAGATAAAGTCAGTTTTCATAGGAACCACTCACTCATCATCTTTGTCTTTCTGTGGCTTGAGATTGCAGGCCTGAAAAAGTTCATCTGGATTGTAGCCAAGCAAACTTTGAAGATCACACACAAATCGATAAATGTATCTCTTTCCAGCAGTTTTATGGATTATGTTCTTGTCATAATAGTATCGCAGTGCTCTGCTAAGCTTTTCATAGTTCATTTTAGGCTTGTTCTTTTGAATTCCCCAGCGACGTGCCACCTCCTCTGGGTCTATGAGCTTGAATTCCCATCCATCACCTGTCCAGCTTATAAAATGCTGGCATGTGCTATCTGTCAACAGCATCAGCAAAAACTGCCACAGCTGGATTGGTCCACTACCTGTCACTAGAAAAAAACAAAAGCAAAGTTTAAGTGTTTACCTGCAACAGATGCAATACACTCATTGTTGTTGTAGGGTTTAATGCCATTTTTCAGCACACGATATGCTATACTTGGCAGCCGGTATTAATTGTGGAGGAAGAACACAGGAAAACCCCAGAAAGAACCACCGACCCACGAGAAGCTACTGGCAAGCTTTCTCATATAACCACATTGGCTGATTCTGAGACTCGAACCCACGCAGACAGAGGTGAGATGGCAGAGATCTGTAGTGGAGAGCGCTTTAGACCACTCGGCGCAATACACTCGTGATCACCAAATTATAAAAGTAGTACTGTACAAATGTATCATTTGGTTTATGTGGCCATAAAAGATCCATTGGTGGGTCTGCCCAGTTTTTGCACAAAACTATTACGGCATGATTTTTTATTTCATCTTGACTCTGCGGTATATCTTGAATAAACAGGAAATAACATTTAAGTCTGCATGTTGCAAACATATCTCAGAATTAATATCCATGAATCAATAAAATGTGAGAATCAAACAGCAGCTGGTTTCCATGCAACAACTGGTTTAGACGCTCCACTGAAATTAATTTTAAATTGTTTTTTACGTTCAAGTCTTTATTATAATCCTGAAGACACTATCATTACACTTTTTACAACTTGCCGAAATAGTTTTTGTTGTCACATTTTGTAAGCTATATTTGAAAGATAGTTTGTGCCGACAGTAAGTTTCCATAAACACATATATACAACTGTATTAAAAGAACTTGTCAGAAAATGGTGAAAATCAAACTTAACCTAAGTTTTCTCAGCATAAAGACACATACCACGTATGATTTCAGTCCAATCAATCTATCAAAAGTTTCGTGAAAAGTATTATGCCACAGACATAATGAGATAGGTCAGGATGGGAGTAATTCTCTGTGTCCGCCATGTTTATATATCAGAACATAAAAGAAAGAAATTAATGGTCAGGGTTGTGGTCATTCTTGATTTTATATCTGTGTGAAAGACCTTACAATATCTCAAGTCCTATCATGACTTTTTGACTATCAGGTGTACCAGACATGAAATTTGATTTTGTGATTTATAAGTATATATGGTCTATTAAAACAGTTGGCCTTCAGCACAGATTAAATTTCATACATACCTGTGTATCCCAAAGCCTGAGTTGGAAACAAGCATGTTCCATCAGACCCCTGTCCATTCATGTTATTGGTGCTGTGGTTTGGTATGAAGCTGTTGGCTTGTGGTGGCAGTAGTTGGACATGGGTTGGTTGCTGCCAGTCTTGCTGGAGGTTACCACCTCCATAATTATGTGGGAACAAGGGGAATTTGAGGCAGCCAGCTTGTGTTTCAACTTCAGGGGGGATGAACGGACCTGTTGAGGAACAAATAAAATCACTTTAAAATGTAGTTTAAGGTGTAAGATTTTTTTATATAAATGATAAAAAGAGTAACTTTTTTAAAAAAAAAGAGTTCATCAAATATTTTCCTGGTCAGTTAGTACAGCCATTAATATTCTGCATGCAACTTTTCCTTCAACAAGGTCTTAAACGTTTGTTGGAAACTTAACTGTGTAGTATTATTATTCATATTTGACAATGTTTTAACTGTTCAATCAAATACACAAACAAGATAGAGAAATCTGAACTGGGGATCAATTCTTTTATCATGGCCCAACCACAATGTTTGCCCTGCCCATACTGTAGCTTGGAACTAAGTAAAAATCTTAGATCGAGAACGAGTCTGATTTGAACATGGGATTAAATAATCAAGCTAAATCCAGGTACACAAACTGATGATGAGCAGGGAAAGGGGCCATTGCAACCTGCCAGACATTTGGGATAAATTGTCAACATTGCTTGCCATTCCATTGAATGATGTTAACAATCAATAGAGATTGAGCAGTTCTTTTGATGACATCCTTTCTGTTGGGATAACAGGTTCATGTTAGCTTTATCTAAACTGTTTGAGCAAGCATAATATAGATTGTGCCACCACATCATACTATCTTGCCTGGACAATGTATTGTAATGTACCCCATAGTATCAAATAATATCTTGCTTGAACCATGTCCTATGGTGTGCTGGATTGTATCTGATTTGCCAAGAAAAATGTTCCCACAGAATCTTAAAGTTTATGACACTGTCAGTATCAGAAATGTGTTACCTATATAATAAAATGGGAATGATATAGATTCCATTAATTGATATTTAACTATCTTATGTAAGCATGACATATCAAATCAACTACATATGAAAGGCTAAAATTTCATACCTCTGGTATCCATGATTTTTGGCATTGGTTGATGGTAAGCTGTGTAGATCTGTGTGTGGGCTTGATCAAGAAAACTTGGTTGGGCACTCTCGAGGCTGTGGTAATCAGAGACATCCTTGAAGCTTCCTTTGATCTCACACAAAATCTGAACAGACTGGTATGACCCTTAGAAAAAGAAATTAAACAGTGTACATGTATTGCTAATTGAGTTTCATAATAGAGTTTGATGTGCAATATGACTTGGATACTAAGCATTATAATTTTATGTTTCATAGATATTTTGTGCCCCATCCCCTACTGCTGAAGTTCCTTTAGTGGTAATCTTTTATTTCTCGATCTTGACATTTGGTATTTATGCAAAGGCCCATAATGTTAAGTACTGCAGCACTCTCTAATGATCCAGATCTGGACATTTCCATTAGGATAATATTACCATCTTGAAACTCCATGAATAATTCTCCAGTTATTTCCTCAAACATTCAATGAATTACTTAGAAGGACTTCATTGTATGTATAGGTTATGAAAGTTTGACTCGTTATTTAATTTTGCTACTTAACCCTTTCACGACTAACTTGCTAGAAGGGAGAGATTATTATTCAACACTAAGTAAACTTTCAAGACATTTAATTCATGTTTATCAGTAAATGTATTAATTTAGATGGTTTTGATTCTGCATACAAGTTTTGAAAGCTTGACTTATCAATTAATTTAGCTGTTTTCATATTTTTAGAAATTTTTGAAGATCATGCTCTCTATATGTAAGATAAACCATGAAATGATATCAACATACCTTTTGTATCAGGTGTGGATTTTGTGTCAGGAGCCTGTTGATTGGTGGAATCTCCTACAAGAAAAGCCATTATTACTGAAATATTATTTATTGAAATAAAAATGAATTGTGGAAATACATAAGACCACTCAGAGAAGACAAATTAACATTTGTGAACAGGTAATATACTGTGACAACACTTAAGCAATAATTGTAAAGTCAAAGACCATAAATCATATTAATGATGTAAACTGTTTGACTGCAAATCCTTCCTCGTCTACTGCTTTGTTAATAATGATTTCATTTTATTCACATACTTTTAATTTTGAATTCAAAAACATGTTTAACTCCCATAACTGCTCCTGTCTTCTTTCTCCATTAAATCTCCATTTATAAATCTAGTAAAGTGATGATATTAATCTCTTGTCAGAGTGTTCTCAGGATTTAAAGTTTCTAAAATAATTAATTTACACAATGTTGTTGTTCTTTACATGTACTATTTAAGTCACTTGAAAAATATTAAATTCAGAATTTGTAAGATCTATAAAATGGTTTCTACCTTGACAGGACTCCCCATGCAGCTGCATGCTGACTGGTTCACATCTATATGTCACATTATTCTCTGCTGCTTGTTCCTCAGAGGGATCTAAAACAATTAATGAATTAATCAAACCATTAACCAGTGAACAAAAGAACTTGTTTGGGTATTTGTTAAAAAAATGAGAACTATTATGCTTATTTTCAAATAATTAATAGTTTAAGAACTTGTAAATAAATAAAAACTGATCGTATTTGAATGATTCTGCAAAATTCAGAAAATATAATTCAGCAGCTAAAACTACCATATTTACTCACATTGACCACAAAGAAAATCTAAATTAAAATTTTCTATATAAAAATGGTCTTCCACTCTGACCATTTTTGTAGTTTCCTGATACAGTTCTGAATATGTCCCCATTTTTATACTCCCCTGCTTACCTGAGCATGAAATTAGGGTCCTATCAATCCAAGCCTATCCTTTTCAGTAAGTGTGAAATTAGGAGCTTATCACTCCAAGCCCTAATTAGGTTGATTTGATCTCTAAGTGACAAGGAGGAGTAAGCTTTAACAACAATAGATTAAAGTTTGTGCACCAGGTAACAACAATAGGGAATATTCCTTTAATCTATTGTTTTGTAAGAGAAGCCCATATTCAGCAGAAGTCACCTGAGTATTACTTTAAAGTAATGTGACATCTTCAGTGAGAAGTGTGAACATTTGTCCAGGTACAGTAAGTAAATATTAGAGGTTGAATAAAAAATACACAATAGGTAAATGTTAGAATTCACCAGCTTAATAAAGGAAAATGTATACAGTAGGGAGTACACCTATTAATGAAGAGAAATTTCTTGAGGTAATGGCTTAATTCACTATTATTATTTATGTATAATTTACTTGATTTGTTATATTAAGGATTTCTATTATTCAGATATTTAATCATTTCATTTTGTTGAAATACCTTGGATGTTTCTCTCTGTCATAAGAATAAGTACTTTTGTTTAATCTAATGCTTTAATTATGATTTCAAAGGTTGTTTTTTATAAATAAATATATATATAATATATATATATATATATATATATATATATATATATATATATATATATATATATATATATATATATATATATATATATATATAATTAGAGTCAAGGAATACAACTGAAATAAAATTCTTCAAGTAACAATCTTTTGCAGTTCCAAACTAAACAGATGAAGGGCTATGAAATTCTGCTATCACTGTTCTATTTATGCCATGTTTGTTTTATCTCATGATTTGTTTTTCATTTCAATCTGTATTTAATAGTTTTAAGCTATTCACTGCTTTGCCAAAAATATAAATAGAAAATGAAAATTGAAAATTGCCAATGAAATGACAATTGTCAAATTGTCAGGTTAAAACAAACAGTAAATCAAACTTTGGGAACAGAATCCACTCTGTCACTTTGTACAATATACTGACTGCTGAGGATAAAATTGACTCAGATAAATGTTTTGCCTTTTTATGGAGTCAAATTTGGATATTCACAAGTAAATTGTAGTGAATTAGTAGTGACGTAATTTCAGTATTTTGTAATTAATCATGTCAATTTTATTCTTGTTTTGTTAGTTGACAAATTCATATTTAGACCTTAGTATCCTATTTAATAATATTAGTGTGATATAATAATTTTTTATACAAAATAGATACAGTTTTACAAGTTATAATCAACTTAATTTTTCACACTTATAAAGGAATAACATGATAGTAAAATTTTGTGGCTAATAAGTTATTTCCTCCAAATAATGTTTGTAGATTATTAAATTTGAACTGTTCTGATGGTGGAATCTCCATGGCTGATAAAATCACCATGTTGGAACAAGCAATCATACATACATCCATTTATCCCCAATTATTATGCAACATGTAATTTACCATATTAAGACTTTATACAGTTGTATACAGTGCCAGAGTATCTGACTGATAATGTTTATCCCAGTTACCTTAATACTAAGGCATTTTATAAAATTCTATAAATTTGTAATAAAGTGTGTCTGAATAAAAAATATTTATATAAACTATGTATGACTGTTTACCTCTACATTTTTATTTTATTTAATTAGAGACTTGTGTATCATACTTATTGCTTTCTAAAGGCATATCAATTATGACATTATGCCAGTGATGTAATTGTTTATTTTGTTATGTCATCAGTTTATTTCAAAATGTGTAGTGCCTGAAGAAGGATAAAGTTAATGTGAAACTACTCTTTATGGATGAGGTCATATTACAGTATATATAGAACTGAGCTGGACTTTAATTTTAAGACTATTAATGTCATCCATGAAAGTCTACACTGTTATAGGTGAGATCACTTTATAATTGGGTACATTAAATGTATGAATTACATAATGTTATGGAATTCATGCTAAAACCCACATTATATTGGGATACCTTATAGTGGGAGACCACTCTTTTTATGCATATCAAGTGCATGCTCCTTCATTTGACTTTGTTGATGTTAGACATGCAAGTGTATGATGTTATAGATGAAATGATATTACAGTAGGGTTCATAAACATATTAATTACACATTGTTATGGAATTATGCTAGAACCCACATTTTACTGGGGTACCTTAAAGTGATATTCCACTGTTTGTATGTATGTATATAAAGGGAATATCTGCACAATAACACTGAGTTTATATATATATATATATATATATATATATATATTAAAAATAGCATGGTATTTAAAGTTTTGTATAAAGCAAATTGATTAATATTTGTACATCAAATTGTGATTCACCTATGGCACAATAATAAGAATATATTACCATTCTTTCAACTGCAGGCCCATAGATCAGCGATGAATTTCTACTCATTCATTTATCATAAATGACATATGAAAATCACAATAAAAAGTATTAATAGTCCCTGTTTTCTAAATGAAATTAAAATGGTACACCATTTCATGGGAATCTTTTTTTTCCATTCCCTTCTGTACTCTCATCTGTAAGGGAGAAAGAAAAGCAAAAATCTGAAGTGAGAGAGAAAAACATATGTCTGAACAAAAACATTAAAACTGAACTTGCACCATTACCTACAGTAATCTTGTTCTTCGTAATGGTATGTTTACACTTTCCTTGGGATCTCTCTACAGTGTTCATATTATCGTTGATACATATTTGCAATTTCCAGTCGACACTAGGTGCTACATGTTGTCAGTTACGAGCTTACAAGGCACACATAATGTAGCTTATTTAATGCTTTGCTGTTGTTGATTCTTAAACCTATTATAATGTTCTAAAACTCAGTTATTAATTATTAAATATAAAAATGTCCAAATGGTCACCCCTGTTCCCCCCTCTCTGGATTATTGTAGCTAGATACTGGCAAAAATTCATTAAAATACTAGCGTTGGGGGTTTTCACTTGTGTCATACAATGATGCCTCTGGACCTATTAATGAATGTAAAGTTTTGTCAAACCGCCCATAGAAGACAGAGAGAGAGAGCGGTGGCATCACTGGGGTGTGCAGATCACACCGGGTGACACCATCAGAGTGGGTGACACCAAAATGACTGTCTATACAATTTTGTAATTTTTGTGCAGGAAGGAGGTCCTTTGGGATGAGACTATGAGTTACCACACTGGGTGACACCAACCCTAGTGACAGCACTGAGAGAGAGAGAGTGAGTTTTATAGTCTTTAGAAATGTTTTTTAAAGCAGAATAATGATGTAGATGAACTGTCAATATATGAAAATGTTTTGATTACCTCTTATTGGTTCATCATTTTGCTTAGTTTCTATTTCACGCTCCAGTGGCCTAGTGGTTAGGAGGTCGATCCCTGGCTGAGTCATACCAAAATGGTACTAACAGCTGCCTTGCATGGCGCTCATCATTAAGAGGTTAGTGTTAGGACTGGTCGTCCTGGTGTCAGGATAATGTGACTGGGTGGGACATCATGCTACATGTCTGCGGCATGATGCCCCAGTGCTAGACATCACTATAAACTGACACATTGCAGACATCATAGCGATATGACTGAATTTCTTTTAAAGCTACATTAAAAATCCAAATCACATCACAACACTTACTTTATGCTAATTTCCATAGACCAGTACGTGAATGTCTGATAGTTCAGGTTCAGTGTACAAAAAGCTAACCATGTTTGTAGTGCACTACTTTCTTTATAAAAATCCTGTTTGATGTTTAAATCATGAGTGTGTGTTATATTGATTTAATAAATGTGAATAAAAATAGGAACTCAAAAATAAAACAATCAACTTATAAATTTGCATATGTGATTGTGAACAAGAAAAATCATGGAACTATATTTTGTAGCAGGCACCCTCGCAGGTATGTGAGAAGTTCATTCACTCGGTCAATACACAGTTACCAGGAGCATAACATAACTCCATTCAGAGTGCAAATATATGTATTTGTATGTGATATAAATAAAATATATGTACAGTATGTACGCTGTATCAGTGATATACCACTCGTATAAATTTTTCATTAAAAGGAAACTTGGCAAGCCTTGTTTCCTTTTAATAAAAAATTTAGACATCTTGTGGTTTATCATTGATATAGCATACATACTATGCACATATATATATATGTGCGTGTGTGTGTGTGTGTGAGTATGCAGTTTATAGTTATGTCTAGCAGTTGGTCATCATGCCACAGACATGTAGCATGATGTCCCACTCAGTCACATTATCCAGTCACCAGGATGATCAGTCCTAGCACTGTTCTCGTAATGCTGGGCACCAAGTGAGGCAGCTGCTAGTACCATTTTTATAAGTCTTTGATATTATGAACACTCTAATAAGAGTGAACATAGTACCTATCATGTACAAGAAATGGATTGAACATAATATTAATTATTTTGGAAATTTATTCACTTAACAGGAAAATTTTGTTGAATTTGAAAGCTTTTAAAAACAAGTACAACATAAATTTTAATTGTCTTGTTTCCAAGGTGTCACTCAGAGTATAAAATTATTATGTAGAAAATTAAACCTAAAACTGCATCCAAGCAGACCTTTTATTCCTTACCAGTTAAAAATGATTTTTCACAATTAAAAAGGTTGTGAAGTTTTGAACATGTCACCTAATCGTTTCACCAACTTCTGAAAGAAATGGCAACAAAATTTCAACTTCCCTTATGATTATTTACCAAAATTTATATTCTTAGCTTTTCAGAGTAACAAAAAATTTTAAATTGCAATTCTTTCAGTATTGTGTTATACATAGAATTCTACCAATGAATGCATTTTTGTACAAAAATGCTATGATACTGATAAATGTTTTGTTTATAATGTCTTTCCAGAAACAATAGTGCTTTATTATGGGAATGTTATGTGATTCATAGGTTGCAGAGTGATGTTTCACACTGGATTCGATATGTTCTAAAAATACTAGTTACTCCAAGTGCCAAAATGGTTTTATTTGGTGAAATAGATGTAGAGCAGTTGACCGAAAAACCCTTGCATCTTATTCTTCTACTTTCCAAATTCTACTTATACATATACAAGATGAAAAGACACATACCTACATTAAATGGCCTAAAAAGTTCCTTTAAAGAATATTATATATTAGAAAAATACATCACAGTCAAATGGAGAACGTTTCATGAAAATGTGGGAACACTGGGAATGATTGCTTCTTTCCAAGCATAGTAAATTGTTGTATTATACTCTAGAGACACAGCCATTAGTTTAAGCCATATTTAATTAAAAAAGATATCCAATACAATACCCAGTAGATAGCATAAGCTTATTAACATTGTCTCCCCAACAAGAAAGAAAATCTAATATAAATGTTGTTGTTGAAGGGTTTAATGCCATTTTTCAGCTAACGATAGGCTATACATGGCGGCCAGTATTAATGATATAATATAAAAGATCTTGGTGGTTTTACAGAAAATATGCATACATTTACATACAAAGCATAACAATGAATAAAAACTAATTAAGTGCAATTCAAATGGTTGTGAGTTCAGTCAATTAATTAAATATCTTAGTCATCCTAATATAATTCTGCACAGCTAGAAATATTTGTGTGTTGTTTTCTGCAGTTAACATATGGTTGCCAAAAATGTTGTTTCAGTTTCAAGAGTGAAAGGGAGTGTGTATAGGATTTGATCTCTAAGAATTGATAATTTGGAACAATCTAGACACAATTATCGACAAAAAGAACAAGAACATACTTTCTCTCTTTTTCTTTTGCCTATCTTCACTTATTTATTTTTGCAACTTTGAATTAGATGTAACTAGATGTAATATTTAGGATCCATGTTGGTGATGTGTACATGTAATAACTGTAAGAGAGAAGACTTTAATATTGTGATAATACATGGTCTGATCCCATTAGCAGTAGGTACAGTAAATAAATATGTTTTGAAATGTTTTTTATATCTTTTTTAAATCACTCGGTCTAAATAAAACACCTTACTAACTATATAGACATGCAAGACCTAAATTATCTGTATATAGCAAATTCAAGAAGACTTTCTCATTTATGAGATACCTTGTATTGTGCATGGAAAAGAAACAGCTTAAAATACGTACCCAGTTAAATATGGATGAATAAATATTGAAAATGGTCATTGCCTAACTCTTGCTATCCCAAACGACTCTAGCTATTGAAACAGACCATAACCCAACTCTTGCTATCTCAAAGGACTCTAGATATTGAAACTAGCCATAGCCTAACTCTTGCTATCCCAAAGGACTCTAGATATTGTCTCTTTGCACAAATATAGTAGAGAATGACAAGCATTTGTTCTAATTTTGAAAACAGCAAAACAATCTTGTTTCATAATTTAGAGCAAATTGGATATTACATTCATAATGATATATATAATGTATTTTGCCATTCAGTTAGAAAATATTTGATTAGGACATAACATCTTTAGTAATTAAAATAGGTATAGAAACGTGTCGGATAAAAAGCAAACTGTAATAGGAGTGAAATTGGAATGTGTTGACAATCAGTTCATCTGTAAACCTGAAAGCAGGATTTCTGTTATAATACAATAGTTTAACCACTGTAAAATGTTGCAATAGCTACTTTAAAATGTTGTACTAAGTACTTTACAATAATGCTTTAATAGCCAGGTTATACTATTGTAATAGTTACTGTAAAATGTGGTAATAACTTCTATAAAATGTTAATTGCTACTGTAAAATGTAATAGCTACTGTAAATTGTTATACTAAGTACTTTACAATAATGCTTCAATAGCCAGGTTATAATATTGTAATAGTTACTGTAAAATGTGGTAATAGCTTCTATAAAATGTTAATTGCTACTGTAAAATGTAATAGCTACTGTAAATTGTTGTACTAAGTACTTTACAATAATGCTTGAATAGCTAGGTTATAATATTTAATAGTTACTGTAAAATGTGGTAATAGCTTCTATAAAATGTTAATTGCTACTGTAAAATGTAATAGCTACTGTAAATTGTTGTACTAAGTACTTTACAATAATGCTTCAATAGCCAGGTTATAATATTGTAATAGTTACTGTAAAATGTGGTAATAGCTTCTATAAAATGTTAATTGCTACTGTAAAATGTAATAGCTACTGTAAATTGATGTACTAAGTACTTTACAATAATGCTTCAATAGCCAGGTTATAATATTGTAATAGTTACTGTAAAATGTGGTAATAGCTTCTATAAAATGTTAATTGCTACTGTAAAATGTAATAGCAACTGTAAATTGTTGTAATAGCAACTGTAAGTGTTGTAATAGCTACTGTAAATGTTGTAATAGCTACTGTAAATGTAATAGCTACTGTAAAATGTTGTAATAGCTATTGTAAAATGTTGTAATAGCTACTGTAAATGTTGTAATAGCTACTGTAAAATGTTTTAATAGCTACTGTAAATGTTGTAATAGCTACTGTAAAATGTTGTAATAGCTACTGTAAATGTAATAGCTACTGTAAATGTTGTAATAGCTACTGTAAATGTAATAGCTACTGTAAAATGTTGTAATAGCTATTGTAAAATGTTGTAATACCTACTGTAAATGTTGTAATAGCTACTGTAAATGTTGTAATAGCTACTGTAAAATGTTGTAATAGCTACTGTAAATGTTGTAATAGCTACTGTAAAATGTTGTAATAGCTACTGTAAATGTTGTAATAGCTACTGTAAAATGTTGTAATAGCTACTGTAAAATGTTATTGCTACTGAAAAATGTTGCATTTGCTACTGTAAAAGCCACTGTAAAATGGTGTAATAGCAGTAGTATTGGTTACCGTAAAATGTTGTAATAGTTAGTGTAAAATGTTGTAATAGCTACTGTAAATGTTGTAATAGCTACTGTAAAATGTTTTAATAGCTACTGTAAATGTTGCATTTGCTACTGTAAAAGCCACTGTAAAATGGTGTAATAGCAGTAGTATTGGTTACCGTAAAATGTTGTAATAGTTAGTGTAAAATGTTGTAATAGCTATTGTAAAATGTTGTAATAGCTATTGTAAAATGTTTTAATAGCTACTGTAAATGTTGCAGTAGCTACTGTAAAATGTTATTGCTACTGAAAAATGTTGCATTTGCTACTGTAAAAGCCACTGTAAAATGGTGTAATGGCAGTAGTATTGGTTACCGTAAAATGTTGTAATAGTTAGTGTAAAATGTTGTAATAGCTATTGTAAAATGTTGTAATAGCTGAGTTCAATTTAAGTATATATGTTTTATTGCCAAGGATGTGTGGATGTCAGGTGAGACAGACAGACAGAGAAAATACATACTTGGAATGGTAACATTTTAATTTGGATAATTAATAATGTTCTGTGTTGCCATTGCCATTTCCTTTGTTTAGGATAAAAGAAAATCAGTTATCTTAATTTTAAAAAAATCAATTAAAGAGTAAAAATCATAAAATTTTAAACAAAAATGTCTTGGATGGAAGACATAAATATTCAAATCCTCTCACCAGTTCAGTCAATAATAACAGAAGATTGCTAGTTTTAAAACTTTATTTCTAGTGTATTTCTTTGATCTAATTAAATTAAAATAATTACTTTTCTTTCTGAATCAAGGTATTAAATTAAGCAAAGTTATGCAGATAAACATCCAAGGCTTTTAAACAAATTAAAATAGTTCAATATTTGAAAGAAAGAGATCACTAATATAACAATGCTTATAATTCATAGATAAATAACAATAGTGAATAAAGCCAGTTGGTTCATGAATTAGGTGTGCTTCCTACTGTAAATAGTTTCTGTGATTAGGCTGTTGACTTCTACCATTTGCCCATTGTGTACTTTTCATTCAATCATTGATATTTACTTACTGTACCCGGAGAAATGTTCACACTTCTCACTAAAGATGTTACATTACTTTAAACTAACACTCAGTTGAGTTTTCCAGAATATGAACTTCTCTTGCATAAAAACAGATTAAAGGGAATTCCCTATTGTTGTTACCTGGTGCACATTCAACCTTTCTCCTCCTTGTCACTTAAGGTTCAAATGAACCTAATTAGGGTTTGGACTGATAAGCCCCTAATTTCACACTCAGGTAATGGAATATAAATATGGTGGGACTTTTGTGGGAATAATATACATCTAGACTAAACTACAATCAAGGTACTATGAGATCAATGTGCCTTCTATGTCCTTTGTCACATGCCCCCATGATATTATTATATTATATTAATACTACTGCTATTACACCATTTTACAGTGGCTTTTACAGTAGCAAATGCAACATTTTTCAGTAGCAATAACATTTTACAGTAGCTACTGCAACATTTACAGTAGTTATTACAACATTTACAGTAGAACATTTACAGTAGCTATTACAACATTTACAGTAGCTATTACAACATTTACAGTACAACATTTACAGTAGCTATTACAACATTTACAGTAGTTATTACAATATTTACAGTACAACATTTACAGTAGCTATTACAACATTTACAGTAGCTATTACAACATTTACAGTACAACATTTACAGTAGCTATTACAACATTTACAGTAGCTATTACAACATTTACAGTACAACATTTACAGTAGCTATTACAACATTTACAGTACAACATTTACAGTAGCTATTACAACATTTACAGTAGTTATTACAACATTTACAGTACAACATTTACAGTAGCTATTACAACATTTACAGTAGCTATTACAACATTTACAGTACAACATTTACAGTAGCTATTACAACATTTACAGTAGCTATTACAACATTTACAGTACAACATTTACAGTAGCTATTACAACATTTACAGTACAACATTTACAGTAGCTATTACAACATTTACAGTACAACATTTACAGTAGCTATTACAACATTTACAGTACAACATTTACAGTAGCTATTACAACATTTACAGTACAACATTTACAGTAGCTATTACAACATTTACAGTAGCTATTACAACATTTACAGTTGCTATTACATTTTACAGTAGCAATTAACATTTTATAGAAGTTATTACCACATTTTACAGTAACTATTACAATATCATAACCTGGCTATTAAAGCATTATTGTAAAGTACTTAGTACAACATTTTAAAGTAGCTATTGCAACATTTTACAGTGGTTAAACTATTGTATTATAACAGAAATCCTGCTTTCAGGTTTACAGATGAATTGATTGTCAACACATTCCAATTTCACTCCTATTAAAGTTTGCTTTTTATCCGACACGTTTGTATACCTATTTTAATTACTAAAGATGTCACCGGAGAAGGGCAAACACCTAAAAGATTAAATAGTTCAGCAAGGCCAACAATCTGGGTGTATAAATATAAAAATAATATGATGAAAAGTATAACAATTTAATAAACTATATCATGGTATTCAGCAATTACAGGACCATTTTTAAATATGATTTCTCTTAATCAATCCAAAGACCTATTCAAATTGCCCATTATTTCATCATGCGAAATTAAAGGTGAGTGTGTTTCCTTTCCGTGTCCCTTCTACGTTTCTCATCTGCAACTTCTGCCTTGTATCCCTATTTGGTACTTCAGTACCCTTGTTCCATTCTCCAACCCTGCACCTTCGCACATCTGCCTATTCTCCCATGCTCACCACCTCTTCTTCTCTCTCTAATCTTCAGGTGATGCCCTATCCCACCCAGAAAGCTTGCTGTAGATTAGAAGGGACATGGAATTTTGTCTCCTTGCTTAATCACACAAGAAGTTACACACTGTCACAGACCTTTCATCAGCATAATGGCGATTAAATCATTTGGTCAACTTGAATACTCACATCTAAATATTACAAATGCTTGTTCTGTAATAATGGCTATAACAACAACAATAATATCACGACTTCTGATAGACATATCCTTAATTCTCAATACAGTAAGCTATCAACATCTACAATATTCCTACACATTGCCTATCTTACAAATTATAAAGACACATACAAAGATAAAATGCCTAAATATACATGCACAGGCCAACAATGCCTAACTCTGCATAATCCACAAGTAAATATTCAAATACAGACAAGTACAAGTTCTAACACAAGTCACTATTAAATTCAGTTATGCGCCACAATGCAACATCCTAGCAGATTACACCATCCACTTTGATTCTATCCTCACAACTGCATACATTAATCTTGAATATTAATAATTCACCATATTCTACATTACGCTATATGCTACGTTACGATATGTTGATAATTCAGCTATACATGGAAGATTACATTTCTACTAAATTCGATGCACATAATAACATATAAATCTTACAACACATAGTTAGGAAAGTGAGACAGATTTGAGCGAAGATATTTTACCTTAGAAGCCTTTGTTCCAAATCTCATCAGAATTTTCTGGAATTCCTTTTTCTGCTTTTTATTATGATTGCACAATTTGCTCTCGGAGTACAGTGATGTTTCCTTAGTCACTTCCAAAACTATTGATTCTTCCAAAATGAATGTAACAGGATAATGTCCGGCTGCATCAGAAACCCACCCCAAAATTTGACTATCTTAGTTCTGATTGGATACCAGTGGTCTCTTTGAAAAGTGTCAGGGGTAGTAATGTCGGTTTTTCCAGTCTCTAAGCCTAAGCCCATTGGTGATGTCACTGGCTGATTGCAAAACAGAGTTTCTCACTACTGTGGCAAGGTTCTCTTTGAATTAACTCCGAACTTGACTATGATGCAATGGTTAAGTCACAGGTAGTTTCTTTGTTTCAGAATTGGTCTAGAGTTGTAATATATTGCCATATTGACATTACCCAAGTACTTCGAATTACAAATTTTATCAGAAGACATTAATAAATATGAGACAAGAATGGTTAGCAAATTTTCTCACACAGCGTGATATCCATATAAGTAATTTTGTTCTGGAATTTTTTCTGCTTGTGCACCATCAAAGAGTAAAAAGTACCTGGTATAAAATTCATATTATCAGGGGAACAAACATAACTTCTTTTCTCTTTTATTACTGTTTGTCATATAAATTTCCTTAAGATCAAATGTCATATAAATTTCCCTAAGATAAAATTACAGTATTACTTCAAAAATAATACTAACACCTTTGTACCTGACAGTCCTTGTTTTTCTCTTATCTCTTTTGGATTTCTACAATTTTTACTATATTTTTCCTTAAGCTATAAGCAGCAAAGAGATGAATTTGTATTACAAGTACGCTACATAAAGACAACATAGAAAAACGTACATTTTGGTTTCATAGTTACATTTTAGATTTCACAGCAAATGCATTTCTGTTCCAAACTTGATCCAAAATTAAAACAGAAAAAATGTTTTGAAATAAATGCTAAAATCGATTCATTCATTTTTTAAAAGAAGTACTTTATGGGGATAAGACCAGATAAAATATATATGTATACAATCAAGGAAATAAAGCAAACTGCAGTGATGTGTATGTGTGTGTGTATGTATGTATGTATATATATATATATATATATATATATATATATATATATATATATATATATATATATATATATATATATATATATACGCACACACAAACACACACACAAGATGGTGAAATAAACTCTAGTCTTGTCATATTTCGAAAAGAATCACTGGGAACAGAGATCAAGGAGTTTTGTCAACCTTAATTGTAATTTTTCTATTTATATAAACATCAAATAACAAAAATGAATATGGCTGAATAAAGGCTGGTTCTAACATGAACATCATGGAGTAATACTACAACATTATAGTATACGCATATCACACACAGGACAATACGATAGATCTTTGGCATGGATCACTAAACTATATGAATGATGACATGGAAACCAGCCAAAAACTTTGGTGTCAGCGGAAATAAGTACATGTCATCCAAAACGTACACTGTCTCAACATTATATGGAGGACAATAGCGAGACCTGATCTTTCCGGAACCTTATGAGTACAACACAACTAAATTGAAATAAAATTTTCAAAATGATTGAGATACCCTGAAACAAAAATAACTAAATCAATTATTTCATCAAAATTCTTTTTGATCTTTTTTTACTGGAAAGAAACCCACATGAACTGGTGGGTGATACAGATACACATAAAAGCCTTTATAAATGTTTCAGTGCTATGGCGGACACTTCAAAGGCTGATAGCTTTACATAGCTTAAATATGGATATGTGCCCACACATAAATTGATATACAATTTAAATTACCTTAGTTTTCCTACAGTTTTTACAAGTGATTTTTTTTTTACATCTCTGTGATGTTGTTATTCATGTTTATTTATTTGATGATAATACAGTGTATTAACAAAAATTACTACCAATTACTCAGGCATAGACTACTGTATATACTCTTGTATCAGCCCGTTCACATATAAGCCGACCACCAGACAAACAACAGTAGGGTTTGATTCAACACTACATTTAGGCTAGTGAATGTATTTACATAATGGCCCCACTGCATGTGTATTGTAGGTTTGAACATGTGCTGAATGAAGAACATGCTGCTGAATGAATACTTCCCTTGGATGCAGATCATGGACACCACTGCACTAAACTTTAATATCTCCAAAATGCAGTAACGAAGTTTCAGAAATAATGCTTAGAAAATTATGCTGATATCGTAAAAGCTGAGTTGTAGTTTGCTTTGATGTAAGCAATCTCACACCCTGTTTTACAACACTACAGTAATCGTGATAATATTATGACATAAAGGTCAATTACACATCAAACTGCTGGTATAGTTGCCAGTCAAAATTCCCTCTTAATCCAAGCCTAGTTTCAGGGTTTTAATGATTAACTGGCCTGTATTGCTGTCAGAAAATAAAAGACAAATCCACCAGTTATAAACAAAGGAGACACCAAAACATTCAGCTTTCCATTGTGTGACAAATTATGTTTTGTTCAGCCAAACACAAAAGTTAAGTAGATTGATGATGATCTTAGTTGATCTCTATTCAGAATTTTAGCCTTTATTATTATCATTTCGTCATGAAAATGTAATAGTTATGGTGCTTATGTGCTTCATGTTTACCTTTTCATTAGGATTACCTCGATTCGCAGCATCGCTTATATCACTGAAAAAGAGTAGCTTATGAATGTGTGTGGATCAACGTAAATGAAACAGATATTAACAACTAGCTGAAGTGTGGGGGCCCCGAGTGGCCGAGTGGTCTAAAGCGCTCTTCGTTACGGATCACTGCCATCTCACCTCTGTCTGCGGCGGTTCGAGTCTAAGATTCAGCCAATGTGGGCATGTGAGGAAGCTTGCCAGTAGCTTCTCGTGGGTCGGTGGTTCTTTCCGGGGTTTTCCGGGTTCTTCCTCCACCATTAATACTGGCCGCCATGTATAGCCCTATCGTGCTGAAAAATGGCGTTAAACCCTAAAACAACAACAACAACAACAGCTGAAGTGTGAAGTGTTATCTGGAAGAATGCGAATTAGTCAAAACAACGCATAAAGCAAACTCTGCATCTAATGTTTGGGAATAAACAAGGATAAAAGTGATGCTTAGCATGATTTGAGCTGCATAAATACTAACTACTGGTCATCATAGTACAGACTGGTCTCCAGGGTAAACTTCAACCGGCCTGTGAATTATGAAGTCTTTATTTTCCTTTATTTAATTTTATGTTTGAGAAATTAGAAAATGTGCACATGCAAAATAAAAACAAAAGCAATCTTAGTAGTTAATAACAGTTTAGTAAGTGTTGGGGAACAGAAAATGTAATTTTTTTACATGCATATACATCTTAGGACACACAAATAAATATTGTTTTGTGTCCCAAAATGTACAGCCAACATAAATATCTTCAATACTTTCAAGTTTAGACTCTGGCTTACATAAAAGCTGACCCCGACCCCCCTTCTTCCAGGTCTTTATATTTTCCTAAAGTATTTGGCTTATACATGAATATATGGTAGTTCTTTTGCTGATGGATTAATAATGGGTGAATGTGAGTAATGTACCATGTAATTGTAGTGAACCAGTCTGCATGCATCTGGTTAGATCTGTAGGTCTTACTAATATTGAATATCACTATTTTAGAAACTTTAAATCCTGGTTACATTTTGTCAAGAGAATACTTTTCACAATTAATTTGTGTTTCAGTAATACAAAATTCAAATTCAGTAATAATGGCTTTTCTTGCAGCATATTCCCCCACTGAATAGGTCAGGCTCCTGACACAAAAAAATCTGTCATTGATACAAAAGGTGAGTTAACATTTTATTTACAAATGTGAAGTAACTTTCATATTTCTAGAATAAAGAACAATGTCCTCATGTTTAAAAGATTTTTAAAATCTGAGGAAATCAATTCTTGTATTATGTTACAGATTTATCATAAAAGGCATGTCATGTTATATTAAAGTTAAATCTTGTAAATTTTATATTTATATCATTGTTAAGTACAATTTTCTTTGGTAAATATAGTTAAATATATCTAAAAATGTCAAAATTTGCTGTAAGTCCTGATGATGTATTTCATTTCGGAACTTAAAAATAGGACTTAATTGTTTATTCCTCCATCATTTAGCATTTGCTGAAAAACATTTGTATTTGAAATTTGTTTTGATTCCAAATGATTGTGTCACATTATAATGCTTTACTGAAGTCAAAAAATTTCCTTGCAGACTAAATCAATGCAATGCTTCGTTAAATATTGAATTAAGCAATTTTGTTCATACATCTGTCTTCAGTTGATGAAAATATATTAGTTCTAACATGTTTATTCACACACATTAATTGGGGGACTTCTTAGCGAGAATAGTGCAAGGCTTAATGCCTATTATTGATCCAGAGATTTTCAATATACAATTAATTTTTTAAACTATATATGTAAAATGAAAGGGGCTATACCTAGATTGGATGGTTTTAAAGTTTTTTTTAAAGATCACTCTAATCTGGAAAAATATGTTGCAATAAAATCTGAAAGGAAAGAAGCATTTATGGTGATTTAGGAACAGTGGGAACCATAATTCCACAGTAACTAGAATGATGTGTTTAACTAAAATACATGTTTGATAGCATCATATTATAGTGTACAGTGTGCCACCTAGATGCTGTATATTTGTAATTGTCAATATGAGATTATGTACTATATGGATGTGTGCACATGTGCTTGCATGTGTGTGTATCTCTATTTTTTTTTCTTTCTCCTACACTATATTTATTGTCCCTAGGTTATATCAGTTGTAAGGTGACCCTGGGATGGTTCTCTGACCCAATGGTCAAACTTGTTATGGGGACAACAACAACAAATATATTTTTTTATGCAAATAACATTGAATTTAAAAGCCGTGAGCTGCAATCAATTCCAAAAATGTGTGGTCTGGAGTTTTGCTCACAGCAACTAAAATTAACTGATGAGATTTCATAACCTAAATGCAGACTCAATAGTCTTGCAAAGTAAATAAGCTCGTCTCCATACATCCTGGTTGGGTAACTGTTCTAGTAAGTAACTGGAGAACTTTTCATGGATTTTAAGCATGGTATGTTACATTACTAACTCAATCCTACCATAAATTTTCAGATCTGGATGGTCAGAGAATGCAGTATTTAACATTATGGGTCTTTATGTAAATACCAAATGTAAAGATGAAGAGGAGCAAGATACAATCATGGATCTGCCAGGTGAGTGTGAATACTGTGTGAGTCAATTTAATCTTGATTGTTTACCTGGTGAACCATGATAAGGAACAGCTTCACAGGAAGAAATGTGCAAGTCAGTGTGTTAGCTCTAGTTGATTAAGTATTTTTTAAGAATTTTGCAGAATTGGTCAAATGTGTTCAGTTTTTCTTTAGTTACAAGTCCTTTAATAAATTATTAGTTGTGTGTTTGTGTGATTTGGATTTTTAACATTGCTTTAACAATTTTTCAGTCATATTGCTATGATGTTTACAGTGTGACAATTTATAGTGATGTCTAGCATTGGGGCATCATGCCACAGACATGTATCATGATGACCCACCCAGGCACATTATTAGTTGATTGAATATAAACATCCAGTTCTAATTTTTTCTTAAGTCTTACCAATTACTCAGACAAATTTTTTCATTGATTGTGAATATCCAATTTTGACTCTATAAAAAAGGCAACACATTTATCTGAGTAAATTCCATGCTCAGCAGTCAGTATATTGTACAAAGTGACATAGTTTATTCTGTTCCCAGTTTTGATTTACTGTTTATTTTATCACGACAATTTGACTAATGTCATTTCATTGGCAATTTTCAAATTTTATTTTCTCTTTAAATTTTTGGCAAAGCAATGAATAGCATACAACTACTAAATACAGATTGAAATGAAACACAAATCATGAAATTAAAAAAAACATGGCATAAATAGAACACCGATATACAATTCTTATAGTCCTTCACCTGTTGAGTTTGTAATTATAGAAGATTGCTAGTTGTAAAATTTTATTTCAGATGTATTTCTTGAATATATATGAACTCTTAGTCTGTACCAGCATATATAGCTGGTTAGAACATCCGAGATGTCCCCTCCAAAACTTATGGGTACATTAAAGTGTTATTGCACTATTTCAGAAATTCTGTGGATGTCAACTGCTCCAGTGGCCTAGTGGTTAGAGCGTCCGCCTCGAATGTGGGAGGTCGTGGGTTCGATCCCCAACCGAGTCATACCAAAGACTTACAAAATGGTACTAACAGCTGCCTCACTTGGCGTTCAGCATTAAGAGGTTTGTGTTAGGACTGGTCGACCTGGTGTCAGCATAATGAGACTGAGTGGGACATCATGCTACATGTCTGTGGCATGATGCCTCAGTGCTAGACATAACTATAAACTGCCACATTGCAGACATCATAGCGATATGACTGAAAAATTGTTAAAGCTATGATAAAAATCAAAATCACATCACATCACTGTGGAGGTTCTTTATTTGATGTTTTGGGGTCAAAGTTCATACTCCCCTCCGTCCAGACAAGTGTTTGTTGGGCAAGTTTTCCTCCCTTATCCACTCAAGACTATCTGTGAGCAACCACTGTCCTGATGTCTGTAGTATTAGTTGTCGCTCCATCTACTAAAATTTATATATGTTTGTACTCTAATTTGGTTGGGCTTACACCAGCTTTGTATGGTTATCTATCCTGGTTTCACAGTATGTGCATGAGTGCTTCTGCTCTCTCCTTCCTCTCTTACTTTATAGATGTCAGTTATGGATCATTTTTCTCTCTTTTTTTCATTATGGATTTGTTTTAATAAGGTAAATAGATACACTGCATTCATATTGGCATCAGTGATATATCACTACATTCATAGAAGATATCCTCCAGTTCCTCTTGAAAATTTAATTTGTAATAGCTGTTTTCATATCTAATTCCTATTCTTCCTTTTCCCTTTATTCTTTTCCAGTCTTTCTCCATTATCCTCATTCTTCCATGATCCCTTTCTGTGTTGGTGTTCTTATTTTTTTCTGTGTTTATGTTGATTTCCTTCTTGCTTTCATCTTTAGTCTTGTTCTTTTCTCGTTTACCATCTACATTCCATAAATTATTCTTGGTCATTGCATGCACTTGTTGTTGGATATGGTGTTGCCGTTGCCTCTGCTGCTGTTTATTCTCTGTCTTCCTTACATCAGTGTTAGTTAGATTATATCCTCTGTAGTTGGTTGTTGGTTGTTACTATTCATTTCCATGTTTCAGTTGTTGTTGTTGTCTCTGTGGAACCCCTGACATCTTTCCTTCTCTGGGTTGAGGTTCATCTCTCTGTTCCCCTGTTTCCTTTACTCTGATTTCATCACCCTTTCCACTTGTTATTGCTCTGTTATTTCTACCTTGTTCTTGTTGTTGCTGCTGCTGCAGTTGCTGTTGGTTTTTGTTTGCTGTTTGTTGCTGTCTTTGCAATTCCTGCTGTTTCTTATGTTGCTGATGTTTTTTTATTGTAATTGTTTTTGTTGGTTCCTATTTGCTTGATGGTCATTTTTCCCAGTTTGTTGCTCTTGCTTCTGTTAGTTACCATCATTTCATTTCTCTGTCTCTTCCATTATCTTCACATTCAGTTTAGGAAAAATTGTTATCTCACATGTGTCTGTCCCTCTTGCATTTTCCTCTTGTCTTGGGGTGTTGGATATTTTTGCAGCACTTGCCCTGTGTTTCCACAGCGTTTACATTTTCTGTGATACCATGTCTTCACTAAAAAGCCATGGTTCCTCTATGTTGACAGTTTCACCTCCTACAATCATTTTCTGAGTGGTCTAAAGTGCTCTCCTTTACGGATCACTGCCATCTCACCTCTGTCTGCATTGGTTTGAGTCTCAGATTCAGCTAATGTGGGTATGTGAGATAGCTTGCCAGTAGCTTCTCGTGGGTCAGTAGTCCTTTTTGGGGTTTTCCCGGGTTCTTCCTCCATCATTAATACTGGCCGCCATGTATGGCCTATCGTGTGCTGAAAAATGGCATTAAACCCTACAACAACAACAATCATTTTCTCATATGGAATTATCGGATGGGTTCCCTTCTGTCTTAGAATGTATCCCTTGTAACTTTTCATATTTACTGCTTCTGTTAGTTTTACTTCAGGGTTACCATTACTGTTCCCGTTGATGGTCATCATTCCAGTTGTATTTTGGACATATACATTTCTTGTGTACCTTCTCAGTAAGAACATTCTTGGAATGTTCCCTCCGTTGTCTCAGTCCTCCTTGTTGTAAAGTACTTCTCCAGTTCAGACAATTCTTTGCTATTCTCCACGTTCCAGCTGCATGTGCCGCACGTGGTTGTCAGGCTTAAGAGTTCTCACAAAACATTTAAATTTATGTTATTATTGCTACATGTATATGATTTCTACCACTACATTGCTGCCTCAGATGTGAGAGGTCATGGATTACAAAAGACTTACAAAAATGGTACTAATAGTTGCCTCGCTTGGCGCTCAGCATTAAGAGGTTAGTGTTAGGACTGGTTGGCCTGGTGTCAGGATAATGTGACTGGGTGGGACATCATGCCACATGTCTGTGGCATGATGCCCCAGTGCTAGACATCACTATAAACTGCCTGACTGAAAAATCGTTAAAGCTACGTTTAAAAAATCCAAATCACACACACTACTACTTTGCCATTAAAGCATAATGCATAATCTCCAATGCAAGTTTGGAATCTTCTCTAAACTTGGGACTTGCAGTCAGTTTGCTTAGTTCTCACCATAGCAGATAAATATTTGAATTCTTTCCTACTCAAGAATAGTGTCAGAATCATATTTATTGATGCGGATTTGATAGAGGCAAGCACCAAGTGATACATATCGTATTAAAATAGTATGCTCATTTTAAATTTGACTTGGATCTATTTCTGAAAAATAGCAGTAGTTATATGTGTAATTTGCATTACAAGTTAAAAGTTTCAGAATGAACTGAAATGATTCTTAACAAAGTCTAGAAGATTTGTAATCAAGAAGTTTACATCATGTATGTCATATCCAGGTGTTGTGCAGTCATTGACTAAGTATTGTCACAGTTATCAAGACATATTTTGCTTTGGCTTTTTTGAGTCCTCTCCCTTAGTTCAGTTTCGTTAAAATAAATATTTCAGTGATAATGGCTTTTCTTGTAGTGGGTAGCTTAGATTCCTATCATATGATTGTACCTTGATACAAAAGGTAAATTGATATCATTTGATAGTTCATCTTACAAATATGAAGTAACTTTCATACGTCTAATATAAAGAACAATGTCTTCATGTTTAAAAGATTTTAAAATCTGAGAAAATCAATTCTCAAAATATGTTTAAACTTTTTCACCAAAAAAATGTTATCTTAAAGTTAAAACTTGGAAAATAAAGACCATACAAATTTATAAGAGCGTATTCACATATTTTAGGTGTTTGGGGGACACAAAAAGTTAGGATAAATGGCGTCCGTATTGTTGCATTTTTAAAATATAGGTAACACTTTCTTGGTATTGGCAGTGTCATAAACTTTAAGATTCTTTGTGAAAGTTGTTTTTTGCCAACTGCAGTATATCACAATACATGGTACAAGAAAGGTACTGTCAAATACAACTGGGTACATTAAAGCACATAGTCCAGGCAAGACATCATGTTCAGTCAAACTCATCTAAACATTTGCCATGAAATGCTTATGAATAAATAACATTTTTACATAAACAGGTTTAATTATGAGTTATTTCAGTAAATCTCTAAATATTTTTGTGTTGTTAAAGGAAATGTTTGATGAACGGCATGCAGATAATAACAGTACTAAAATTTACTGAAGATAGACTATTAATGTAACTTTTGTCTTTACACTTTTTGGTAGTGAGCAGGGTAAATGACCAGAAATGTATTTGAATGACTCCTTCTTGCAAGTTAATGTCTTTAACTTATTCCACTTTTAAATTTATTTTTGTACTTCTTAATCCAGTTTGACCAAAAGAATTAAATTTTAAAGTGTTTTTTTATATAATCCTTAACAGGTCAGTTCATGACTCCTGAAACTCAAACACAGAATGAGCAACAATCATTCCAGACAGTGCACACAATGAGAAAAGAGTGTCCCAGCTCCCAACAGAATTGTGGAGGTCTAACCTCCAACAACAGTGGCAGCAACCAACTGCTCTAATGAAAACTGCTGCCACCACAACCTACCAGCTTCCAACCACTCCACAGCCCTGCTTTCATGACTGGACAGGGGCCTGGTGGAAAACTTGTTTCCAGCCGAAGCTTTCGGAGACTCTAGTATGTATTGAAGGCCAGCTGTTGTAAAAAAATATGTATCTTTATAAACCACAAAATGAGATTTCATGTCTGATAGTCAAAAATACATGCATCATGAGAGCACTTGTAAGGGTTCCCATGGTTGGTACCAGATAAGAGTGACCACTAGATTGGTTGCTAACCACTTTTTGACAGCCTGTCATATAAATGAGGGGACATTTGAGAATGTCCTGTAATATCTCCCTATGTCTGTTGCATAATTCATTTCCACACCACTTTTACAATCATACAAGATATGAGACTTTACATTAAGAAATCCAAGGTTTGATTTTCACCATTTTCTGATAACTTCTTTTTCATGTAGTATATACATGTATTAGGGAAACTCATTGCCAGCACAAACTATCTTTTAAATATACTGCGCAATTGTCACCTATTCTTGATTCTGTGCAGATTAGTTTCAGAGAACTGTAGTTCCTCTATATTCCTGACATGTATTATTAATGTTATTTTTTGCTTGTTCAAAATATACAGTACCGCTCTGGTGGCCTAGTGGTTAGAGTGTCCACCTCAATGCAGAACCCTGGCCGAGTCATACCAAAAACTTATAAAAATGATACGAACTGCTGCCTCACTAGGCACTCAGCATTAAGAGGTTAGTGATAGGACTGATCAGCCTGATGTCAGGATAATGTGACTGGGTGGGACATGATGCTACATGTCTGCAACATCATGCACCAGTGCTAGACATCACTATAAAATAACACTGCAGACATCGTAGCAGTATGACCGAAACATTGTTAAAGTCAAGATTAAATAACAATTGTGCCATAGTGACTTTGTGCAGCAGCTGGTGCAGTCTCTCCAGTGGTTCTTTTAAGGTGGAGGAATCCATATGAAAAACGTGTATGAGTGTTAAAATTAGGTATTTTGTTGCAGGTACAGCTATCAATTTTGATTTTTTTTTCTTTTCTAATGGCAGGCAGTGGATCAGTCCAGTTGTGGCAGTTTTGAATGAAGCTGTTGACATATCATACATATCAGCACTGTATCAGTTGAACAGGTGGAGGATGGAAATACAAGCTCTCAGACCTATATGAGGTGGCCTGATGCTGCGGGATACAAAATAAAAGACCCAAAATGATGCTTATCAGAGCAGTTCAGTACTATTATGACAAGAATATCATTCACTGCTGGAAAGAGATACATTTATCAATTTATGCATGAGCTTCAAAATTTGTCTGGCTACACTCTAATTGAACTCTTTAGGCCTGCACTCTCAAGCCACAGAAACAGACCTGCCAACTCTTACGATTTTGCAGTAAGTCTTACAGAAATTACCTTTAAAATGTGAACTTACAGCATGAAAGCAAAAACTAAAAATAAAATGATCATTGCCCAAAACTTTGGAAAATATTTTATACATTTTTTTTATTTGGATCTGGGTTTCATATTAGAAGTAGTAAAATTGGTCAGGGAACAAGACTAACTTTACAGCAGCACATCACATGCTTTAAGCTGCACCTATTTCTTCATGTGAAACGTCTGCATGATCAAACTGTTGATCATAGAATTTTTTTTTAAATGGCGTCCAGCAGGCGATGCATGCTTAAGATGAAAGGGAAAATAAGCCTCTTGAAAAGTGTTAATAATCAATACAAGAAAAATAAAAGGATCATTCCACTTCTTGTGAATAAAAGCTGGAAGGGACACAATTATGTTTATTGGACATCACGTGCCAATTTGAGTATGACTTGTGGCAGGAAATATGATTGCCGTCGTCATGTGAAATGGAAAAAGAATTTCCAGGAATTATGTCAAGTTGAGAGACAGCAACAAGCCATTGAGCTGCATAGGGTTAGGAACTAAAATGTGTGCACTGTACTAGTGGTAAATAAAATCTACGTGTACTTTACAAACTTTTCAGTTGAACATATTGTTATTGTTGCTGCACGTTCCGAATACCAATATTTTAATTATGTTTTCCAGCTTTACAATAGAAGTTTATATTTTGTTACATCTTACTGAAAACTGGTCAGACTTATGGAAAAAGTCAGCTGCCTTACTTAGATGGACTCTTCAGGGTTGGCAGGTCTGCAGAAAGACAAAGATGATGAGTGAGCAGTTGCCATAGCAACAGACTACTTTGATTTTATTCAGCTCTGTAGTATGTGAATTTCTAATGAAAAGGATGGTTAGAATGTATTGTCAGCAAAGGGAGACAATTCCTACACTTTGATACATATATGTTGCCATTGCTGCATCCTATTATGAAGTAGGAATGTTTAATTATTTTGGTTTAGGAGGATTATCAATGGTTATTCATGTTGGTACCATACTTACTATATATATTGGGACACTATTTCTTGGGACACCAAAAGTTAATTTTTTAAGTAATTTTGATGTGCACTTTGTGTTCTGAGACACAGCATTTTTTCAAATCCAAAGTTGTTGGACACCTTTTAAATCATTAGAAAATTACATGTCATATAATGCACTCAGACTGAAATGTTATTAATGAAAACATTTTAGAAAAACACTGTGAGTGTTTTGTACACTTTTCTTCTTAACTGCAAATTTGCTAAGAACAAGAGCTTGGGTAAGAATGAATCGATTGTGTATAGAAGAATGAGTTCAACTTTTCTGTTCTAATTTATGCTTCAGCACAGTTCTTTTTGAGGAAATGCTAAGGTTTATTTGCCATTCGTGCTCATTACATGACTTAATTTTGACTTTTCATGAGCAGAGCAGAAACTTTACATTGTAATAAATTTTAACTGTTAAGAGCACCTAGATTAAAGTATTGTAATTACAGATAGTTCATAAGGCCAGTATAGATAGTGGAATGACCAAGATGGCACATAAACATTAAACACTTGCATAACAATATGTTATGAGAGAGAGCGAGAGACTGTATGAATATAGGAGAGAGATTTATAAATGAAAGCTACTGAACTAGCAGTAAATAGTGACGGTTTAGAGTGATAGATAAACATGTTATTAAAAAAAAAAATCTTTTATTTACACAGCAGCATTATCCAATATAATCCAAGTACTGTTGAACAAACTTGAATGCTGCTACTATATTTAATTTAAATCCTTCAAGCTGTCTTCATTCTTACTCACCCAGCCTCCTCAGGCTCAAACCCATCAAACTTATCCTTCTCATTGTCACTGCCATTTTCATCACATTCAGAATTTCCGATCATTTTGCCCTTTCATCCATTCAAGTTATTGTTAATACCACATGCTTTAAATGATTTTCTTATCAGATCTGGTTTGTACTGAAGTGATTTGACTGCTTTCACAATCCAATCCACATCTGTTTGTTAGTCTGCATTCTTAATACAAGATTTGTTGTCATTTTCCTTGGAAAGGCCCTCTGCTCCTTTATGGATAAAATTTGCCCAGCTTTTCCTCATGTCAGACTTGATCAGTTTATTAACACTGACATCTAGTGGCTGCAGCTTGTAGGTGCATTCACCTGGAATAACTGCAGGCACTGTGTTACCCCTTCTCAAAGCCTTTCTTACAGCATCTGTAATATGCACCCGGAATGAATCTATCACCAAAGGAGATCGTTCAATTCTTGTGTACTTGAGATATATCGCTAATCCGATGCAGCATTACCTCCTATCAACACAACCCTTCTCCTGCACATGTACAATCCATCCTTTCAGTGCCTGAATATCTTTTAGCTCCCTCACACCACAAACAATTATCATTGGAGGCAGCACATCTCCTGCTGCAGAAACTGCAAGGACTAAAGTTAGATGCCTTGTGCCCACACTAGACATTTGAATTCTCACTTTTAACCCTCTTATCAGCAGATCATCTGGGAATGAGATCAAAGTACACTGGAGTTTCATCCATGTTGAACATCAGATTGTCATTGAAATTGTCCTCTTCTCTTCTTGCCTTTATGAATTTGCAAAATAATTTTTTTTCTCCTCCAAAATGCTGGGCCATTGTTGTCCATGAAAAAACACAAGGTTGTGTCACTTTAAAAGACCTGTTATCCAGTTCCTACTGCTTGAAGTTTCTGGAAGTTCACTTGACACCAGTTCCTTGGCATAATCGCATATTACATCCACACAAATGACACCAATTCCTTGGCATAAGCGCATATTATGTCCACACACTTGACACCAAGTCCTTGGCATAAGTGCACATTATGTCCACACACTTGACATCAATTCCTTGGCATAAGTGCATATTATGTCCACACACTTGACACCAATTCCTTGGCATAAGCACATATTATGTTCACACTCTGGAAGTTTACTTGACACCAATTCCTTGGCATAAGCACATATTATGTCCACACACTTGACATCAATTCCTTGGCATAAGCATATATTATGTCCACATACTTGACACCAATTCTTTGGCATAAGCACATATTATGTCCACACACTTGACACCAATTCATTGGCATAAGTGCATATTATGTCCACACTCTGGAAGTTTACTTGACACCAATTCCTTGGCATAAGCACATTATGTCCACACACTTGACACCAATTCTTTGGCATAAGCACATACTATGTCCACACACTTGACACCAATTCCTTGGCATAAGCACATATTATGTCCACACACTTGACACCAATTCCATGGCATAAGCACATATTATGTCCACACACTTGACACCAATTCATTGGCATAAGCGCATATTATGTCCACATACTTCACACCAATTCCTTGGAATAAGTGCACATTATGTCTGCACACTTGACACCAATTCCTTGGCATAAGCGCACATTATGTCCACACACTTGACACCAATTCCTTGGCATAAGCGCATATTATGTCCACACACTTGACACCAATTCATTGGCATAAGCGCATATTATGTCCACACTCTGGAAGTTTACTTGACACCAATTCCTTGGCATAAGCACATTATGTCCACACTCTTGATGCCAAGTCCTTGGCATAAGTGCACATTATGTCCACACACTTGACACCAATTCCTTGGCATAAGCACACATTATGTCCACACACTTGACATCAATTCCTTGGCATAAGCACACATTATGTTCACACACTTGATACCAATTCCTTGGCATAAGCACACATTATGTCCACACACTTCACACCAATTCCTTGGCATAAGCACACATGTCTACACACTTGACACCAATTCCTTGGCATAAGCACATATTATGTCCACACATTTGACACCAATTCCTTGGCATAAGCACATATTATATCCACACTTCTTGACACCAATTCCTTGGCATAAGCACAAATGTCCACACTGACAGGGATCTGCAGGACATGCTGGACAAGAACTCACTTTGCAATTTTTCCATCTAACAATTTGCAATGATTGAATTTGGGCTCATGAAATAACTTGCTGTTTCTCTAATTAATTTTGAGTAATTTACAACTTCTTCCTTTGCTTTAATGTGAAATGCTTGTAATGCCCTCACCACTTGACATCATCATTTTTGCAGGCATCATCTCTGTCCTGGCTAGGGTTTCCAATTTCATGTGCTATTTGCAGATGGTTAATTTTTCTTTAGATTGCACTCTTCCTCTCTATCATGCCTTTTTGGTCAACCTACGGGCTTCTTAGTTAAAACTTTAGCAGCAGATTTTCTTTCCATGCAAGAGGCAAGGCCTCGTTTTATAGTACTTGAGTATTGCACTACAAACTTATCCGTAACAGCTGAGATCTATAATATGGTTTGTGTTTATTCCCCTTTATATATGCTCTGTTCACAATAAAATGAATGCGAGAAGTCACTTTTTTGTAGCTGTTCCATTGTTTCCATGTATTTTCAAAATTCCAGTGAATACTGGTAGAAAGAAAGAAAAGTTGCTTATCTTTGTCAGTCAACTTTGTATACATATGCATATCTTTTTATATAAAAAAAATCCATGCTAAAAAGAATCCAAAGTCTGCTTCCTGGGTCATCTCGCTTTGCAATAAAATAACTTTCTATTTGATAACCTACTGGTTAGTTCAAACAATGAATTTATTGCTTATTACAAGGTGTGTTTATTCAACACCTGGGCTTTTTGTTTTCCATCTATAATCACAATAGATACAAATGGGCATTGAAGTCTGCAGTGTAAATAGTATAAACTCACAATAGATACAAATGGGCATTGAAGTCAGCAGTGTAAATAGTATAAACTCACAATTGATACAAATGGGCATTGAAGTCTGCAATGTAAATAGTATAAACAGCATTAAGTTGCTTTAGTAATCCTTTTGTAACCCATGCAAGCATAGTGAATGTGCTTTCTAATAATGATATTTATTTGCGAGATTTTGTCATCTTGTTGCCCTGGATATAATACAATCTTGGTTATTTTGTACCTTACACAGGGTCATGCATGAATGGCAGGTGGCTTCAAGTAATGGGTTGATGTTTCTCTCTCTCTCTCTCTCTCTCTCTAACACATGTCACTTCTCAATCTTCATGTTAATGATCAGTGTGTCATGTTATCTGACAAAAGCGACAACACTATTGTCTGGATGCATACACTACATATATGGAGTTCGTGGATATATTTTTTGCCTTTAATAAATTGCTCAAGTTGAACAAAAAAGTGAATAAATGATAACAGTACAAGGTTAGTTACTTTCAATTTATTATCAAATAAGCATTTTATTTATCTATTTATTATAGCATGCAGTGTGGGTACTTGCTTGGGGGTGGGGTGCAAAAAGAACACAATTTATTTCATTTCTTAAGTCTTGGGACGCATGATGTAGGTGAAAAAAATTCACCATAAGTTCTGGAACATGAAAAAAAAAATTTTTTATCGTGTCCCAATATATACAGTACCTACTAAAAAAAATGGCATAAATAAAAAATGTTGCATAAGTTATAAGAAGGCACAGGAATCATTTTCTGACCACAGCATCGTCAGTTGTACGTCTGCCTAGAACATATTTTGTTATAGGAGAAAGCTTTTAAACCATTTCTAAACTTATAAAAATTAATGTGAACATTTGGCATTTGTTTATTATAAACAAAAAGTTATCTTTTTCTAATGTTATTTTAAAGGGTGATTATGAAATTAAACATTTTATGATATCACTAGGTCTACATGTATCACTATATTTAAAGATATTGCTCAAATCAGTCGAGCCTGAACAGTCTGTTATTTTGTTTTTTTCTCTTTTTTTTTTTTTTTTTTTCTTTTCTTGGAGAAGACTTTTTGGAATTAGAAAGCAATTAGATGAGTATTCTGAGATGTCCATGCAGAGATCTTTGCAATTTCATTGATATGAATTTTGCATAGGGCCATTGCTGTTCTTATTTATTCACACAGTTGTGTCATAAATTGCCTCAGAAAAGATCATGTTTGTTTATATTGTCTATGTAAATAAAACTGCAGTCTACAAATACATATACAAGAAGAATACTTTTATGCAAAAACATGTTTTTGTCTAAACTTCATATAAGAAGTTTTAGATTTGAATATTTTTATGTGTTTATATGAAATATGTGTTAAAATTTCAATGTGTTCAACATGTTGTTGCAATAAATGTTAACATATGACCAAATTTAATCTTATTGAATGGAATTGAAAAATAAGTTGACATGTTGTGTCTTGACATTGCAATGAAAATTAAATGGAATAATGAGAACTGATAATCAACTTTTTAAAATATAAACTCCGATGATTTTTTAAAGAAATTTGAGAATTTGAAAATTTGTAATTAGCATTACTTTAAATATCAGATTGTGTATAGTTTAATGTAATTAATAGTTAAGCAATGTTATAAATACAGGTTTGACAGGAAAATCAATTGCTTCTAATCATGATTAGTTTTGAGTCGAAGAAAAATAAGTATGATTTGGAATGTTCAAACTTTTGTCAAGATTTGTTTTGAAACATTCCATGTTTTTGTTGTTGGCAAGTCCAAGTTATGTGATTTTTGTGGTTCTTGTTGTTGTTAGTGGTTTAACACCATTTTTCAGCACATGATAGGCTAGACATTGCAGCCACTATATTTGGTAGAGAAAGAAACTGGGAAAACCCCAAGAAGAAGCACAGAAAACTACTGGCATGCCTTCTCACATAGCAATGTTTGCCAAGCCTGAGACTCAAACCCATTCTGACAAGAGGTGAGATGTCAGTGATCTGTAAAGGTGAGAGCTTTAGACCACTCAGCCACCCAGGCCCCTGAACAGTCCCTGCCCTAGGGCAAAGCGAATGAGGCAACTGCCTTGGGCCCTGTGCTAACTCTCACATAGCAATGTTTGCCAAGCCTGAGACTCAAACCCATTCTGACAAGAGGTGAGATGTCAGTGATCTGTAAAGGTGAGAGCTTTAGACCACTCAGCCACCCAGGCCCCTGAACAGTCCCTTGGGCCCTGTGCTAACTTGCAATGCAGTTTCTTTGCTTGTTGCCCCGTGCCCATCGCTTGCTGCCTTGGGCCCGCACATACTAGGGTCAGGCCTGCCCCAGAATATATTTGTAAACGTTTTGTCATATGAACATAATTTTTAATGTGGAAATGTTATAATAGCTTATATCAAAACTTAGTTCATCTTAATTTGTACATGTAATTGTTTTAATAAAATAGTCATTAATATTAAAAGTTGACCAAATTCAAGAACTCTTTAAATTTTGTTACATTTACAAGGTCTCATATTTTGTTTTGAGATTTAGTAGGGATCTATTAGGGTTGTCACTTTGATACATTTATTGTACAAAACTTAAGAATTATTCATGCAACTTTTTTTATACTATCTTATTTTTGGGTTTTTAAATATATTTTTGTCTGAAAATGTACCAGTAATACACTGTTGCCTTTTTTTTTATGAGACAATTTTTTTTTGGTCAGGCACTGCCAAGACTTAAAGAAGACTTCTCTTGTGTTCATTTTAATGCCTTTTTTAAAATTTCTTTACACTGTTGCAAATTTGTACCTTAAGTTTGTTATAAAATGTACTTTTGAATTGTTGTAACTTGTTACTGTTAAGATTTTCCTTCCCATCAAGTCAAGATACTAAAGAGTATGTGTAAATCTGGCATTTTTAATTTTGTTGAAAAGAAACGGTTAATTGTTCAACTAAATCTTCATAAGGCACTCATACTACAAGAGAGAGGTTTAACAGAAATTATGTGCCTTTTGTATATCTTGATATTTCTCAGCACATATAAGTCTGTTTCACTAAAATTAATTTTTTCATGTATCGTTTGTCTGAAATGCCTACTTTTATAATTTTTTAAGTGAACCAATATGTTTCCAAATTTTTTAATGTCTCTTTTCTTATGTTTTTAATTTTAATAGGTAAAGTTTTAAATGATGCTTAATCTGTGTAAATTGTATGCAATTTATTATTTTGGACCATTCATTCTTAGAATTTTTTCAGTAATAATATTACATAATTCCTAATAATTAAATTGTATTGATGGAAGATAATCAAAACAAAGCACAACATTCTTGTTTAAAAGATAAATGATTTTCTTTTAATTTTGAAAACTAAAGGCAGACAAGGTTTTTATTTTTAAGAGATTGTTTAATTTAATTTGAAACTATTTTATATGTTAGTATTCTTCAGAGAATTCTTTGATGTTTAATTTATTGTCCATTTACTTTCTTGCATGTTACAATATTTTTGAACATTCATAATAATATTATTACTTGAATAGATTTTTTCATTGTATAAGGTGTATTGTACCTAATCTTTTGCCATTTTATGTTTGTTTCATGTATTTTAAAGACAGTCTCATTAAACGTATTTTCCTTTAGAATGAGCTTAACAATATTAAATACTGCTGTTTAGATTACTTTTTCTACCATTGCCAATTTTATTAAGGTTGAACAAATTACAATCTTAAATTCATGAATATATTAAACAAATTGGCATTTTCAACTTTTTCAGTATGGCTGGACTTCTTTTTTTTGTAAATGGAATGTTATGCAACTCTGCACATTTTTAAAAGCCTAAATATTCATTGATCAGAGTCACAAGCAAGGCATGGGGTCTTAACAGTGGTTTGCACTTTTTACTTTGTTAGAATATTTTTTTCTTTCCAGAGAAATTCATTGCTTAAGATTTTTGAGGTTGCCTTTATTTACAGCCACCCTACAAAAAAAAAAAATTCTTTATATTCCTCAAAGTACTTAAAGGTCACCGGCCACCTATATTGTACAAACGTGTGATATTATTATAGTTATAAACAAAATGCATTGGTTATGTATGCACACCATAAAAATGTTTAATTAGACTTAAAACTCCGCTTTATAAAATGAAAAAAGTATTCAGCAATCTCCGTAAACAATCGGTAGTTTACGCGTGCCAAAACCGGATATGATGTACATTTATCCCTTCTATTGAACCTAGCCATTCAAGTGTTTAATTCCCCCATGTAAATGTCCATGTGATATAGCATATGATCATGATTTTGTACAGCAAATATGGTGCACTGTGTTGCATACGGATGTAACCAAAAGAGTGATGATGGGGGAAAAGTGTTCTTTCTTTTTCCGAAAAACCATGTTTACCAGAAAAAAAAGTGTATTTAATCTGTGCAATCGAATAGGGAAGGCATGGGAAAGTTGTGTCTTTTATGCTGGATTGTAGTGAATTTGGCCCAAAGACAACTTGGCCAACTCGAAATACAATTCAGCCAAACTTAACAATGGTTTGTATGTTCTTTTTCTTCAACAAAAAAATAGATGCTATGTTAGATAGGTTTTAGGGGGAAAAAAAACTAAATTTAAACAAACTATTTTGATATTCTTTGAAAGAAAATAATCATTTTTCGTAACGTACATATTTATGAGAGAAAACACTAACTGACATATCTTGCTTGTTCTAATTAAAATATTTATATACATTTTTTATGCTAAGAAAATATATGCATCTGCACAACGACATTCTCAATTTAAGTCTTCCGGTCAAATTATCAATAATCATTTATAAAACAAAAATACGTAACAGATAATATTCTACATAATACGTATACATTTTGCTAAGGGTAGTGTACATGAGATATTATAACAAATATACTTAATTTTAGGCCTCACATTGTAACACAGCTGCATACAATACGTACTAGATTACACGAGAGAGAGAGTAATGTTGAGCATTTTGTCGGTATTAGTTGCTGCAATATGAAGCTCTTACCAGTTAATTTTATTGTTTGTTTTTATTTTTCAAGTTGTCTTAGTGTTTGCGCACATAAATTGAAAGCTTGTCATTACTGGTCAATACTGTCAATCATTATTCCATACAAATTAGAAAGGAAATAATTTTGTGTTTAATTTGTGCCCCTCCCAACACACACACACACACACGGTACAAAATAAATTGATAAACATACGCTTGTTTGAAAATAAAATGAAAGAAATTAAGCTTGCATTGTTATCATATAGTCGTTCTTTTTACATCATGAGAAAATTATTTTTAAAAAATATATATCCACGAACTCCGTATATCTTGCAGATGCCAGCTTGTGTATGCATCCTTAGTGTAGTGTTTATTGCTTATGTCAAATAACAAAATCGCAAATGAGATGAAAGTATCAATTGCTTCAAGGCACCAGCCATTTACACACATTAAGTTACTTATTGCAAACTGACCCAGATTGTATTGTATCCAGGTTAACTATAAGTCAGTATCTCACAAATATAAAAAAAATGATTATTTTAAAATACATTCAATGTGAGTGCAAATGATAATCTTTTTGCTAGCATGGGTTACAAAAGTATTATTAAAGCAAGTTATAATTGTGTATAATATTTGCCCTGCAAACTGCAATTATGATTACATATGGCAAACAAAAAGAAGCCCAGGTGATAAACACAACTGGCATGGAGCAATAAACTCATTGTTTAAACTTATCAACAGGATATCAAATACATAGGTTTTTTTATTACAATGCAAACCAACCCCAGAAAATTGACTTTGGTATCTTTTTAGTGTGCTGATTTTTTCTTTGAAGTCGGCCGACAAAAGGAAGTCAAGTTTGGTTCCTTTGAATTCTTTAAGTGTGCCGATTTCTTTCATTTTTTTTTTTTTATAAAGTCTGCCAACATAGGGAAGCCAGCATTGATTCTTTTTACCTGTATTTAACAGGAATTTTCAAAATAAATTGAAACAAAGGAACAGTTTCGAAAGTGACACAATCTAGTGCATCATGCACGCATACTGATATACGGCTGAACAGTAAATTAGTTTTCATTAGTTTCATCTAAAATATTCCCTATCCATAGTTTATAGTGTTTTATTTTTTTTTGACATCAAGAAGCATGTGCTTCGTCTTGTAGGGATAAATGTACATCATTTCCGGTTGCATCCTCTATAGGTGGGAAATCGTAACTAAGGGGAAGTAACAACGTTGCATACTTCTATTTAGAGTAATTAAATTATTATTTCTTCTTTACACTTGATAATTTTTTTGTTTTTTTGTGTGAGTATAACTATTTGTAATCATGTAACGCAAATCTGATATAAATAGGAAAATGTTGGAGAATGGCCGGTGACCTTTAAGGAAATTTAGTTTTTGATCCTTGTGATATCATTCCTTTTAAAATAATTTTCTCTTTGACTGTATAAGCTTCAACAAAAATCTACATTGGAAAAAAGTTAATGTGGAAAATAGCAAGCAGATCCATAAAACTTCTCCATCAAATTGTTTTATTATTTACATAAATCAGGCAGGATTAATTTTTCTTTGAATGGAGCTGAGAAATTTTGCAGGACTCTTAATATGATGATACACCTTTTCAGTGAAGACTAGGTCTCATTTTAATAAAATCTTGTATTAATTTATCAAATAGATTGCAAAACAAATGGATCAATTACTTTTGAAAATATAAATTATATTTTGCATTGTTCTTGTAAGCTTTCATGCATGTCTCATATTTGCATATCTAAAGTCCTTATGAAAGTTAACTAGTTATGCATACTTGGACATTACTGAAACGTTTTCAGGATATTTTATAAAATTCATTTTGTTTACTTTACCTGTATGTTTATGAAACATTTTATTTTGAAAATAAAGTCTATTTACACACAAAACGGTATTTGTATATTATTTTATCAAGTAATTGTTGTCTTGAATTAATAACTAGGAGTAAGTTCGGGACATATTGAACTTATACAGTTTTGCTGAAAGCCCAACACATTCGTGCAAGCACATACAGAAGATCTGAACCTGTATACATAGCAAATACTCAGTACAGTGTCAACACACTCTCAACATACATAGTAAATACTCAGTACAGTGTTGACACACTCTCAACATACATAGTAAATACTTAGTACAGTGTTAATGCACTCAACATACATAGTAAATGCTCAGTAGTGTTAACACATCATACATAGTAAATACTCATTACAGTGTTAACACTCAATATACATCATTATACTCACTACAGTTTTAACACACTTCTCAATATACATAGTAAATACTCAGTACAAGTGTTAATACTCTCAACATACATAGTTACACATGTACTCAGTACAGTGTTAACACAACATACATAGTAAATACTCAGTACAGTGTTAACACACTCAACATACATAGTAAATACTCCATACAGTGTTAACACTCAATGTACATAGTAAATACTCAGCACAGTGTTAACAAACTCAACATAGCTATACTCAGTACAATTTTATACTCTACACACATAGGTGATATCGATACAATGTTAATACTCAGTTGATACTCTGTACAATGTTAATACACTCAGTACAAATAGTTGATACTCAGCATAGTATTAATACACAGCATACATAACTTATTCTCAGTACATGGTAATACACTATATAGCTAGTGGATAACTCAATTCAGTATTAATATGCTGAGAATGCTTACTTGATATTTTGTACAATGCTGATACACTCTCTGCACACGTAGCCAATACTCACTGCAGTGTTAATCTGAAGTGTAGGTATGTGTGTGGTGGGTAATAGCACTATTACCCATTATAGGTTATATCATGTGAAGGAAATTAGAGCTAAGTGCCTTTCTCAAGGACACACTGAGGAGATGACCCAGGCTAGCCTGGGTGGATGTCAAACCTGAGACTGTTGGATTATGAGCCAGATGTTCCATCTGAGTTACTGTGACTCCCATGAACAATCCATGCTCTGTGCACATATAGTTGAGACTTGTTACAAACAATATTAATCCACACTGCACAAATAGTCAATATCATATCACAATTTAATGTACACTCACCACACAATAATTCTTTCCAGTTTGAGTATAGGCCAGTTTTCAACCACTGAGTTATGGCATTGGTGTTCTACTAACTCGTTCTAATTATCTTTCATCTTGACAAACCCACCATCTTGGTCTTGGATGTTCCAAAATGCTGACTTGATTAATTAAAAGATTTTGAAAATTACAGTTAATCATCAGTCTCCTTTTTATTAAACAATCATGACTTACATAGAAATCTATGCAATGTCTCTAACTGACCATTTTTCAAGTATGTAAACATTGCTTAGTTATTTAATTTTTTTTCATCAATTTGATTTAATCTCTATACATTTCATATATTGGTTATATTTATAGCTTTTGATTCATTTTGTTTATTGTACATTTTGGTCATTTTAATTATTTAAACACTTACACAGATTTGTTTTCTTTCTCATTCTGTGGACCAAAGTGTTCATTTATACTCATAGTAAATAAATCTAATGGGAAGGGAGGGGACACTGTTTTTTTCAATCATTTAAAATCTTTTATGTTTGACCTCTGAAGATAAACAGAAGACCAAACTTTGTGAACCAATGGACAAGCTGTAAAATTGTCAATCAGAACAAGGCCGCAAGAATGACGTTTTTAGAAAACTGAAAGATACATACTTTATTACTTTGTGAAGTGCAGAAATATAACACAGAAAAAGAATTTCATACATTCTGGTCCTCTTTATTTTGGAGTAATATTACTAAGTTTGTTTAACGTGGACAATGAATCAATCTAAGTACAGGCCATTACAAATGTCCTGCACATCTCCAGATTTGATTCCAATTGAATTTACCTTCCCTGGAAATATTTATCTTCAACTTTGTGTCAACATTTTGTGTTAAATAAACCAAATTTTCATGTGTACAGTTAACAAATAAGTCTAATGGGGGAGGGGTCCAAAATTTTTACCTATCAAAAATTTTTTTTGCAAACAGGTTCAAAACTTTAAGAGCTAATAAAATACAATGAAAAAGAATTGGTCCAAGTGTACCTAAGATCACTCACCTGTCTGACATCTGACTAATACCAGTAAACAAATTGTAAAAGTGGTTTCTCAAGAAATCTGAATCAGTAGGGTGCTTTCTGTTAAATTTCATACAGTACTGTTTACTGTATATGCTATGAAAACAAGCATTTCTTGGTTTTTAATATCTTTGCCCATATTTTGTGGCATGCCAGCATCATTTATCAAATGTTTAATGACCTTTGTGCCAGAATGATATGTCAAATTGGGTCAAATTCTTTTCTGCAGACTTCTGAGAAAAAGTTGGTTCAATGTTTCTCTTCCTAGTAATGGCAGCCATATTGGATAACAGATGGGAATGGTTTGTATAATCTGACAGGCCTTCAACCTAGGACTCTTTCTTTCAAATTATGGTCAAATTCTGGTGAGCAGATTTTGATAAAAAAGATTTTAAGTTTTTTCTATTTTTATTAACAGCAGCCATATATGATGTCAGATGAGCATCATCGGTACATACTTAACAAGATTTTATGCCATGGTACTTTCTAGAAAATAAAGTCAAATTCTCTTGTGTGGTTACTGTGAAGTCATTTTAAGAATTATTCATATTTAGTTATAGTTGCCATATCTTTTTGGAGCAGTTTCCGAATCACCTGGACTATGGAAATTCGATAGGTGGCAACCTGATTATTCTTGGAGATTTCAACTTTCACTTGGACTGTCCTGGAAACTCAAATACATCAAAACTCATAGAGTCCATTAATGTTTTCAACCTCAAACAGGTAGTTAACCAACCCACCCACAAACATGGTCACATTTTAGACTGGATTCTTCATAGACCTGATGATAACATTCTACAGTCCTCCCTGGTATCGCATGACCTTGCATCAGATCACCTCTGCATTATATGCCATCTTGACATATCAGTCCCTAACCCTCCACCTTTATCTGCTACTAAGAGAAACCTCTAGATGATAAATAGAACCAAACTAATGCACGACATCCAAGCTAACCTAACAACTTGCTTACCTCCTACCGCAGAACAACTCGATAACTGCATGCATTCATTGCTTGACAAACATGCCCCAGCTACCAAGTGCAGAGTATCAATTCAAAAGTGTTTTCCATGGTATAGCAGTGTTAGGGACCAGCTTCGCACTGCTAAAAGAGACTGCCATAAAGCTGAGAGGCTTTGGCTTTCCAACAGACTCAATATTCATAAGCAACTCTATGAAGCCGCTAAGAAGAATGTCACATAGTCCATGCAGCGAAATCAGCCCACTACACTGCTAAGATCATGAAAAGTTCCAGCTGCAAAGAGCTTTTTGAGATTACTAACAAGCTAATGTCAAGGAAGAAATCTACACCACTTCCAACTATCTTCTCTCCAGTCGATCTTCCTGACCTGTTTGCAAATTTCTTCCGTGACAAAGTACAAACCATTAGAGATAGGCTTGACACCACAATTTCAACTGACTCGTCGTCACCATACAGTTGGGATACAGAATTTGAGTGGCAACCATTAGCAGCATTTGAAGCTGTATCTATGGATTTCGTACATACAATCCTGACAAAGAGTGAACCAAAGTCATGTGAACTTGATCCAATTCCAACATCACTGCTGCTTGAGTGCTTAGATCCAGTATTGCCTTCATTAACTGATGTTATTAATACCTCTCTCTCATCCGGGGAATTCCCACCATTTTTCAAAACTGCCATTGTAAAGTCTCTGCTGAAGAAATTACCACTAGACCATAATGATTTAAAGAACTACTGCCCAGTTTCTAATCTCCTGTTCATATAAAAAATCTTAGAAAAGGTTGTTCTATCCCAGCTTGTAGCTCATCTAAATTCAAACAGTCTTTTTAGCAATGTACAATCTGCATATCACCCTTGCCACAGTACTGAAACTACTCTTCTAAAAGTAGTTAATAACATTCTCTCTGCGTTGGAAGGCGGAAAGATTACAGTCCTCACCCTCCTTGATTTGTCTGCAGCATTTGACACAATAGAGCATGATATATTACTTCACCGTCTCCAGTGTGTATTTAGCATTCGAGTCCTACTTGGTCAACAGAACACAAATTGTGTCTGCAAATGGAATACACTCCAGTCCAGTTGATCTATGTTGTGGTGTTCCACAGGGGTTTGTTCTTGGACCTGTTCTCTTCATTCTGTACACTCAGTCACTCTCAAGTGTCATAGATCATCATCCAGTGTCTCACCAATTGTACACTGATGACACCCAAATATACAAGTCTAGCCACCCAACTGAAGTTGATGCTACCATCCAAGGTGTAGAGAGGTGCATTTCTGATGTGAAATCATGGATGACATGTAACAAGCTGTAGATGAATGATGATAAAACTGAGGCCATTCTGATCACAACACAAAGACTTTCTCATTCACATCCTTTACCTCAAACAAATAAATATCAGCAACACCGTCATTAAATTCACACAATCAGTATGAAACCTAGGTGTTACTCTGGACAATACTCTCACATTGCACCAACATATCATGAACATATGCAAGGCTGCATATCTTGAGCTGAGACACATCAGCTCAATTCGCAAATATCTTTCAGTTTATGCCACTAAAACACTTGTGTGTTCATTAGTACTTTCAAGACTGGACTATTGTAACTCAATTCTGTCTGGTTCATCTCAATATCTACTCCAGAACCTTCAAAAGGTTCAAAACACAGCTGCTCGGATCATACTTAGAGTATCACAATCAGAGCACACCTCTCCGTTGGTTGGATTAAACTGAATATTTCTGGAGTCAAAGTCTTTTCATATTTTTTTCTCACTTTTTGGTAACAGTGGTGATATTTGGCAATGGATCCACAGTACTTGCACAAAACTGAAAGCTCTGGATGGCAATTTGCTTTTGTGAATTTTGGAAATAATCATTACATGATTTTTTTGGGAAAAACGTTTGAAGGATTTTCCATTGTCTGTGATGGAGGTCATCTGTGATGAGAGATCAGCATCATTTGTATCAAATATGAAAGAGGAGAGGCAACTGCTACTCTTACTACTCTGCTCTCATGTGTTTGTTGTTTGGGTAGCGGTACAGCACAATCATAAGATCTATTGGATCAAAAAGTAGGTACATGTACACACTGAAAATGATTTTAACATCTTGGCCAACAGTGGACTGGTTTTTACAGTACATTAGAGAGATTTTATAAACTTTACAGTTTCTACATGACTTCAAATCAAACAAGTTCAAAACTTTAAAAGCTAATATAAGACAATGAAAAACAATTGGTCCAAGTGTACCTAAGATTTTTGTGCACCTGTCTGACATCTGACTAATACCAGTATACAAACTGCAAGAGTAATTTGTCAAGAAATCTGAATCAGTAGGGTGCTTTCTGTACAAATTCCACAGTGCTGTTTACTGTTTATGCTATGAAAACAAGCATTTCTTGGTTTTTAGTATCTTTGCCTATATTTGATCGCATGTTAGCATGTCCAATATTTAAAGACCTTTGTGCCATAATTATTTCTGTCAAATTAGGTCAAATTCTTTTCAGGAGACTCTTGAGATAAAGTTGTTTAATTTTTGTTATGTTTCTAGTAATGGCAGTCATACTTGATAACAGATGGCAATAATTTGTATAATCTGAAAGACCTTCTTTCTCTCAAATTTTGGTCAAATTCAGATAAGCCAATTTTAAGAAAAAGATTTATGGGTTTTCTATCTTTAGTAACAGCAGCCATTTTTGATGGCAGTTTGGCATCATTTGTACCTACTTAAAATTCTCTTAAGTGGTTTTCAGTAATAGTCATTATTAATAACTGTGGACATATTTGATAGCAAATCAGCATTTTTGTTTTAAATTTAAATTTTCAGATGCTTTCTGTCAAATCTGGTCAGATTATGTTCAGTGGTCTTTTTTGCAAAAAATTTCAAGGCATTTCTATTTTTAATAATGGTAACCCATGTTTGATGGTTGTGTGATGATAATAATAATAATATTACTACTAATAATAATAATAATGACATTATTTAAAGAGGGTAACACATTTAGCTGAATAACTAATCTACCTTGAGGCCCCCATACAAAGGAATTATTTAGATACAAAAAGCACATATACACACATGCATACATATACATAGTAACATGTACACATATAGACAATGATATATTTACTTTCTTTCCTCCACCAGATGGATATTTGCCCACACATATTGAACACACATAGTCAATATTCATGCAATATGCAGTTAGTGACAAAATATATGAGTAGTATATTTAATGATGCCCAGATACAGTTGTTTTCATCTCTGAAGCCACTGAATATATTTGGTTTGGAAGAAGGAAATAGAGTGGGCATTTCTAATCTCAGCTGGAATACTATTCCAAAGTTCCAGGGTATTGGAAACTTTTTTAAAATAATTCCTTTTTTGGTTGGGGAATTTTATACTGTTTGGTAGATATGGATCACAGGTGGGGAGTATTACCAGGTAGCCTATACTGGAATAGTGATTGTAACGTTTCAGGAGCACTATTATGGGATATCCTGTACATTAATTTGACTTTATGCAACCAGATCTGGTCTTTAATAGGTAAGATTTTTAACTTACCAGCTAAATTTTCACTGCTTTCTGTTTGGATTGATATTAGCCCAATGCTCTTTTTTAAAGATGTCCCAGCTTTCCTATTTTTGTCATTTGAATTACCCCATACTGTATTTCAGTAGTCTAAATAGGGTTGTATGCAACTGTTATAAAATAGTTTTCTGTGTCTTTCAGGGGAAAAATCTCTTATCCTACTGAGAAGCCATAAACTTGAATTGACTTTTTTGCTGATATGTTTGATATGTTCAGTCCATGATAGGTTATAATCTATCACAACACCAAGTATTCTATCATGACAGACCATTTGCAAATTTGTATCCTTCCATGTCAGACATAGTTCATCACTATCAAGAGTTGTCCTTCTTTGCCATGTTGAGATAAGTAATATTTTAGTTTTACCAGTATTTACCACCATGCCATTGCATGTGCACCAGTTATCCAGTTTGTTTTGGGCATCCTGTAAATAAATTTCCAGTTAATGATTTGTGTGTTGGATGTCTAACAATGTTGTGTCTGAAAATGAAATTGAGTCACCAAGTAAAAGTGGTAGGTCATTAATAAATACCATAAATATTAATGGACCTAAAATTGAGCCTTGTGGTACTCCATATCTAATTGTTTCAGGTTCAGACAGAACATTATTTATGTAAATATGTGTTCTCTCACTTAAGTAAGAAGTAAACCATCTAATTGTTCTTTTATCACACTGCTAGATTTTTAGTTTCTTCAAAAAGATTTCATGATCCAACCAAAAACTTTCCTGAAATCTAGAAATACAGATCCTATTATTTTACCTTGATCAAGTGCTTGAAGCCATTTATCAGTAGTGAGATGAATGTTTCTGTCTAAAATACCCAATTGGTTAGGGTGTAACAGCAACTTTTGGGATAAAATGACATGAATGAGTCATGGACATGTATTTCAATCAATTTTGGCAAATTTGGTAATGAGATCAGCTGGTAGTTATCAGCATCATCCTTAGAACCAGTATAGGCATTGCAGTTTTCCACATTCTAGGGATAGATGAGGTTGCAATACTTAAATTGATTAGGAATGTTATGCTGTCTGTCATTTGTCTCAGATTTAAAGCACTTAATGCAGAAATGCTTTCTGTCAGATTTTGTCAAATCCTGTTGAGCAGTTTTTACAAAGAAATATATTAAGTTTTGTAGAAGAAGCTAAAAGCAGGAACTTTTCATGGAAACAAAACAAAGAGCATTACCACAAGTTCACTTTCTGGTTTAATAACCAGGTGAGCAAACAAAGTAGACAGAAAAAATGTAGCACAACAAGTAAGAATAGTTCAAATTTGTGAAGTTTCTAAAACTTTCTGTTCATAATTCATTACAAGTAATTAACTTTACATTGCCATGGGATATAAAAATATTGCAATAGACATGGTTTTATACATGTAGAGTCAATGAATAATTAATATATTACAATATAATTAGCATTGTTCAGCATAGTTTTTAAATGGTCTCAGTTTTAAATGCATACTTTAGGCAAAATTTAAGCTGGCATTTAAGAACTATGTTGTTTTTTTTTTCTTTCATTCTTTTCTAAACCCTTCCCAAACATATTTCTGACTCCCATTTGATGTGTAAATGAAGCCCCAAGTCTCTTGAAATCAAAGGACCATCAAGTAAACAGTAGGGTCTATTTATATGGCTCTTTATTTATTACTATTAAGGGATTTTCTATAGTAAAATTTGTTACTGTGATGGAGTCTGTTTTTTTTTCTTTCTCATTCTTATTCCAAAATAAAATGTTACAGTTTTTTTAAATGGCATCAATAAAAAATAAAATCCACCATGAATCTTATTTCATTTTTAACACTGTGTTTGAAATGAAATGTTGCAAAACTATTCCTAAATCAAAGTTGTTACTCCATTTGAAAATGTAAATAAGTGGATTAAGTGAAAAGGCATTTAAGATCAAAGTAATATAATGCATTTATAATAATTTAGTATGTTTCATTCTTTTATTAGTGGTACCCAATTTTTTTTTTACAAAACGACATACCATCACGGATGAGCAAGCTTTGAAATAAAGTTTTGCCTCTAGTGAATTTCTTTTTACTGTAACCAGCTTACACAATTAGGTAGTACATTTTCACATCTTTTGCAACTGCACAATTTTATTTAAGAAAAAAAATAACGTTTTAAATATCTAAATATTGGAAACATTCATACATTTGTGTGAATGTAAAACTACAACAATTTACTCTTTTTTTTTTGTTGTGTTGTAGCATGTACATATATCTGTGCATTCATTTTACATGACCGGAAGCACATGGTTTGTGTTTTCATCTGTCACCAGGGCAGATTTGTATCAATTCTATGCTCTGTGAAGACTTTGAGATAGAAGATAGTTAATATTAAAACAGGGAAACGAACAAGAGCAAGTGTTGGTTAGCAACAGCACGCTTGTAAAGCTTTGAACGATACAGACAGAGGATCTGTCCTCGCAGCCGTAGCTTACCAATTGTCGCCACAGGGGTTCGTTACAAAGAAAATTTGGAGTATCCGTCCATAAATCAAGGGATGGGGGTTCTAACCTGTAACAATATTGTTATGGACGGATAATCCAGATTTGTGACAAGTTAGAACCCCCATCCCACGGTTCAAGGACGGATACTCCAAAATATCTTTGTAACGAAGCCATGTGATGTCACCTTAACAGTACTTTTCAAGGCCGACATAATGTAGCAACAGGGGATGATTTTTTCCATTCAGAATGTTGGAAGAAATAAAAATGGAATCTTTCTGCCTAATTCGAGTGTGCAGAACTAAAAAATGAACCCATCTTTATATTTTGCCAAATAAACTCGCACTAAGCATTTTAACGAGCACCGCCCACCATTTTAATATTGATCTTTGGTCACTCTTTGCAATTTCTCGACCTTAACTTATCTGATGCTATAATTTGCATATTTGTTATATATAGTTATATATAAATGTTTTGTAAAAATTCAGCTTCAAGAAGAAACTTACTTTTAATTGTTTCAGGCACTCGGAAACCTTTCTTTGCTTTTTTCCCCAAGCCCCCCTACCCCCCATGGATACTAGAAACACCAGAACCCTCCAAAGTAAAATGAAATACACCGAAATACACAATTATTTACATATTATAAGCTGTCAAGTCAAGGAAAACAGGATATCTTTATTACACAAATGGAGCTATAAGTGTGTATGTTTGGGATTTTGAACGTAGCTTTAATAATATTGGTGTGGGACTGCTCTGGTGGCCTTGTGGTTAGAGAATCTGCCTCAGATGTGGGATGTTGTGGTTTCAGACCCCGGCAAAGTCTTACCAAAGACTTTTAAAAATGGTATTAGCAGCTGCATCACTTGGTGCTCAGCATTAAGAGGTCAGAGTTGGGACGGTCTGTTCGATCCCATTCTGCAACAACCCTTGTAACATATTCGTTCCATATATTAGTTAGCCTACAACTCTCATAAAGAGTATTCTGATTGGTCAAAAGTTTAAATTCATCTAATGAATCTTTCTATAATGGAAACTGATGGTATGGAAAGAAGAAGCGTGCTTGCAGCAAAAAAATGGCATCCCAAGTTGTTGAGAGAGACCATGACACAAGAAGTTTAGATAAAGGTTTAAAAAACGTATGGAAATGGGAATGACTGGAGTGAAAGGTCGACAGAAATTTAGTTGGTCAGTTTATAAGAAACTAAATGCCTGAGGACTGGCATTTTGTGACATCTGCTCTACGTCAATCACAGTTGGAAGACTATGGAACTGCACCTACAAAAGAAGCTGCATACGGAAAAATTGAAGCTCAAGGCATCTGGAAAAAGTGCAGTTAATTACTATAAGAAGAAAAATTTCTTGCACGAGAGAACAGATGTAGCTCTCTGTCAGAATATGTGCACTGCATGTCACCAATACAATCACCAGCTTGAAAGGAAAAAAGGCTCTCATTGAGAAGGAAAAGAAACGATTGCACATTGAGCCAAAAAAGTCAGTCAAAAGGAAGGCTAAACAAATCTTTGCCAAAGTCGCAAAAAGAGTTCAACTGGAATATCAACAGGTTGTGTTGATTGGAGAAAAAGACAAGGGAATGTATGGGATTATTTGTATATAGTTGATGTACATGGGTGTTTATTTTACAGACTTGAACAGAGAGAAGTATTATATATTTGCAAAAACTGAGAAATTATTTTGACTTAAATAAGATGTGAACAGTGATATGCACATGAAATAACTTAAGCACCAATAGTATTGAAGAACAAATTCATGTGACAATAAATATTGTGAAATAATTCAAGTCAAGTTGAAAATATTTGGTAAGTTTGTTAGTTTTTCAAATGATTATTTTGTTATATATTATGAACATAAGTTGCACCAGGAGCAGTTTTTATGATTGTAAAATGCATTTTTGGTGCTGTCCTTCAAGACCCTGTTGGGGGAGGACCCCAAACCCCCTTTTTCAAATTTTCAGCTTTTTTTGGGAATACCAGACTCATGTCTGATCCAGGTACCTGATCAAATGGAAATTGTATTAACTGTGAACCTGAGCTTCTTTGTTCTAGGTTCACACATGCCAACCCCTAAGAGTTAGTGTAATTATTACTAACTTAAGTGGCAAAAAAGTGTAATCTGAGCATAAAAAGAGCAGTCTATATATTACATGCCATAAAAACAAAAAGATATGAAAAGCTTACATTTATTTTTGCTATTTACCTGGATTCAGCAGTTAAAATTCTTGCCACAGAATGGCTACATCCATGTGGATTAGTAGTTAGTACAGGAGTATAGACACAAAAGAAACTGATAAATTGTAATTTTGCATCATTTTCACAGTTGAATTTTTCAATGCAGGATGATATTTTATATATGTTTATGTGTTCACAGATGCCTGTGCATATGTTCCGGGCTTGATGCTTTGATTTTTAAAATCAGTTAATTATCTAGTGTCAAGCCAGATTCTTCACATCATGTTGTATATACTGTATATATTGTACATCATAGATAGAAGGCCTCAAGGTAGATTAGTTCTGTAACTGATCGAGTTACCTTCTCTAAATAAAGTCTTTATTATTATTATGCATAACACTCGGTAACTTTCGCAAGTTGTAAGGTCCACAAATGATGACTGATGATTTCATCAGTTGAACTCTTATTTCAGTATGTTTAAAGTGTTATTGATTTGTCCATTTCTGGATGCATTATGTTTTTAAGCTTAACAATATTCCTTTTCTCTAACATTTTTCTCTGGTGGCCTAGTGGTTAGAGTGTCAGCCTCGGGTGTGGGTTGGATCCCCAACCGAGTCATACCAGACACTTACAAAAATGATACTAACAGCTAACTCGCTTGGTGCTCATCAGTAAGAGGTTAGTTTTAGGACTGGTTGTCCTGGTGTCAGGAAAATGTGACTGGGTGGGACATCATGATATATGTCTGCGGCATATGTCCCAGTGTTAAACATCACTATAAACTGTCACATTGCAGACATCATGGTGATATGACTGAAAAATTGTTAAAGCTACGTTAAAAATCCAAAAACACATCATATCCAACATAAGTTTAAGTATGTTTGTTTAGCTCAGGACCACTTTCATTTCTCCTTAATATATATCTCCTAGCCTGTACAAAAGGACTTTCCTGACCAGTGCAGTTCATAGTAGGAATACATTTTTTATTCAGTAGTAAACTTTCCATATTAATGACTATGCTATGCATATTATGATAAGTTACCTGTGTATTGTACACATTTTATCACTTATGTTAGGACTGGTCAGCCTGGTGTCAGGATAATGTGACTCGGTGGGACATCATGCTGTATGTCTGTGGCATGATGTCCCAGTGTTAGACATCACTATAAAATGCCACACTGCAGACATTGTAGTGATATGACTGAAAAATTGTTAAAGTTAATTAAAAATCCAAATCATACAGACACACACACACACACTAACATTTTTCAGTCATATAACATCGATCAGTCACAGTGATAAAGCCCATTTATTGTCTTTATCTGGCACCATTTATTTTCAATTTAGACTGGTCTGCTACTTATGAGGGTAACAAAATACTGTAGTATGAATCTGTGACACATGATTTCACATTCAATAAACATGTCTGTTTTCTTCTAACTGTTATACGTAACACTATAAATAGAAAAAAAGGAAATTAGATGAAGGTTGTACAATGAACATGAGACTCGTATTTTTGTTTACAATTTAACAATCAGTCAGTATGTGTACTCTATAATAATACAGAAAGAAGTTATCAGTAGGTGCAGCATGTCATTTTACTTTGGCCATTGAGAGGGCAGTATTCCATTTAGTGTTGTACTTGCATATTAAGTGGGCACAGTCATGGTAGTGTTGAGCGGATAGCATGGTAAAATGGTCTGGCATTCCTTAAAGATATGATAGTAAGCCAGACTTTGAATTGGCATACAAAGTCAAATACCTGAGCTTAGAATCGGTACCAAATTTATTACACTACATGAAATCTAGCTTGAAATATTGATTTTTAAATAGGGAAGTATCGTCCATCATATTGTTATATTGTAAATGTATAGCAAGTTAATTTTAAGCAACAGTATGAACCCCAGTGACGATTAATAGATGTTCACACAACATGAGCCTCAAACTATAATCTTTAATATTTGTCTCGATTTGAGCTTGGAAACATGGTTGGTTTGTTGTTTTCTTTTAATTTTATTTTAAGGGGTAACCAGTTGCTATTTTTATTACTCAGGTTGTCGTGAATGGGTGTATACCCAGGTATCCTGAAACTATAAATAGAAAAATGTGAATAGTTCCTATAAAAATCACTTCACTTTATTTTGCTTTTTTATCGTTATTCAGGCACATACAAATCATAAACATTTACCTTAATGAGTATTATGGTAAAAAATAAATGTATTTTGGTGTATTTCGGTGTTTGAGTATATTTCAGTATTTCTAGTAGCCCTCTCCCATGCAGCATTTTTGCAAGAAAAATCCTAATGATGGGCATTGACAAGTTAAAATTTTATGTTATTCCTAAAACCAATAGCATATATTCATTACAGTGTTCTTGTACATACATTGATGTGAAATCACAATTTAGTTGACCACAATTGCCAATCTAGAATTTTGTTATGATAGAAATTCCTTATTCAGCTTTTCATATTTTACAGGTTTTCCTCTAATTTTGTATTACAGTAAATCTATGGTATAAATTTTGGATGTTGCATTATGAAATTTTGGTTGTCCCAAATTCATGATATTTTCTTAATAATTCTTATTAATTCTCACCAGTTTTGATCAATATTGTTCAGTTAATGAAATAATGATAATTGCGAAATGAGAAAGAGAGAGAAGGAACTGGCACTGAGTTTTCAAGAAGATCATGCTTTGCGGGACCTTTTTTAAAACAGAGAAAAGCTAGGTCAATTTTCTGTTCCCTATACTGATGATATTCATTCAGATTTATACTCACAAGAAACAATAAATGACATGAATTGGTTTTCATTTTCTTCAGAATTCATCAAAATAGTTTTAAATTTATCTATTTTTTGCCTATACTAAACATGAAAAGTTTAATTTAAACACCAATGTCTGTACATACAAATCATGCATAGTGCAGATGATCTGACAGTAAAAATTCACCTGGGTATCTGTTGATCCTATTGAGTGGGTACCTCATCAAAGGGACGTTATATTAAATGTGAAACTGAATTGTTTTGTTGTAAGTTCAGACATGTCAATCCTCTCCCACCCAAGAGTTATATGCGTAATTATTACTAATATGATTGGCAAATAATGCAATCTGAGCATCAAAGATTAAGATATATATTGCATACCATAAATACAGAAAACCGTATCAGAAACATGTTTACTTTTGCTACTTACCTGGATCTGCAGTTAGTTAAAATTCTTGTCACAAATCAGCTAAACCCATATGGATTAGTTGGAGAATACAGACACAAAACAAAATGATAAATTATTTATACACAACGTTCACTTTAACTAGTCTACATAAAATGTTTAACTTTTGAAGGGTCACAAAGTCGACAAATTCTGAATACTGTATTACATCACTATCAAATTCCTCTTTCAAAATTTGTAAAGTACTTTTGATTTGTCCTTTTCCTACATTTTCTACAGTTTAAAAATTTCCCTCTCCTCTAACATTTTTTAATCATATAACATCCACGATTTACATAGATAAATTCCAATTGTTTTGTGCCATTTTTCAATACAGACTGGTCTGCTACTCAAGTGTGTATTAAACTACAACAGATCGGTGGCATATGGTTTCAGATTCAAGAAAACTGTCTGTTTTCTAAGAAATGTGTCATGTTCATTTACTATAAATAGAAAAGAAGTATTGGGTATTATTATATGCTCATTTTTTTCCCCTGTTAACTTTACATTGTCAGAATCGTTCAGTATTCCCTGATACTGAACTCTCGCGACAATACACATATAGCATTCACTTGCATAAAGGAACTACTTTCTATTGTAAACAAACAATGGACGCAGACGCCAACACTTTTGATTTGTACACAAATCATATACACTTGCGTAAGAGGCTCTTTACGTTGTGCTTGTTTAAATTTGTTTCTGAATGAACTAAAACATGTTTCATGGACTGCAGAAAAACTGATTTGGCACATTCTGTGTTGATACAATGTTACGGATTTAGGCTAGCTACATTATATAAAAGACGGAAGATAAGGTCCTTACAAATAACATACAAGTGACAAGGCATATACTGTCTTCTTTAGCTGGTGATAAGAATGGCAAAATAAAATATACTTACAGTTTTGCATCCTGAATTTCCTCAAAATATATTTTCTTAATTCTGCAAATCCGAATTACATGAGCCATGTTATAGGTTTTCAATCTGGATTACACATTTCGAAATTGTGCTGTAATTTCAATGATAAGTGCAATTGCATCCTCCTTACTGCACTCAAAATGAAATAAGCATTAAATTCCATAGCGTCTTTTTGATAATTGCAATTGAAAGACTTCATATTTTTCCAACATTATGATTTCAAACATTCAATGACAGAAACAGAAACACATTTGCAGATGTCAACATGCTTCTTCCAAGCTTATTAAATCTCATGTATTTTACGTGGAATCGTCGCATACAAATCCAGTCAATAATCATGAAATTTCCTAGAATCGAGAAAAATACCAAAATCTATTCATTCCAGATCAAATGGAAAAGTTGTCGCAATGCACATTCATTCACAATATGACTCCAAATTTCAATTTTAACTAGACAATCCATTTTCTTTTGAAAGTTATGTTGAGCACGCAACTAAGTTCAAATTTATCTGGGCAGAGTTATGTGCGCAGTAATAATGTTGATTTGTGTAATGATGAATATGCACTTGTGTATTTAGTTTGGAATGCGGCATACATTCATTTACGTTGTTTCTTGTAGTGTATTGTTTTTATATAATTAAACCTTAGGTAGAATAAAAAAATGAGCATATAATAAAAAAGTTACTGCCTTTGTATGGGAAAATATGAACTCATTTTGTCGGAAGGATATACTGCACTCCCAAGGTTGTGCAGTATTCCATCCCAAAACTCGTTCATATTTTCCCATACAAAGGCAGTAACCTATGAATATTAAACGATTCTGACAATGTAAAGTTAACGGAGCAAAAAATCAAAAAGGTCTCCGAGAATACTGTGGCACAGGCTGGATTTTTCTTCTCTGACTCTGTGTTCTTTAGGTCAGATGTCAGAGAGATAAAGATTTGATGCCTGCAAACAGTTTTGTACTGGGCATCATCTTCAAAATTTAATAAAGTAAAATATAATTGATTGGTTTTCTCATGCGAATCACTAAACCCAATTGCAATGATAAAATGTTGGAAATTAAACGTCTGATATTGCTAAATTATGTGGAGGTCTCTAATTGTATATTTATACCTGCTTGATGTAAAAACAAGCAGGTAGAGATATTTTACCTTTGTGTATTTATCGATCCATGCACCTGTAAAAACAAGCAGGTAGAGATATATTACCTTTGTGTATTTATCAATCCATACACCTGTAAAAACAAGCAGGTAGAGATATATTACCTTTGTGTATTTATCAATCCATGCACCTGTTCAAGTGAATGTATCATTTCTGGTTGACAATTTGCATCATCAGCCTTGTAATTATTTGATGGAATTAAATTAAATGCAACGTGTTGGTCATTTGACTATTATTGGAAATTAAAACGTCATTATGATTTAATAAAAAAAGTGATTAGCTAGTGCTTCTTGTGGAGTAATTAACAAACTTGACTATAATAAAAATTAAATGAAACTAAATTATTCCTGCTCTGCAAATAACCAAATTAAAATTGCAATTAATCTGGAAAAAATGGTCCAATCGAAAAGCAGGGATCTTCTGATATTATTAGCTTGTGCTTCTAATGAACATAATAATAATAATAATGAGGACTTTGTATAGTGCCTAATCTTTAGAAGCTCTAAGCACTTTACAACATTAGACAACACCTATAAAATAAAAAACATAATGATATGATTACAAAAACAAACACCATGAAATTATAAAACATTATATAAAAAAAACATGCTGAGAATATTTAAGGTAGGAAACATTATTAGGTCTTTAAGTTTATTCTTGCAGTCGAAATAAGTGAGTTTTGAGAGCCCTCTTGAATGTGATCACTGTGTTTTATGTCTAAATTCAATGGGCAATTCATTCCACGTTGCTGGGCCCTGGTATGCAAAAGAACCTTTAATATACAGTCATCAAGTGAGACCTGTAATTTACCTGATTAAAGTTGCTCTTAATCTGTAATTAACCCAATCCAAATTTATCTTAATCTGAGAAAGGCATGTATCGCATGATGGCATGCCATTGTAAAGCCTCTGCAGAAGAAACCAACACTAGACCATAACAATTTAAAGAACTACTGCCCAGTTTCTAATCTCCCATTCATATAAAAAATCTTAGAAAAGTTTGTTCTATCCCAGCTTGTATCTCATCTAAATTCAAACAGTCTTTTTAGCAATGTACAATCTGCATATCGCCCTTGCCACAGTACTGAAACTGCTCTTCTAAAAGTAGTTAATGACATTCTTTCTGCATTGGATAGCGGAAAGATTACAGTCCTCACCCTCCTTGATTTTGTCTGCAGCATTTGACACAATAGACCATGATATATTACTTCACCGTCTCCAACATGTATTTGGCATTCATGATACAGCCTTACTGTGGTTCAAGTCCTACTTGGTCAACAGGACACAAATTGTATCTGCAAATGGAATACACTCCAGCCCAGTTGATCTATGTTGTGTTCCACAAGGGTCTGTTCCTGGACCTGTTCTCTTCATTCTGTACACTCAGTCGCTCTCAAGTGTCATAGATCATCATCCAGTGTCTCACCAGTTGTACGCTGATGACACCCAAATATACAAATCTAGCCACCCAACTGAAGTTGATGCTACCATCCAAGGTGTAGAGAGGTGCATTTCTGATGTGAAATCATGGATGACATGTAACAAGCTGTAGATAGATGAATGATGATAAAACTGAGGCCATTCTGATCACAACACAAAGACTTTCTCATTCACATCCTTCACCTCAAACAATAAATATCAGCAATGCCAACATCAAATTCACACAATCAGCACAAAACCTAGGTGTTACTCTGGACAGTACTCTCACATTGCACCAACATGTCATGAACATATGCAAGGCTGCATATCTTGAGCTGAGACACATCAGCTCAATTTGCAAATATCTTTCAGCTGATGCCACTAAAACACTTGTGTGTTCATTAGTACTTTCAAGACTGGACTATTGTAGCTCAATTCTGTCTGGTTCATCTTAATATCCACTCCAGAAACGTCAAAAAGTTCAAAACACAGCTGCTCGGATCATACTTACAGCACTACGATCAGAGCACACCTCCCCGCTGCTCTGTACCCTACACTGGCTATCCATTCGATCCAGAATCAAACACAAAATTTGTTCTCTGTGCTATGTTTCACTGTCGGACTCTAGTCCAACATAGCTATCCGACCTCACCCATGTGTACACACCAGCAAGCTACTTATGCTCCTCTTCTGACAATCGTATACTCATTATTCCCACTATGAAAACAAAGTCACATGGACAGCGTTCTTTTGCATACCAGGGCCCAGCAATGTGGAATGAATTGCCCACTGAACTTAGACACAAAGACACAGTGATCACATTCAAGAGGGCTCTCAAAACTCACTTATTTCGACTGCAAGAAAAAACTTAAAGACCTAATAATGTTTCCTACCGTAACTATTTTCAGCATGTTTTTTATTTTTTAATGTTTTTCTAATTTCATAGTGTTTGTTTTTGTAATAATATTATTATGTTTTTTTATGTTATAGGTGTTGTCTAATGTTGTAAAGCACTTAGAGCTTCTAAAGATTAGGCGCTATACAAAATCCTCATTATTATTATTATTATTATTATCATAATTCTGGTACTAACTAGTTTGAAACCAATTGTGTTTTCTAAAATTTAAAAACGGTATTTTGTGAACACTACATCATCTTTTTGAAAAGGCATCAAACACTTAGTGTAACTCATACTGTTCTGTATTATTGTGCATTTTATGTGAATGTTTCCACAGAGTTTTTATTATTTCAAGCAAGCTCTGAACATCAATCACCTGTCCAAATTGCATAGTTTATATTGATTGATGTACCATCGTAAGGCATTGGCTGTTTTTAAGGCAGGAGAAATATGCTAATAATTTTGGTTAAATGCTTAAAATTAAATAGTTTTGCTTTATTTGAATTCATTTAAAAACTGATGCATTTTTTAGTCCATTCATATGCAGAAATTATATAAATACAATGCTTATGTTGAGTTCTATTAGGATAGTAGTGATTTTATTTTTTCTTTCTGGTATATCATGTTGATTTTTTACTCAGCGATTTGTAGAAATTAGATTTTGCAGTCTGGATGACTGTTGATATAAGTTTAATAATGTACTAAAAACTTGGATTGGAGTTTCATTATTCTAAAGTTGTCTTGAACCTTGATTAGACTATTTTTGCTATTGATTCATTTCTTTCTTTTTGCTCAACAGCATTTTCAGCCATGGCTATCAACCTCGCAGGCCTACTGACCCTAATCGGGTTCTACATTTTTATTCTGGTAATTGGAATTTTAGCATCCAGGAGAAAGAAAAACCAGGGCACCAGTCTTATGGTGTCCTCCATTGTGGCGGATCGGGATATCAATGTAATTGTTGGGATCTTTACAATGACAGGTGGGTTTTCATATAACCACTGTATGACTTTCAGTAAGAAAGAGAGCAACAGGAGAAGTTACGAAACTAATAGGGGATGGCGGGGTATAGTGGCAAAGCCCTCCTGAAGCTGAAATAGTTTATCAGCTCAAATTAGGCTGTCTCAGCTTTATGGAGCAATTTGTAATTTACTTTAGAATTTATTTTGTAACTATATTGTTATGTATTTTTGATTTAATTTATATTTGATTTAAGTTGTGTTTGATTTGATTTGATTGTTTGTGGGTTTTGGAATCTTTTTATTTTCTTTACATGTCAATGTAGTTTAATTTTGTTTACTAGGAATTTGATATTTTCCAGAAAATTCAGTTTGACCTGAATTTTTCCTTACATACCTAGTAATAGAAACACTTGTTTCTATTTTTGACCAGCCAATGTGGGTATATGAAAAAGCTTGCCAGTAGCTTCTCGTGGGTCGGTGGTTCTTTCTGGGGTTTTCCCGGGTTCTTCCTCCACCATTAATACTGGCCGCCATACATAACCTATCATGTGCTGAAATATGGCATTAAACCCCACAACAACAACGACAACTATTTTTGACATAGTTCCTGGCCTTGATTGATTGTCAAGTAAACAATATTTTTCTAAAATGTAAAATGATTGGTTCTTATCAAGGACATACAGGTGCTATGTGACTTTTACATGTAAACATGATCACGTCATCCTCTATTTTGTAATTGGGCATTTCCGAGATTGCAAAATACTTAGTATTAATAGTGATGTTTAGAGAGAGAGATCTCAGAGTCAGGGGCTTTTAAACACTTGATGTCAAGTTGTTTTCTTCTGTTGTGACCAGTATTGAAAATTTTGAGTTATATGTTCAATTTTCTTAAGATTATTTGGACTCTAGAAGATTAATTCGTTTCTCTGGAAATATTATTGTATTCATACAGAATTCTTGAACAAGGACTTTTCTTGATAATTTTATTTGGATTTCCAAGACCGGAGGAATAATTATTATGTTTCTACAAGAAACTGTTGACATCAACACAATACATGCTACAGCATATGTCATTGCCTTCCATCTTGGATTATTCGTCAGGACTCGAACTTGGAATCATTAGAACATTTAAATATTAGGACTTCAAGAATTTTATTTGTGGGTTCTTCTTGTGTTATTTTTGGATTTGATTCTGGAAACCGTAAGTTTTCATATTTTTTCATTTTTCCATGGAAATAAATTGATTGTTATATTTTTCAAAGCTTGTTGTTTTCTCTCTTTCCTGTGTTACTGTTTATTCGAGCCTAAACACTTTACATAAGATTATATTTATTTTATATAAAATTCATATCGCTGAGTTTATTTCCCTGAAAATGTTTTGGGTTCCTTCCTATTAATAAGGAAAAGCTGTATCATGGAGAATCATCTGGTTGATGGTTATTGAATTTGAATCATTACAATATATTCATATTTGGCTAATTAAATATTTCTTGGCTACCTTGCTGATGTGAAAGTTGCTGTTGTTTGAAAAAGAAAGATAATCAAAACTGAAGTTTTATATTAACACAACTAAAATCATCAGTAAAAATAATCAGAACTTAGATTTTGTAATAATAAACCAACTAAAACCAACAATATAAATAATCAGCTTAAAGAAGAGAACATCGCATCATGGTTTAAACATATTCATCGATGCAATTAGAGATGGTGAGGGGAAAAACCTGAACAGAAGATAATGAAGTTCTACTGTATAATTCTGATAATTCTGTACATGTACAGAAACTTTTTATCAATAAATTTCAGATTTGTTCCTTAAAAGAATTTCAGGAAATATACTCATTTTAGTATACGTTTAAAATATGTAATAACTTGCATTTTGTAAGTTATGTCCATGTGCTTTTTCAGTTGTAAGTTTTTCAAACTCTATGGAAAACATTTGACATGTGCAGTTCAAGGGTCTCAATGAGCATTTTACATTTATAGACCAGAAAGCTTTTGGATGTCTGCAGGGATTTACAGATCCTCTTGTCAGACTTCTAGGATAAGATCAAATTCAGTTTGGACAAGCTTATCTTGGCATGCAGAGAACTAGCCTGTGGGCAGGTCTAAAAAATTGAGTGTGTTTTAGATTTTTAACGTAGCTTTAATAATTCTTCAGTGTGACAGTTTATAGTGATATCAAGCACTGGGACATCATGCTGTAGATGTGGCATGATGTCCCACCCAGTCACATTATCCTGACCCCAGGCCGACCAGTCCTAACATTAACCTTGTAATGTTGAATACCAACCAAGGCAGCTATTAGTACCATTTTTAGAAGTATTTGGTAAGACTCAGCCGGAGATCTAACCCGCAACCTCCCACATCCGAGGTGGATGCTTTAACCACCAAGGGCATCGGAGCAGTCAAGTACAAAATTGAGAGAGGGATACAAGCTACAGAAAAAATTATTGAACGTTGGTGGTTTGGGTAATATACAGTAATTCTTTGTGGGCTAATTTACCGATAAGTGGTCTTGTTCAGTTGCTAATGCTTTATGTTTTGCAAAGTTAGTGCCCTATGATCTTGCCTTAATAATATATATCAGCACATTTATTTGGGATTTATATGTAGTACATTCTTCTTTTGCATACCTGGATACAGTTTCATTCAGCAGATTGCCAGCATGCCGTAAGTTTTATGGCAAGTAGGTCTTAATTGCTCAGAATAAAACTTGAGATTTCTTTGACAGATGAATGTTTGTAAATAAAAGGACTTGTCTCCGACAATTAACAATGATATGTTGTTTACATAATAATTACTGTAGACTTGATAATACTGCTGAACAGCAGTTAAATGGACAAAAAAAAGTGTTCTTAAATCCTTCTAAAAAGTTGGATTCTCAAAGTAGTTTGATGCATGTTGTGGTTTTAAACCTGACAACATGATAATTGTCAAGTAAATGGATAATGTAAGTGTTCATTAAATCCATGAGTTATGAGTATAATTAAATCCTTACAAATAGTCTTGCTCTAATTCTCCCTCTCATTTAAAAATGTATCTGTTTCAAAATTATACCTATCCCTTTATCTCTCTATATACATGTATATCTTGCTGTTCCAAGTATATCAGCATTCTAAGTCTTTCTTATCTACATAGCTATTTATGTGCATTATTTACATATATACGCTGCTGGGAAAAAATCTGCCCACCCTATCAATAGTTTGGAAATGAGGGCATTGTTCTTAGACCTTCAAGGGTACCAAATAAGATGCCTCTGGATGATGGTCTCTGCTGATGACATGTTAGTAGTAGGGTACCTCAGGTGACAATGAGGCACACATGTCCTTCTCTGTAGGTTTGGAACCTAATTTGCTGGGCAACTTAGGAAGGGATTATCATCAGAGTTCACCACATTCCAGACAGACAGAATATTTTGGCAGACAGTCTTTCCAAGAGGGGCAAGATAGTTCTTACAAAATGGTCTCCACACCAATCCATAGCATAGTTCAGGCTTTAGGGGAGACTTTGATGGGCTTGTTTGTGACGTGGCTAAACAACAAGCTGCCCTTTTACAACTCTCCAGTCCCAGACCAGAAAGACTGGGCAGTGGACAATTTCAGCTTGAAGTGGGATCATCAGTTTGCATATGCCTTCCCACACTTCCGGATGATTCCACATGTACTTCAGAAAGTAAGGACCTCAACTGCCCAGCTCATTTTGATAGCCACTTATGACCTCACTGATCATGGTTCATTATCTTCTTAATTTGCTTGTAGACCAGCCCAGGACATTACCCAAGAGGAGTAAGCCTTTGTCTCAGCACAATATAGCCCACAGCTTCTCTGCTTTCATGCTTGGCTCAGTTTAAATGATGTCTCTGCCAGGACATGTTTTTGAGCAAAGTTCCGTGGTGCATCATTCAGTTCAGGAGACAGGCTTTGTCCAAATTCTTTGATGCAAGGTGGAGAATCTTATGAAGTTGGAGCAGTAGGAAACATTTAATTCATTGCTGTCCCACCATGAGCACAGTGGCTGAAGTTCTTCTCTTCCTTTATGAATAAAGAAAAGGCTGCTGTCAGGGCTTTAGGGCAGCCCTATCCTACACACTCAAATGTTTTACCTGATCAGGTATTACAAGCTGTATGCCTAAATAAAGTCTTTCTTGTGTCCTATGATGTCTGTCTTAAACCCCATATGAACCTTTGGGTAAAGCTTCTTTTGAGAATGTTATCCTGACGACTTTTTGCTTTGCTCATTGTCTACATGATGAAGGTTTGAGCTTCATGTCCTTTCCATAGGGCAAGGCTGTCTAAGGTTTATTGGAAATTGCAAGTCATTTTCTCTCCATTATCTGTCAGGTTTCTTCCCAGCATCCATTGGTTACTGCACTCCTGATTATCAGACCTGCCAACTCTTACGATTTTGCCGTAAGTCTTACGAAAATTAACCTAAATACATACTTACGGCATGCTAGCAAAAATTACGGAAAAATTATAATTGCCGAAGAATCCAGATAATTGGTTCATCCGTGTTTTATTTGGATCTGGGTTTCATTGTAGAATTAGTAAAATTAGTCAGGGAACCAGACTAACTTTACAACAGCACCCCAGACGCTTTAAACTGCACCTATTTGTTCATGCGAAGTGTCTGCATGATCCAACTATTGATTAAAGAATTTTTACAAATAGCATCCAGAAAATGATGCATGTTTAAGACGAAAGGGAAAATAAGCTTCTAAAAAAGTGTTAATAATCAAAACAGAAGATAAAAAAGGAGTATTTAGATTCTTGTGAATAAAATCTAGAAAGGACACAATTACGTTTATTGGACATCACATACCAATTTGAGTACGTCTCTTGGTGGGAGATATGATTGCCATCATCATGTGGAATCGAAAAGAATTTCCAAGAATTATGTCAAGTTGAGAGATATCAACAAGTCATTGAGCTGCTGAGGGTTTGGAACTAGAATTTGTGCAACTGTACTAGCGGTAAATGAAGTCTACGTTTACATTACAAACTTTTCAGTGAACATAATGTTTATTGTTGATGTGTCGAACTTTTAATTATGTTTTCTAGCTTTACCATAGCAGTTATTGATATTTTGTTACATCTTACTGAAGAGTGACCGAGTGGTCTAAAGCGCTCTCCATTACGTATCACTGCCATCTCACCTCTGTCTGCGTGGGTTCGAGTCTCAGATTCGGCTATTGTAGGTATGTGAGAAAGCTTGTCAGTAGCTTCTCATGGGTTGGTGGTTCTTTCCAGGATTTTCCTGGGTTCTTCCTCCAAAATTAATACTGGCCACCATGTATAGCCTATCGTGTGCTGAAAAATGGCGTTACACCCTACAGCAACAACAACAACAACACCTTACTGAAAACTGGTCAATTTTACAGAAAAAATCAACTGCCTTACTGAGACAGACTCATCAGGTTCGGCAGGTCTGGATTGTGATCTCCAGTCTCAGTCTCTTCTTTGCTGGGGATGATCAAGATAGATTTTTGTGCTCAGGACATTTTTATTTGGCACCTTCTAATGGGAGATGAAAGTGTAAGAAACATCTTTTCCACCTCTTCAAGGGATCGGTCGATATTTTGGCTTTCTTCATTGAGAGGTGCATTACCATGACTATCAAGAGAATTTATCAGTCCTTTACAGAGAGTGTATTTTCATTCATGATAATTAGAGCTGATGAAGCTTGAGCTATTGTACCATGTGGATCAGTTTAACTCGTGCATCTTTGGAGGATATGATGAAAACCTCATTGTAGCATAACCTTCTCTACCTTCTACCTTCACTCATAGACTCCCTAAAGTGAATGCGTAGTCTTTGGAATGATAATAGTAACACAAGAAGTGGTCTATATAGATACCATCCAGCAGTACTCTGCATTTCACCAGTAAGGGTGAGCAGCATTTAGCAGTTGGTGGGATCACAAGCCACCCACTAAACTGGCAAACTCAGCTATGCATCAGAAACACTTTATGCATTACTGATATTAGGTAAGGTGGAGGTAAGCTAATTTTAATGATGTAATACTTACCTGTTATTACCAGATTCATTTCTCCTGCCCTACACAGATAACAACAAAAAAGAATGAGGGTTGGTCCAGGGTAATGGGATGTATATTGGATCTTTCTGGAAGTCACCCTATTGGTGGACTAATTCTCATGCTATGTTTGAGGGTATTTTCCAACCAGAAATGAGTGAGCTACACAACCGTATCAGATAAGTATTACATCGTTACAAGTTGTGGTACCCCTACCCCCTCCCAACATTTTGTTTTCTTAGCTTCCTTGAACAGCATTTTAAAGAAGGTACATTGCTCAGGATAACAATCCATCACTTATGATGCTGGTCACTTTTCATAGTTGTAATGAATACCATTATAAAGAGAGAGCACAGGAATAAGAAATTGAAAACTGTAATGTCAGAAAGCAACATACTAACCAAATTTGTGATTGATCAACTGCCATGATGGCCTTTGATTTTGAGATAAATATGAGCCTGGTAAGTGATCTCAGACTCGTTTTGGACTGATGTACTACTTTTGTTTTGAATTAGCAAAGATTGACTGTACCTATTTATTTTTGTGAAGGAAAAAAGAAACTTTTGATTATGCTATTTTTTGTTTTTGTTTTCCTTAGCAACAACTGTTGGAGGTGGTTACATTAATGGAACAGCTGAATCCATAGCAACATGGGGACTTGTTTGGACCCTAGCCCCCTTTGGTATTTTTATTGGACTAATTCTTGGTAATTATTTCTCTTTTTTATTACATTTATCATATGTTCAGCATGTTTTCGATCACTTTCTAGTTACAGTTCAAACATTTATTCCATAATAATTTTTAAATGCTCTGTAATTTTTGGACATCTTTTGACATGAATTTCATTTATATGCTGAAGTTCTTGGAGACAATTGTAGTTCTACAAATTTGGTAGGATAAGAGAGATTGACTAATGCTTTCTGAAATTGGATATTAAATGGCTGGTTTGTCATCGGAATTAGCCTAGATATATATGATTGAAACTGTCAGAGTTTGTGAGAATCACATTTCATAAATTATTAGGTCACTGACCTAACAAATAACATTTGTTTATTACTCCTGTTACTCACCTGTTGAAACAAAATCTCAATCTTTAAACCATTAAAATAATACAAAACTGTTGAGATCACCCTTTATTAAAAGATGAAAGTGTTGAAGTCAAAGTTGTCAATAATACTCAAACCTACACTCAGTCATATAATATTATATAGAAATTTTAGTGGATAATAACACATTATTTTTAAAAACTAACCAGGCACAAAATTTTCTACTCCTTTAACATGTTTCATTTATTTTGAATTTTATAAGGATTGGAATGTAATTTAGTTTGCTGTTATAAGATTTGTTACTAGACTGTACAAACTGGAATCAGTTCATTGGTTCTTTTAGTTATATACGTTTAAGTCTGACTTTTTAATTATCCACCTGATATACTATGCTACTTTAACTGCCTTGAAAATTTATAATGATTTAGTTTTCTATTAGTCTTAGATTTGGTACCAGACCATACAAACTGGGATCAGCGATTGGTTCTGTTAATGAGTGAGAGTGTTTGGTTTTCTGACCGTGTAATCTCTTACCTAGTGCCAAAATACGTTACTGCATTTAATCAAGATTTGTCCTGTCATATCTATTTTTATTTTGTTTTTCTTAAAGAAAAACTATAACCAATCTCAGTTATAAAATGCAGGATTTTTATGGCTGGTAGATGATGGTAAGAGATTAAAGCATGCCAGATTATTTTGCTTGATGTGTGAAAATGTGTTTTTCAGTATGTTTACATTTTTTTGTAGACTGAAATAATACAAAATTTGGCAAGTAACATCAATTTTCATTTATTAATGTGCATGTAAAGGGTGAGTACTTTTTAATGTGAGAGATAGCCATAAGATGCATGCAGCTGATTGCATGGAGTTGGATTTTTCATTTATTTCATTTTCAGATGCTGAAATTTTTCATATGCTTTTCTGCAGAAAAAAAAAAAATTCCCCTCCAAAAACTTGCAGAAAATATGTCATTTACAAATACTGAAATTCTGTTTGGATCCTGGATCTTGGTCATATTTGTTATGAATACAGTGGAACCCTGCTGTAAAGCACGTCATTATAACATTTAGATCACTTCTTGGCTCCCAATATGTTTAGCTCAACTCGACATGGTAGACTATTGTACTACTCCAGAAGATGTCTGCATCTTCACAGATAAAAGCACAAACAGATGTATATCCTCATTCAATGTCAGCCATTCTTTCTTCCTAGTGCCTAGGCAGCAGTTTGAAATGGGGTTTATTGTACCATCCCCACAGGTTATGGGGCTAAAGTAAAGGGCTAACTTTGTATTTACTTGTACATTAGTAGTCAAGTTTTCACAGACATTGGTTATTGTGACCAATATTTTATTCTTCACTCGTATTATGTAGATTTTGTGGTTAAATTTTATTCTCAGCTTTGTTCATGATAGAATCATCAAATTGTATGATTATTTATATTCTATTATTACTAGACTGTTATGTCAAAAGAAGGTCACAATAATCAACATTTCACATTTTACTGGCTTAGGGTTAGCACATAAACAAGTATGTCTTTTCACCCTGTGTGTGTTTGTTTTCTAACTAAATTTGTGAAACCTGGTGAGGGGATGCAACTTGATTATTACTACCTCCTTGTACAAATTACATCACTTTCATTATTTTTCATGATTCATTTACTTTACTCAAAAATTTTAAGTTTATTTCTCAAGTTCTGTTCATGTTAAAATATTTAAATAATTATATGCATCTGTATTAGTACCACACCCTTACCAAGAAAGAGTGTCACTGTGACCTACATTTCATGTTTTTACTGGCTTAGGTTAAATTTTCGCATGTAGCTCATTGCCAAATTGGTTTTTAGCACCCTGTATGTGTGTGTGTCTATATATATATATATATATATATATATATATATATATATATATATATATTCTGTTGTCAAATAATCATTGAAATTTGGCTTGGGAATGTATTTTGATGAGTAATATACCCTGATCATAAACATAGGTCAGTGTGACCCGTATATTTTGATTCATTAACTTGGATTCAGTCACAAACACTGTTCATGCCAAAAGCATCAAACCAGTAATTGTATGAGCCCATATTAGTAACACACCATTAAAACAGAGGTCATTGTGGCTTACATTTCATATTTGTTGTTGCAGTTTGTTCATGACCACATTGGTGTTTTATCTGCTGTATAATACTGTTAAACCTGAAATCATGAAAGGATACATCTTGATGAGTACTACATATTCAACTTAAAAGTAAATCATTATGACCCATATTTCACCATTCACTGAATTTAGTTTAATTTTTGTAGTAGGATTTAATAGCATGTCAAAATAATGGGGCTTCACAGTGGCCCATATTTCAAATTCTACTGGCTTGAGTTAAGTTTTGCATTTACCTCATGACCGGAATGGTTTTTGACATGTTGTGTGCATTGTCCAATATAGAATCTTGAAACTAGGAGATGCATCTTGATGAGCATTTTAGACATAGGTTGTTATACTCCATATGTTATGCTTCACTGATTTGGCTTAAATTGTGTTTTAAGTGTTCAGGTATTCTTCATAGTGGAATCATGAAATTTATGATATGCATCTTTGTTAGTACCACATCGTTGCAACAAAAGTGGCTCATCATGACCTACATTTTATATTTTATTGGTTTTAGTTAAATTTGTATATTTGGCTCATGACCACATGGCATATTATGTGCTGACTCTCCATCGTAGAAATATGAAACTTAGTGAGTGGATGCATCTTGATAAATTGGACATCTTTATTGCCAAGAGAGGATTATGTGACCTATGTTTCATTATTCATTGACTTTGTTTAAATTTGTTGGTAGTTTAAGATAGCCCCAGGTTAGATTTAAAAGATATCTCAAAGCTATAAGTTCCTCAATTTCAATGAATTTATTTTTTATTATCTGTCAGCCAAACTGATGTTTTGTGGTGCAGTCAGGACATCAGATAGGAAGTCATGAAGTGACCATATTATAATTGTGAATTTACAACGAAGTGTGTGATTTTTTGGTTTTCTTGTATGTTTTAATGCATGATTTTGTTAAACTTTAGTTGTTTGGAAATTTTAGTGTGAATGCCACAATCATGCACCATAGACCAGACCCATTATTGATCCCTATTTGTTGGATATTTGTTGTAGGTGGTGCTATTTTTGCCAAGAGGATGCGAGACCAACAATACTTGACAATGCTTGACCCCTTTCAGGAACAATACAATAGCCTTGTTGTCTTCCTGGTATACCTGGCCACTTTGTGGGGGGATGTCTTCTGGACTGCCTCCATACTGTCCGCACTAGGTAACTGGAATGTTTCATTCAGAAAAAGTTCAGGGAATCTAAAACGAAAGCATTTAAAATTAGGATAATTTTCTAACAAAATAATGCTTCATTGGAGCTGATTGCATGAGATATGAAAGTGACAGGATGAAATTATCCTGAATAGGTAAAGATCCTTTATACAGTAGAGCCTTTGAGTAACTGTACATTTTCATTTAAATGTAAAATTCAATTAAAATTTTTGACTGTCGGTTCTACAGGTACTTTGATCTATGAATAGGTTTTTAAAGGAAAATGCAGCCTTTAAACTTGTTATTGCCCTATTAATGCTCATCAAATTCTAAGTTTTGTACTAAAATTTCCGAAGTTGTGGCATGTCATATGATCAAAATATCAGTGGAAAATTAATTACGACAGGGATACAATGTTGTGGCTATTGCCAGGTTTGCTGAGATGAACTTAATCTGAAATACTCCTTTTCACATCTCTGAAGATAATAGTAGGCTTGTACATGTTTTTATTCAAGGTGGCATTCTTCAGCTTACTTGTGTATTTGTGTGTTTGCAAACCTTTTGCAAACTTACCCAAATTCTATGCAAGAGTCACTGTTATCAATAATACAGAATCCATGCTGGAGCAACTGTTCGCAATTATACAGATTCCAGGTAAGAGTCTCTCAGCAGGGACAAGTCTAAGTGCCATCATCAGTAGGAATCTGACCATTGCTGTCTGCACATTGGACTGGTTTAATTGTAACCATTTTTCAGTAAAATGTATCAGAGTTATTTCCCCTGTTTGACTTTGAATTGGCCCTTCAGCTGCTTCTTTCAAGTTTTCTTTCTTTCAACAGGAACCAGTTTAAGTGTCATCATTAATATGAATCTCACCATTGCTGTCTGTACATCAGCTGCCGTGACTATCCTGTATACCATGATTGGACAGATGATCTCCGTGGCATACACTGATATAGCACAGTTGATACTAATAACATTTGGATTGGTATGTCTCTTCATATATCTGTGATACCTGACACTATGAGGAAATTTCTTGCAGAAATATGGACTATCTCAGCTGTACTTCTTGAGATCCATTTCTCACTTGACAATAAAGACTTGCAAAATTTTAGGGCATAACCAGCTATGATCATGGTCATCAAGAGGTTTACTTTTCTTAACCATACTTGATGGTCAAGTATTGTAATGGCCAAGACTAGATTACATGAGATGTTATTGGATGTGGAATATTGCAAATGGCTGCCCTTACAAGATACCACATGTTTTGTGTGTTCTTACTGATAACATGAATCAGTCAGTCTCTCATTAAAATGCACCTAGAATTAAAATTTGCCCTTGGCAGTGTCCAAACCCGCTTACATTTATTGAGGTAAATTTTAGTTCTTGGCCCATTTAAGGGAGGAACATCAGATTGGAGCAGCATATGGCTGGATCATACTGCAGATTGCAAGCTACTAGCTTTTTTCCACTATTAAAATCTCCCAGGGACAAGCAATTTTTCAACCTACAGTAGTTGCTCTGTGCTATTGAATAAGCTTAGTATTTATTCCAGTTATTCTGCAACTATTTTAATGTATGGTCAAAGGGAACTGAAAGAAAACTTTGTTTGCATTTTGCAATAATTTAAATGCGTGACTTCAAAAACATTTGACAGACTCACTGTCTGGTGCTCCACAAATGTATCACATATGTATCCTAGTTGTTTGGATTATTTATCCTAGTTATTTGGGTTATGTACTCTAGTCAGTTGGATAATGTATCTTGGCTGTTTTGATTATTATCCTTGTTGTTTGGATTACATATCTTCGTTGTTTGGATTATGTACCCTAGTTGGTTGGATTATGTACCCTAGTTGGTTGGATTATGTACCCTAGTTGGTTGAAGGAGTCATGATAGCATCGGACTTATAATCCAAAGATCATAGGTTCGATATCTGCCCAGTCCAACATGGGTCAGCTGCCTCAGTGTGTACTTGTTAACACAAGGTTTCCACCATTTTTAATAAAGAAGCTTAACTCTGTAAAAACTCTTTAAATTGTAATCACAGTTACCTCCCATATACTTGGCATTGTTTAGTATCTGTATCATATTATCATATCACCACTGTATTGGGCTATATGCTAAAAAGTTCATCTGAATGTAACCTAATCAGTTGTAAAACCTTTTTCATTTTGCTGCATATCACAAGAAAATTGTGCACTTTTAAAAGATGTAAGAGCTTGAAATCTCAACTTGCATTTTCAACAAATAACTCCGATTTTCTGTATGCTGGCATTAATGCTGAGCCCTGATTGTGATGAAGGCATTTGTGTTCACTGAATACATTCCCTAATTTAAAAGATATGCTGTCCTTTAAAAGATATTTTTGATTATATTTATGTCTTTTGGATAGGTTTCAAGTTCATTTTAATGTTAGAATATCCTATATTATCATTAATACAGATACGGTGTTTGTATGTGTCCTTGATATTATTTATTTAATGGCAGTCCTAATTTGTGAGATTCTGTGTTTGAATGATTTTCTTTTTTCTGACTCATCATTTTATTGCTGTAGAATTTCTTTATCTGTATTTGGTCTAATTATCATATTGATAAAAATAATTACCTGCACATAGATAATTTCAGTTGCTTGTTGTGGGTGGTTATGTCTTAGATCTTTGCATACACTCACACCTATAGGGTATGTATTATTTTATTTCTTAAGTAGATTTGTAATGCCTGGATCAGTAATGAATGTACTATATTTATTTATAATTAAAGTTCATAATTAATTATTTTGATGAATTCAATATATATGTTAATGTACAGCTTATTATTTGCACATTTATTCATATGAAGTGTCTGACATTGTACAGGTCCTGAGTGTACCATTTGTTTTGACCAACAGTGAAGTTGGGGACATAGGTCAATACAAATATCAATGGCTGGGCTCTGTGGATGCCAGAATGAGTGGACAGTGGATTGATCTCTTTATAGCAATGGTAGGATATATTTGTGACTGGTTTTGTTCTTTGTTCTTTTACAGGTTAATGACATGCTGTTCACTATATTTTAAAGCAATGCATGCATTGAGCCAGTTAGAATGGTATTTCTCCTTCAGTTGTATTCCCTGATCCAATTATTGTTAGGAATATAAGCCATACTGCTAGTTTCAACACAAAAATTTAGTTTTCAATCATCAACCTTCATCACAGTTCTTGGATGACTTGCGCATTGTGTAGGAAAGAAGCCTATCTATTGATCTTAAGTTCAGATGGTGACAGTTAAGGCACCCGACTGAAAAATGACAAATGGCTTTTGAATAATTCTGGACAGAGAGCTTGTGGAAGGTGTGCACTTAAGCTGTGGAAGGGACCTATTGATTTCTGGGTCAGAGGTCAAGGTTGTTATGGTGGAGGGTGTTTAAGGATTCCTACCATAAAGTATGTTTTGTGATCCCAGGCGGGGAGTCAGTGCATGCAACTCAGATAAGCAATTTTTTTATAGCTGAGAATAAAGTACTGTAATTCAGATTTAGAAAAAGTGTTAAAAAAATGTTTTTTTTGAAGCATGGAATGAAAAACATCTGCTTGACTTGGTACAGTCAAACATTATCAGCATACAAACACAGGCACATCTTACAAAAATACACAAAGTTTCTGTCGTTAAAAGCCACTTGATATTGAAATTTAGTATTGACTCAGAGTTGCCGACTTTCTTGCTCTCAGTAGTTCATTAATGGGTTTGAAGGCGGTAAAAAATTGTTTTCACACTCAAACTTTACTGAAAAGTTTTGTTGATTTTGTCTCAGCATTGAAAATGATATTTCTTCATCTGTCCAGATGCAGGGCTGTGTCACCATGGTGATGTTGTTTTTGGAGTACATGTATTTACAAAGTATCAAATTTTGCCACTTGCTGCTGCATTTCACCAAGTCAGAGTCAGTGAAATAAGAATTCTGAAATTTGGCTTTGATCACTTTGCAGATGGCTCATCCAAAAACCAAAGATGCATTTTTAATTTACCGTTGAAAATGAATCACACTTCCATATGGATCTTTTAGTTCCAAAATTTGATCACATTTTGTATATGTACTACTCATCACAAACTCGCCAGTAATCTTTAATAAAAATGTCATACAATTTTTATTGAGGCCAGCAAAATGTAATTTATTTATTCAGAACACATCTTAGATTAACATAGATTTAAACCAAATGGGCTGCTGCACTTGTATTTGCAAATTAGCCAAATGAGCTCTCCCATGTCAGTGTTGAAAATACTAGCATGCACATAATCACACTGAGTTATCATCAGTCATTTAGTTACTCTGTAGAACAGTAGTTGCTTGCCTGGGACAATTAACTGTAAATGAAATTTAGGCACAAAGCTTTGCGAATCATGACTATTCAGTGCTGATCAGATTACAGCCATATATCAGTGTGTCAGGAAAACTCTTGGCTCCTTTCTTTTCATAGGATTAACTGGAAATTATTTTTTTTATAACCACAACAGTGTGTCTGGGAGTTTTGGAGTAAAAATCAAGTTTTTCGCTTGACACTTATTAATCTGGCAGATAAACTGCATTCTTTAGGGGTGAAACAATATATCTGTGCCATGAACTGATATGATTCACGATACACAGCCTACAAGACAATAATTATCAATACACATTACACATATTAACTTGGTCTTTCCATCTTTAAAAGGCCTATTAGTGGTAGGTGGTGTCCTTTCATGTGATTTACTGGTTGTATTTCCAGTATGAAGATTACAGACTGACATATACTTAGCAACTATTTATATGCCATTCTTTTCTGTGGCAAGACAACAAAAACACTATCAAACAGACTACCTGTCTGTCAGCTGTCAGTGATTTGTATTCAGCATTTTAGGTCATGTAAGGCTGCACCATCTGATAGATGCTCAACTCACTTTAGCCACAGGTATCTTCATTCTGATAATTTTACTTTTTAATTTCATTTTATTTTGTTCTTATTTGTTCAGTTTATCTTAACCCTAGTAGGGAAATATTGTTTTGTATCAAATGATCCCCAAGGGCTAAATTGTTTGAGAAAAGAAGTGAAAATTGCATTCTACTTTCAAATTGAATTTACTTTTAAATTGAATGTCTGATTGGCATGCACTGGTATCTCCATTAACACTTTCCCAGCTCCAATAATCGGACATACTTAATAACTTAAAAATTTATTATCATCATGATATCATCAGCCTGCATTTGCAGAACAAAATCCTCATCTGAAGATGAACTATTGCTGGGAATCAGCCATTTGGTGTTTTCTTGTTAGCCTTTTCTTAACCAAGCATTTGTAAAACTTCCTTGATGCAAGTTAAAACTAACATAATGCTTGTTCCTGGGCACAATGTGCCAATCAGATTTAGTTGAACAACCATTTATTTCATGTGACTAGCAATGCCAATGGCAATTTATAGGACAAATTTACTCAGTGCTGTAGTTTCATCATGTCTGTCAACAGATTCAAGACATACAGAATATTGTAGAGTAAAACCTGTTATGAGAGACCGCCCCTTCTGCCAACAAAAAACGATCTCTCAAGACAAGTGGTCTCTCATAACAGGTTTGTACAGAAAGACCAGTTTCCAATGTCCAGTTTCAGAACAATTTATCGAAACATAACTATAATCACTGTACATATATTGTTTTTTTAATTAATAGTTCTTTCTAAAATATTGTATGCATTCATTTGAAAATAAAATTATATAGCAATAAGGATATACTTCTCTCATTAAACATGAAATTACATTTACATTTGAAGATCACATGTATATGTATAGCACATGAAATCATTTTTTCCTTGAGAACACCCTAAATTTGTTTTACCAACATTTAAAGCACATTTTTGTGAGTGGTCTGCTCTTTTTCACTTCTTTCAGTTACAATAATTATTTTCTGCAGTGTTAGATTTGTCTCATTTTAATTGGCGGTTATTTCATTGTTATTAAGGTACTAGGTGTCAACATTAATAGTGCTCAGTTGTAATATCAACTGTAAAGATGGTTTTGACTAGGCTTTGGACAAATATAATAAATCTATACATGTGCATTGCATATCTTACAATTAATGAAATAAAAAGAAACAGTTATTTCATCCAGAAACAGAATCATTTACTCAGAGACAAAAGTCAACAGCTTAATTCAAAGAAGACTAAGTGTGCAACCTGGTTGCACTGACTTGAATAGACGAGAGCTTGGTGACTGGGATGTAATCACTAACATCTCGGGGAGAAGAAAACAACAAACACAACAAGCCTTTTACACTATCAGTCGAATGCCTCAGATGATTCCCACTTGCTGATTTAATAGACAAAGACCTTATTTACCCCCAGGCAGTATGGATTAACTCAAAAGACGAACAATATACCTGAGCACTAAGTTAATTTGGGTACTAAAATGGTAAATATATATTAGCCTGGTTTATAGTCTGTACCATCTGTTGCTATATACAGCTTCCTTGTATTTTCATTCGTGTTCTGATCAGAACAAACTTTACTAGTCGAGAGATTGTTGTTACCAATAATTACATAAAGGTCAGTGGTGTCTGTCGCTGTTCTCACAGTATGGATGCTCGTTCATAGAGTTGGATACAGCCGGGAACCAGGCTAAGTACTTAAATACTCTACAGGTACTTTTAGTCTGGTTTCCAATAGAAAATATGAAACTCTAAAGGCATATCTACAAGATGTCAGATTCCGGTAGCCAGTTTTTTGTTGTTGTTGCAGACAAGCGGTCATTGGATTAAATAAATGTCTATGGAATTTATACCCATTTTTATAATTGCAATCATTCATAGCAGTGTCAAAACGCATATTTTGCCAAGACATCATGGTTGCTGGTCATGTTCAGCAGGTGGTCGCTCATGACATTATTTATATAATCAATCTGTGCATTACAATTGTGGTTGGAAATGAGGTAGGTGTTTGCTCATAGCAGAGGTCGCTGATAACAGTTTTTACTGTACTCACAGTTTCTGACAAAATAAATCATCTTCCTATCAATTTCTTGCAGGTATTACCCGCTGTAAGGGCATTCAAGATTGCTAGTTTGACTAATAAATGGCTGCCCTATTTCAACACCATATGGTGTTGGCAAATTCCAGTGCTTTGGCATGCAATGCTTAGACCCTATGCCCCAACATAAATGTCCAAATATCACAAAGGGGCAAAGGTCAGAGGAAACTCTGACTCTGACTTCTTTATTCCGAGCAAGCTGTTGCATAAATAATTACCATGGAATTGTCCGGGGAAGGGAACAATTTTACAAACCACAGCGCTTGGTATTAATTTTGTAGATGGTTAGTGTTGTCATGCCATTTTTGTTTTAACTAACGAAAATGGGTTCATGTGCCTGCAACAGCTGTCAACGATGAATTCTCAATTGAAAGAATAACTTGGCAAATGACTAATACAATTTTTCTTGACTGCTGAAGATTAAAATAACTTGGATATGGTAAGTATCATTTTGTATCATTACATTCCTAGCATCCTTTGTCCAGGCATCCAGACTATTGTAAACCAGTAATCTCCAGTCAAGCATGCACTACTGGTGTCTCTTGAAAGTAATTTTTTGGTAGCTTCAGACTGTTGTTTGTGACAACAGGTCATTATGATATACATGAATTATTATGAAATAATAACAACACCATGCTTGAGAATGACCACTGATTTCTTTTCTAGCATGTGATGGAAAAGGCCAAGGCTGTTTGACTTTTGAGTCTTGGTTAGGGAAATATAAGATTCACAAAGCCATTAAAGAAACAGGTTCAAATCAGTGCTGTTGTCAAGTATTTGAATGACAGTATAATCCTGTGATTCTTTTCTATGTTTGAAAGGTCCATTTTCTTAACAGTTGTTAAAAAATTGTAAAAATGTTTCAGACATTTGGAACTATCCCATGGCAGGCGTATTTCCAGCGAGTGCTTTCTGTACGAAGTGGGCACCAGGCACAAGTGCTGTCCATGGTGGGAGCAGTTAGCGCCCTGGTTTTGGTCACACCATCGTTGTTGATTGGGGCAGCATCAGTTTCTGCTAGTAAGTTAAACAGCTGTGTTTTGTCCCAGAAGTTCCAGAAACTTGTTTTGTTTTATTTTCTGTAAATTTTAAAATTAAGGAAATGAAATTCAGAAAAAATTCATGCGCATTACAATAAATGATTTAAATATTTTTATGTCACCTGGACAAATTTGTTGTTGTTGTTGTGGGGTTTAATGCCATTTTTCAGCACATGATAGGCTATACATGGCGGCTAGTATTAATGGTGGAGGAAGAACCCGGAAAACCTCCGGAAAGAACCACCGACCCATGAGAAGCTACTGACAAGCTTTCTCACATACCCACATTAGCCGATTCCGACACTCAAACCCATGCAGACAGAGGTGAGATGGCAGTGATCCGTAACGGAGACCGCTTTAGACCACTCTGCCACTTGGGGCCCCACCTGGACAAAGACCATCTGAGTTAATGTCATTGCTGTGTCAGCATCTTTCATGGTAAGCTTATCAAATATGTGTCACATTTTAAAAAATTGTACTTTGTGAAATGCATTGTAGAACATAAAAGTAAATCATATTCTTTTATGTTTTCCCCAAAACCACTGGGCTAGTGTTTATCAAACCTTTTAAGATTTGACTTTACGACATATTCAGTTCAAGTTTTCTCTTGGGTGGCTTCATTAATAACCATTTGGTTTCAACAGCTAAACAGAAATATAATGTATTTTTGGCATGGAAGAAATTTTCTGGCAATTGTTTGGCTTCTATATCAACAAGTAGAAAATATATTTCTGACTTCTCCAAAAATAGAAAGCAAGTGGTCAGTTTTAATCAGACTTTGTAGGAATGTTCCTCATTACATGATGTATCTCAGCTGTTTCCTCTACAACGATTTAGTTTACAGAGAAATCAGGTGGAGAATGTTTGATCTTCTTAGCAACTATTTTGTTGTTGCAAAAATCAGGTGGAGAGTATTGTATCTTTGACATCTTCCCAAAACCACTGGACTAATTTTTGATCAAAGTTTTTAGGAATATTCCATGGGTTTGTTCTGTCTTAGTTGTTTTTCAGATAAATGTTGGTTCAAATGTTTGAGTCATGCTCAAACAGAATTGTGACTATGTTAAAAGATCAACAGTTTAGCTGATCTATTTTATGAACAAGTGATTTCAAATTATGTCTATTGTGTTCTATACACATTGTCAACTTTGCAAATCATGCATAATCAAACCTGTGTATAATGTTCACCCAAGGGACCAAATTTTTTATCTTTTGTGGACAGTTTTATATACAAGTGAAATATTATGTAAACTATAAAAGGGTGGGTATATAAACTATCCTTTATGAGGGTGCGTCGTTTATATACATAAACTTTAAACAGAAGGGGATCATATACATTGTTCTGAGTAGGTGTCCTTTATATAGAAGTGAATTATTATTACAGGTTCATAATACTGTACTTTATAAACAAGTGTACATTTTATAGAGGCATCCACTTTGGATGGCTTTACTACTTTAGACCTCCCATCTTTAATGACTGACTGTATTGCCTCATGATCACTTCGTGACTAACTCAGATAAATGTTACAGCTATTGACATAAATTTACAGATTTTATAGCAAAATTAAAGTATAAGAGTTATATTTCTTTTCCAGCATTACTTGGCAAAAGGTTGATTGAGTAGTCACATGGGCATCACTGTACATATCTATTTATCCATCTATACATACATCCATACCCTGGAGAAATGCATAGCCGCCAAGTGTCCCATTTTTCCAGCATTTGTTCCATGTTTTGGACCTGAATACATGTATATGTTTTTCTTGTTAAAAATCTGATTTTTTTAAATTAAAAAATTAAACTAAAACTTTCTTTACAATTTTCTGTTTAGAATGGACACCCAGTTTCATTCTGATAGTAAATGAATCGTATATATATAGGGATATAGAGTTCTAAAATATTATTGGTTCATTTGAAATCAAGGCTACCATACCAGTTGTTAAACACAGTATTGTACAAAGCAGTTGCCACTATCACCACATCTCATCCCTCATAATATTCAACTTCTTGTTGTGCCGATAAGGAAAGCAGAAGAATCAGAATTTCTCCAGCAAAAAAAAAAGAAAACAGAACTGGAAGGACAATTTCCATCTTGTAAAGGAAAAAACTTTGTTTTACAAATTGTATAATTGTGATTTCACTACTGGGCATGGATGTGCCCATGACATAAAACAGCATGAAAAGCTCGTAAACATCAGCTTGTTGCTTCATCATCAACAATACAGCCTTGCAACATTTATATATACCAGAGAGAACTTTGATGTAATTCAATCGGAAGTTTGTTTTATTTCGTTTAGAAATGATCCTTCCTCTTTCAGTTGATAGTGTTGCTGGCGATTTATTTGCACACTTTGTCCAGAGAGTAAAATCTCAAAGGATTCCTTGCATGCTTAAATGTAAACAGATCAATAATAAAAAAAAATCGCACAGAATTCGGATGATTAATGAAAGATGGTACATTGGAATTGAGGCTTATTAAAAAAACAAGGTGAGGAAAAGGCTCCTATAAACAGCCTGTGTCTGAGTGTGAGTTTGTTGTACTCTTGTACCTTCTGAATGGGCACCCAAATGGAACAGAGTGCCTATTCAGAGGTGCACAAGTGCAACACATACATCTTTGACATTAAATAAGTTAGTTATTGTCCTACTTTACTGATGGTTGTAGACATTGTAAATAGTTACAATGCATTAAAGTTTTAAAAATCAGAATATGTTCCTGAAAATTGGTATTTTTGTCATAAGCAGTCAATATTTTTTGTATTCAGAAGTTGGCAGCTATGTAAGTGCCCTCATCATCAAAGACTGGGGGCAGTCTTGTCATATAAGTTATGGCATGCTTCCTGTGCAGTTTAAATCTTGCTTTTTTGTTGTTTTTTTTCCCTTCTATTTCAGACTGGAACTCCACAAGTTTGGGCATGTCCCCTGTTCTTGCTGGGAAAGCAAGCATGGTGTTGCCTTACGTGCTTCATGAATTTACTCCACAGCCAGTTGCCATCCTAGGTAGTCTTTTAGAAACTGACATTAAATCATTATTCAGTCAGATAGATTTGCCACTGAAGATGATGATAAGGGTGGTGGTGATGATGATAACAATGATAATTGTTATGATGATGATGGCAGTATTATCAAACAACATCCATAATTAGCACAAAGTTTAATGATATGGATCCTGAAAATATGCAAATTTTTGCTGTTTTGGAGATAAAAGTCATTTTGTGTATATACATCTACTTTTTGTTGAAACTTTAAATATGTAAACTATAAACAGAAAGGGGTCCTTTTTTAAGCAGGTGTATATTTATATAACAGTTACATGTTACATGGTAACAGTGGACATTCTAATCCTCCCACCTTTACTCCCCGCCCCCAGCAAAACTCCTACATAGAAGTCATGTATGCAGGTGTGTCCTAACCAGTTTAAGTTTTCGCTTAGCTTATATAAATTATTGGAATGTGTCAACAGTTGCCACACTTTGCATGCAATTAAACTTTATTTAATGAGGAAGGCAATCTTTAGATATATGTGAATTAATATGTCAGTATTTCTTATATTACTTGTATTCGGTGTACTCATGTCATACTGTCATTGTAATTCAAAGATGTAAATATATCAAATTCAGAAGCAAGGCAGCTTTTATCATTAGAGGGAGAGGGTTGAAACATTTCCTTGGAGAAAAGTAGATGTAAAGTAACAACAGAAATGAGATTTGCCACTGTGACTTTGTGACACATACTGTTCAAAATCTTTTACTTTTTTTTTTAAATTTTGCTTGTAAATTAAAAGTTGGTCTGTGGAAATAGTTATTGTTTAGGAGAGATATGAATTCTTTTGGCCCTTAAAACATGGACTGTCAGAATAAAGGCAAAAGTTGCAGAAAATGATTGTAGTTGTAAAATCTGGATATGGCTTGTTCCTTTTTGATTTGGAACAGTGTTTCTTATTATATTTAGGAGAGTTGGTCAGGGAACCAGACTAACATTAGAGAAGTAACTCAGATGCTTTAAATTGCACATATTTTATCATGCACAACTTCCGCATGATTAAACTGTTAAAGAAATTTCTACCGCTCTGTTTGCCTAGTGGTTAGAGCATCCGCCTCTGATGCAAGTGGTCGAACCCAGACCGAGTCATGCCAAAGATTGCTTATAAAAATGGTACTAATATCTGCCTCACTTGGTGCTCATCATTAAGTGGTTAATGTTAGGACTGGTCAGCCAGGTGTCAGGATAATGCAACTGGGTGGGACATCATGCAATATGTCTGCAGCATGATGCCCCAGTACTAGACATCACTATAAACTACCACACTGCAGACATCATAGCGATATGACTGAAAAATTGTGAAAGCTATATTTAAAAATCCTAATCGGTCATGCTTATCATATTTTCAAAATATTGCATTCAACAAACAATAGATAATCAATATAAACAAGAAAAATAAGATTTTTAAAAAGTGTTAATAGTTATTTCAGAATAATATAGAGGAATATTCAGATTCTTGGGTAAAAAATGCAGAAAGGGCAACAGTTATGTTTATTCGACATCAAGTGTTGATTATGTCCATGATTGCTGTCATCATCTGAAATTAAAATATGTAACAGCAATTAGCTTGAGAGATAGCAAGAAACCATTCAGTTCCATAGGGTTTAGTACTGTAGTCTGTGCAACTGCACTGACGGTAATTTTGGTCAAAGTGCACTTCACAAACCATTCAGCTGAACATCATGTTTACCATTGCTGTATCAGTCATGAATATAACTTCATGAGTGCATATTTACCAACTTAACAATTGTAACAAGATAACCGGGTTGTATTTTGGATTTGCAACCTAACACTTTTGATGGTGATACAAATACAATGCTCGATGATGAATGACTTGAATGAGAAAAGAATTATGATTAATGCGAGCTTGTATAAGATCCAAATATTAGACAAGATAACATAATCCGCACAACCCTAATAATGCAACAAAATGAAAATACAAATAAATGACCTTACACAGTTCAAGGACAAAGGTGAATGATTCACAGTAATTTCACATGACGAAAAAATAACGTGTTTTACTCAAATAGTAAAAATGAATTCACTCAAATATTGAAAAATGATGTATTTTACTCAAATAATAAAATGATGAAAACAAAGGGACAGGTATCATATGAAATATCTTTACAATCCCAAAACACTGAGTACTACAATCCCAAAACGCTGGGTATTACAATCCCAAAACACTGGGTATTACAAACCCCACATCTACAAGATTACATGTCATCATTCCGGATCACTGCCATCTCACCTCTGTCTGCGTGGGTACGAGTCTCAGGCTCAGCTAATGTGGATATGTGAGAAAGCTTGCCAGTAGCTTCTCATGGGTTGGTTGTTCTTCCTGGGATTTTCCAGGGTTCTTCCTCCACCAGTTATACTGGCCGCCATGTATAGCCTATATTGTGCTGAAAAATGGCGTTAAGCCCTACAACAACAACAAAATTACATGTATGGAGTTGCACACTCCATCACCAGCACACTTTACTACCAATCACACTGGTCAACCAAGCAGTCAGTATTCCAGGTAGTCACCAACCACCATTCAAATCTTGGTCATTCACACAATCATCACCCACCAATCGGTCAGCAATGCCTGATCACCTGCTACTCGACCAGCGACACGGTTCACTCAGCTCTACAGCTGCTATGGTTCAGCTTGCAAGCTGCTGTGGTCAACTTCTGTGGTTAGCTCTACAGCTGGTACCATGTTGACTCCGATCAACTGAAAATACATCAAACACCGTGTACTATGCATGACACAGGCATACATGATAACACGTTATATACAGTAAGTTATACAAATTACATTATCGGCACAATATTACACAGCAATAACCAGATTCAGAAGTGAACCTACCTGTGTCTGATAAATATCCTATGGTACTAAACGTTTCTTAATAAAAGGCAGCTTAATTGCTAATATAAATCTCTTGCCAAGTCACAAACAAGAATAAAAAAATATTTGCATTATACTACATAAGCCGAAGCTACATAGAAAATATACAAAAATAACAGTGGTAGTACAATAGTTATAACTTATACACAAGAAATGAATAAATAACTCATACCTCTACAGCTGAAGATGTGCAGGTCCTTAAGTAGACTGCTCACTGACAAGATGTTCTGTAATATGAACATTTAGTCTTACGTTGAGGCATTTATACACAGACAATGCAGCCATACATCATCTGTGTACTAGAAGTATTCATTTTTTCCCAATGAAACCTGAGTAAATCTATTTAATAAATAAAGGAGTTTATACAATTCCATGACAACAATAGTGGTACATGATATTTTGTTACCCTTAACTGAAAATTTGTTTGTCTTACAGGAAAAAATATACTGCCTTAGAGGATTGGCAGGTCTGCAATGATCTCACATATCTCATATCTTTTGATTTAAACTATTTGTTGAATTGATCATTGGAAGTACATAAAATAGAATAAGATATATAGAAAATTGAGCAACAAACATAAGATTATATCATTAACAATAACATTTACTTTAATAATGTGGCTGGCATGAGTGAGGAAGGCATAGAAATCCCAACATTCAAACATGCAAATGTGCATACAATGTTGTAATAGTATTAAACAATAATTTGTAAGGATTTATACTCAAAATACTAATCAGAAAACAAAATTCTTTCGATTTTTTTTTATCTTGGGGAGCTGAGCAGATGATTCAGTCCAGATATTGTTTGAAGTGTGAACAGCTTTTTCTTAAGCCTAATTATACAAGTTGGCCAAACAGAGAGCAAATATTTTATAACATGTAAACTGTAAGTTACTTGTGAAATTAATATTTTGACATGGTGCACGGTATAAACTGTCATCAGTGATTTTTTTAAAAATTATTCTGTTTCAAGCGTCAGTTACAATTTAATCTATAAAGTTAAATCGGTTCGTAATAATAATGGTATTTGTTATAAAACCAAGTCGTACAGTTTGGCTGTTTTTTCCCATGAGTGGATGATATTAACAGGTTTGAATATATTAGAATGGACAATTTATATTGATTTATTTCCTCAGACTTTTAATTCATTTGTAATAAAATGAAATCGTTGCCTTCTCACAAGTGTAAAATTTAACACTGAAAGGCAAGTTTCATTAGAAATAAACACTAAGTATATTGGATTTGTTTGGGAATGTACTGAAATAAAAGCAAGGATACACTATTTTACATGGGCTTTTCATATCACAATCAGATTTTACCGCATGTATTAGCTTATAAGTCAAGTCTATGCAAACATCTGCCATAGCATAATGTACCTGCAGATCAGGGTCTATGTTGTTTGTTCTACTGATTACTCCTAACAAACTGCACAGACTCAGATACTTGTCTCATAAGCAAGTAAAATGGTAAGTTGAAGGGACATTAATAAAATTTCTCTCTCTATTGTAGGCCTGGGTGCCATATCTGCAGCAGTTATGTCATCAATGGACAGCGCTATACTGGGCTCCAGTTCCATGTTTACTCACAATATCTACAGGCAGCTCTTTAGAAAACAGGTTTCAGAATTACTTAAACTGAATTTGTCAACGTTCTCACAATTTATATGAAGGTAGTCCACTTGTGTAAAATATATGCTTGCTGTACAAGTCATAATGACCTATTGATTATAGTATGACATCATCCATGCACATTATTTTATGTAAGCAATATGGGTATAATAACAGCTTATTGCATCCGGTACTTCAGTTAGAGTTTACATTGTTTATAATTTGATTGCATTATCGAAAATTAAAATCAAATAATTTACATCAGTATGATGTCCCTTTTTAAAAAGGCATATCACAGTGTTATAAACATTGGCAGAGATTGAAGGTAACGTGAGTTAGTTGTGGTTGCTGTAAATTATTAAATAATCAACAGAATTGTTTTTAAATGATGATCACAATAGCAGTCATATGAAAGAAAACGAAGAAGTTATCAAAATATCTAAAGACCTTATAAAGTCTTGAGTGATTTATGACATGGAGAGTAAATCAGCCATGCAGCATTAACAAAAACAAATTGTGATCTCATTAGGGAGATGTAATAATGCTGAAGAAAATCACTCACCAACATTTGTTAATTTGATAAGACGAGTCTGTGATCTTCAACCATTGCAAACTTTAAGAATTTTAGATACTGTGCATCATTTAAAATTCACTTTTGTGCTTTGGGAGTTGGGGTTGAGGGTGTAACCCACAAATTTATAGTCACAGCAACATATTTTCCAAGCCAATATAGAAGGTACCACCTCTCCCCTCCACACTTAACTGGTGGTAGAGCATGCTTGTTTTAATAGCATTTTCAGTTGTGCTCAGTAATACAAATCATAATATGGTAATGAAAGATGATGAACATTGGAAATGTATCGATTATGATTTATTCACATAAAAAAAAACTTGAAAATTGTATATAGATGTATGTGGCCCATTGCTCATTGACAATTTTTCTTGCAGTAGTCATTCAAACAAATAGGTGTAAAAGTGTTAGTGGACATTTATATGGAAATGTAAAGCTTTTACTGTTAAAGAGAAGATTGAAGCCTTGGAGATACAAGTTATTGTTTGAGTTCTTCATTTGAGATATATGAGTAACTTTGCCAACAGCAAATATGATAGTAACAGAAAAAAACTTAAAATGAATTAGTTTTAAAAAAAACCCATTGAAGTGTTATGATTTGCAGATGAGAAAACTTTACATTATGAAATTTACTGACACTGTTTATTGACCTTGGGACGTACTGAAAAGTAAATGTACTTCATCATTGGTTATGTAATTTTGCTAATTGTTTCCATCAATTCAGACACATTATAATCTCAGAGAAGTTGTTTAATATTAAATCTGCATATTTTTGATGGAATTAATGTATTGTGGATTCACTGCATATGACGAGATTAATGGGTGAAAACACAGTGTTGAAACTCTATTCATGTTATACATTAGACATGTGTATATAAAAAATATACACATATATGTAACGATGAGAAAAAAAAGGTAAATTGTGAGGAAACGGAGGAAATTAAACATTTTTATAGCACTATCATGATATTTTTATGAGGAGCTAGTTCTCTGTTAGGGCTATTCCATTTAAACATACCACTACCCCACGGACGGCAAAATAAAAAAACTTCCATGCATGGTCATCAATAAACAATAATCACTTCTGTGCCATGTCATATCAAAAGATGCATGGGCATGGGTGTCCAAAATTCGCTGCTATGACTGGTGGTGGTAGAAAAAAATCATTTCTATGGGTGTTCACCCATTTTTGAATGTGCCTTCCCCCCCAGGGGTATGTTTAAATGGAATAGCCCTTACCAGATTCAGGATGAACTAATATCTTTGTTCTTTATTTTTCAGGCTCCAGACCAGGAGTTAATTTGGATACAACGACTGTCTATATTTGTCATTGGAGCATTGGCAACCGTGATTTCGATATTTGTCCCCGTTATTTATGGACTTTTCATTCTAGCTGCTGATGTAGTCTTTGTAATTGTGCTTCCTCAGTTAACTTGTGCTGTATTCTTCAAATTCACAAACTCGTACGGAGCCATTCTTGGTTTTGCAGCAGGATTGCTGCTACGACTTGGTGCAGGAGAGATGACCCTTAACTTCCCAGAATTCATTCGCTATCCTGGATTTAATGTCAATGATGGCCAGCTGTTCCCTTTCAGAACATTTGCAATGGTGGTTTCATTCTTAATTATTTGCATTGTTTCAGTTGTTACAAACTTTGTTTTCGAAAGAGGATACGCTGCAGAGAAATGTGACGTACTAGGTTGTGTGGGCAAATCTAGACGCAGATATGCTTTGGCAGCCAGGAACAATTTAGAAAATGATCTCTTGGCAGGTAGCATTAATACCCAGCATTCTGATTTGTCACATAATACACAGTTATAGCATTGCATGATGTTGATAATATAGTCTGTTCCAGGAAACTAATGGAGTAAATGAAATATGTCTCAAGTAATTCAGATTAAAGTATAAGAGCCATGTAATGGTTTCTAACATTTTTCACATTAATTCTGTAAATGATTTACATTCCTTATATTTCTGGAAATATTGGAATTTTTGTCAGATATTGTAGAAGGGAGAGAAAATAGTTTTCATTTGACAATTTTACACCAATAAGTTTTTGTCATCATGATTAAAAGAATAAAAAAATTTATTGAATTTTGGCAAATTCTAAAAAATTCGTTAAAGATATAACAAAACGTTCTGGATAATTGGATGATCTAGTTGACTTTGTTAAATTAGGTGTTAACATTTTAAATAATTATTTCAATCAATTATTTAGGGAGCAATTTTTGAACAAAAATTTTAAATTGAGAAGCCATCCTAATTATCTTAATTGTGTCTCAGGGAGTCGAAAGATCGTCAACATAACTAGGTCTCAATATTTCAGGGTTCTTAAAAATTGGTAACATCAATTTGAAGATGTCCTTGATCAATATTTCTGTCTGTTCTGACCACTCTTTTTAAGGGAAATGGATTTGCTTGTGCTTTTGCCAATGGCGGAGAAATATGATATACATTTACCTACAGCTGCTATGAATCTAACTACAGATATTATTGAATGGAAATTGATACACTGTAATGTGTTGCTTGAGTCAGATTTTATGGGCCAAAGACAAAATCAGAATTCAACAAATGTTAATAAACATACGAACTCACCTTATACAAAAGAAAGGCTCAGGTTTTGTGAGGTGGGATTTTGTTCATGTTTTCTGATTTAGGAAAATTATTATAGTAACCACTTACCAGCAGGCCTAGCAAACTTAAATGATGAAATTTCTTGTCATATCTGCATGAAATCAAAAATTATATATTTTCTGATAAATAGCAAGTATTATAATCATTATGTATTTTCTGCTGACAAGACACAACTACAGCATTAACAAAATTTTACCTGATACTCACCCTTTGCATTTCTAGTTATATAACTACACAAATCTTGCACCTACATGTTGGTGGTATCAGAGGTCCATTTATCATGTGATATCAACAATAATCCTCTTTCCCATTTTGTTGTACAAAAATATGAAAGTATTAGTCAATTTCAGTTTTTACAGGAACGAAAGGACTCATAATTCTGAATATATTATTCTGAGAACAATGGCCAGAAACCTGTCGCTGACACAGTGACTTGGAGAAATTCAGATTCATCAAGAATAGAGCACCTGTCAATGATGGGTTTGTTGTATCATGTGAGTAACAAATTAGTGTGCTCTCTGCATAAAGTCGATGCACATTTTTTCGCTGTATTGTGTACAGTTAAGGTGGCATGAAGAAAGGTCAAAACCTCTCAAATTCAGCTTGTATACTAGTCATTTGTTTATCAACCACTAATAGATTCTCAGATCCCAGTATCTAGTCTTTTATTTTACCAGCCACTGGCAAACTGTCACAACCAGCTATGTACTGGTTATTTCATGTTTACAAGTCATTGGAAGTTTGTCCCATCCTTTTATGTATTCTCTTGTCTAGTAGTCTGTGGCAGTTTGTCAGGTCTGTCTGTGTAAACTCGTCTATGCCAACCACTTAGTGTTTGTTATGTCCCTCTGTGTAGTATCTGGTTACCAAGCCAATAGCTGTTTGTCATGTTTCTCTAAGTAGTATCTGGTTAATCAATCAACAGTTGTTTGTCATGTTTCTCTATGTAGTATCTGGTTAATCAATCAACAGCTGTTTGTCATGTTTCTCTATGTAGTATCTGGTTAATCAATCAACAGCTGTTTGTCATGTCCCTCTATGTAGTATCTGGTTAATCAATCAACAGCTGTTTGTCATGTCCCTCTATGTAGTATCTGGTTACCAAGCCAATAGCTGTTTGTCATGTTTCTCTATGTAGTATCTGGTTAATCAATCAACAGTTGTTTGTCATGTCCCTCTATGTAGTATCTGGTTAATCAATCAACAGCTGTTTGTCATGTCCCTCTATGTAGTATCTGGTTAATCAATCAACAGCTGTTTGTCATGTCCCTCTATGTAGTATCTGGTTAATCAATCAACAGCTGTTTGTCATGTCCCTCTATGTAGTATCTGGTTAACCAGTCAACAGTTGTTTGTCATGTCCCTCTAAGTAGTATCTGGTTAATCAATCAACAGCTGTTTGTCATGTCCCTCTATGTAGTATCTGGTTAATCAATCAACAGTTGTTTGTCATGTTTCTCTATGTAGTATCTGGTTAATCAATCAACAGTTGTTTGTCATGTCCCTCTATGTAGTATCTGGTTAATCAATCAACAGCTGTTTGTCATGTCCCTCTATGTAGTATCTGGTTAATCAATCAACAGCTGTTTGTCATGTCCCTCTGTGTAGTATCTGGTTAACCAGTCAACAGTTGTTTGTCATGTCCCTCTATGTAGTATCTGGTTAACCAGTCAGCAGCTGTTTGTCATGTCCCTCTTTGTAGTATCTTGTACCAACAGTTATGTGTCATGTCCCTCTATGTAGTATCTTGTACCGACAGTTGTTTGTCATGTCCCTCTATGTAGTATCTTGTACCAACAGTTGTTTGTCATGTCTCTGTGTGTAGTATCTTGTACCAACAGTTGTTTATCATGTCCCTCTATGTAGTATCTTGTACCAACAGTTGTTTGTTGTGTCCCTATGTGTAGTATCTTGTACCAACAGTTGTTTGTCATGTTTCTCTGTGTAGTATCTGGTTAACCAGCCAACAGCTGTTTATCATGTCCCTCCATGTAGTCTCTTGTTTACCAACCAGCAATGGTTTATCATATCATCATGTATCTATTTGTTACTGCCAGTATATAATGATTGTGCAGATGTGCTGCAATTCCAACTTTTCTCTGGCTTAAGGATACATAATCTTAGAATTTGTGGATTATTTCATCTTATGCTCAATCAAATTTTAAGAAAATGGGACTAAGTTAATCAGTTTTGTTTCCTGGTAAACTTAGGTTTCTTGGAAAAATTGAAATTCGTTATATATGGTTTCATGTTAATCAGTCAATGGTAATTCATAAGATTATTTATTTAGTCTCCTCTTTACCAGTCACTGGTGGTTGTACATTTTACTCTCTTGTTTTCCAACCGTTGTTTGTCATGTACATCATGTAGTGTTTTCTTTACCAGCCACTGGCTGTTGGTCATATCCCATTACGTAACCTCTTGTTTGCTGGCCACTGGCTGTTTGTGACATCTCTATATGTGGCCTCTTGTTTGGTGACGATAGGCAGTTTTTCAGTGGGTCATTTTAATAATACAAGTTCAAACCAATAAGGCACAACATTTAAATTTTTCAAATAATACTTCTGTTAGACATGCAGTCGTGTATATTGTTGTAAATTGAGCATGCTGATTTTTGTTTAATTTTTTTTTTTCTTGGTTTTGTAGCTTCTTTAAAGATTCAGTGAGAGCTGAAGCACTTCAGCTAGTTAGAAACTAGTTTTCTTCATTCGTCATCAGTTGTGTTTTTTAGTTATTCATTTCCTGACACATGATATTCCATGCTGCATCCAGTGCACTGGAAAGGATTCTTATTGTCCACATAATATTGTTTGTTATGTATGCCTTGTTATGTGTGTATTGCTTTGTGTGTATTTGTATGTGTATTGCTTTGTGTGCATTTGTATGTGTATATTGCTTTGTGTGCATTTGTATGTGTATATTGCTTTGTGTGCATTTGTATGTGTGTATTGCTTTGTGTGCATTTGTATGTGTGTATTTGTGTGCATTTGTATGTGTGTATTGCTTTGTGTGCATTTGTATGTGTGTATTGCTTTGTGTGCATTTGTATGTCTGTATTGCTTTGTGTGCATTTGTATGTGTGTATTGCTTTGTGTGCATTTTTATGTCTGTATTGCATTGTATGCATTGCTGTTGGCCACTAGAGTGTATATGTTTTCAAATTACTGCACATTTTCAGCTTTATTCACATGTTTATATTCCTAACTTGCTAATCATTGACATGTTCTAATTTCACAACCACTTTTTCATTTAAAAGGAAACTTTTTGTGCAGAAGTGAAACATTATATTCATTATAAGTGTTTTATGTGGTTGGTGCGAAATGTAAAAAGGAATTGTGAGAATTGTGCATTTGAGTCATTCAGTGTTTTTTTTAATAAAGAATGCTGATTGACCTTCGAACCAATCATCAACGTTACCATATTTTTGGACAGGCTTTGTGAGCATTACAGTCGTCTGTACAGAGTTTTATAAGACTACTATGACATAAATCTCATTGAGCCATGCGTCTGGTAGAATAAGAGTACAGTGACAACAAACTAACCACCCATCCCATAAATATAGCATCACAGAATTACAGATGTACAGAAGCAAGTTTTTTTTTTTTAAACAGCAGAAATACTACGATGTGAGCATGGAGTCTGTTGGAGTAAAATTTATGAACTACTTAATGTTACTCACTTTTCAGAAATTATAAATATCATATTGGTTGCTAAATAGATCTGAATATCATTTTGGTTGCTATTTGGATCGGAATATCAGTTTGGCTGCTAATTGGATTGGAATATCATTTTAGTTGCTAAATGGATCGGAATATCATTTTGGTTGCTAATTGGATTGGAATATCATTTTGGCTGCTAATTGGATAAGAATATCATTTTGGTTGCCAATTGGATCGGAATATTACTTTGGCTGCTAATTGGATCAGAATATCATTTTGGTTGCTAAATGGATCGGAAAATCATTTTGGTTGCCAATATGGATCGGAATATCATTTTGGTTGCTAATTGGATCGGAATATCATTTTGGTTGCTAAATGGATCAGAAAATCATTTTGGTTGCTAATATGGATCGGAATACCATTTTGGTTGCTAATTGGATCGGAATATCATTTTGGTTGCTAATTGGATCAGAATATTACTTTGGCTGCTTAATGGATCAGAAAATCATTTTGGTTGCTAATATGGATCGGAATATCATTTTGGTTGCTAATTGGATCGGAATATTACTTTGGCTGCTAATCGGATCAAAAAGGTCATATAAAAACCATGCCATTATAGTTTTAAAGCTTCCTGTTTCTAAAATGGTCATTAAAACTTGTGAATACTCAGCTGTTATGATAATGGGGGGAGAGGGTCTGTATAAATACAGTTCCGATTCTTTCAGTTTTTTATGCAACATGTGCATCCAAGTTTCCAAACTAATTTATTTGAATATTAGAAAAATGTACATTTTGGAGTATTATAATCAAAGATGATAATATGCTGCCCTGCAAGTGTTGAGGGCAGATCTCTTGGTGTCTTGAGATGTATTTGTATGCATTATAGAATATGGTTTGATATAGATGTCTTTATTAAATGTTGTTTTCTACTTTCTAGTTAGCTGCCTTCCTACTTTAATGATACTAGTCTGAGGACATCTGAGTAAATATATATATTGTGTACACGTGCTAGGTTCATATGACAAGGATGGAGTTAGGAAGCTGTATCATTTGGACCATTTCATATCAAATCACACAAAATCCAAAAACCTTTCCAAGTGTCCATCTCCAGTTTCCATTTTATTTTTTCCTGGTGTACATCTATTTAATGATTGCTGCATGCAGAATTGTTTTCTAAGAATGGTCACATCATAAAAGACTTTCATTAATACATTGATTTGATTGACCTTGAACGTGTGATTGTTTCAGACAGATAATTGCTTATTTTACCTTTAATACAGGACTGACTGCATAACAAGCAACCAACTAAACATGAATCTAATCGCAAGTTTAGCTCACCTGGACACATTATGATCTTGCATCTGATTGGCTCAATGTGTTACCCCCTCCCCCAACCTTGTATCTGATTTGATTCTAATAAATTCCATAGTAAGCAAGATCCAGTTAATCTTGCCTCTGCCTGACTGACGTTACCATTTCTGATCGGATCTGGATGGAACTTGGAACATATGGTTATATCACCAGTACTTCAGATGGGTTCGACAATGAATGAGATCAGCACATATTAATGAGATGATCTTGAATCTGATTGGCTGATCTTACCATTCTCGATGCCGTATTTCTGATCCGATTTTTATTGAATTGTAATATACGCTTAAATCATCAGTGTATTGCACAAGTTCGATGAGCGAGATGTACATGTATTAATCGAATTGATCTTCTATTTGGGTGAATTTGTTGCCTTTCTGGAAGCACTTTTTCTGATTTGATTTTGATCAGACAAGAGAAAGGGATTTATATCAATTAGATCTTGGATCGGTTCAATAATGAGAGAGATAAAAACATTAGTGACAAAATCTTTCGTCTGATTGACTGATCTTGTTACTACTATGGAATCCATATCTGTGGTCCATTTTTATCAGACTTGGAATATATTCATCAAGATCTGAACTATTCAGTAAATTACAAGATGCATGGATATAATTTTGCATGTGACTGACTAAGCTTTTCCTCATTTACAAGCCATAATTCTGATCCAAGTTTTGATCATTTGGTATTTGTACATGTATTATCCAGATCCAAGAAATTTCAAAAGTAAGCTGAATCCACGCATATTAGTGGGGAGGGGTATCTTGTACTTGATTGGCTGACTTTATCATCATCTTGAAGCTGTATTTTTGATTGCTTGGTTTATTTTTATCAAGTACATGGATGACTTTGATTTTGAGCGAGAGACTATAATAATTATGCATTTATCTTTAAAAAGATTTTTATCAAAATGTTGTAAAAGAGGAAAAGTCTGCATGCAGGACCAGCCTTAGGGCAAGGTACACCTTTGAGGACCTGCACTCCTGTTGACAACAAAATTAGGTATACTACAGTAACTCCACTGGCTGGGCTCCATTGCTATAGTGGCAACTTGGGCTTGCAAACTATACGGCCGCCCTGTCAGCATGATACAGAGTTTGGAAGTTCATTTAAATTAGATGTTTTCTTACAATACTGGTTAAACCTTCTTAATGAATGTGTAAACCATTAATTTATCTGACAGGTGAGCGATATCAGGCCAACATGCGTGTCTTGTTACATTTACATGTTATATTTTAATTGGCACTGTATGTGGGACTGTATTGGCTTCAGGTCTGTCGCACGTTTGCGCTGGACGAAACGCGCCCCTCCTTATAAAACAAAAAACAACAACGCAAACTGTTTATTATTAATTGTATTAAATGTTATGAGAATAATAACTAAACTAAATATTTTAATTTTAAGAAAAGTTTTGCGTTTATTTAAGTAAAATACAGAATAAAAGAACAGGATCTACAAAATGGTGCCCCCATCCCGGGCTTAGAGCCCTGATTGGTCACATGTATGGAATACCTCGTACAATGAACCTGGTGAACTCCGTGGTTAGCGTGCAGGAATAGTGACTGAAATGGGGTTTTCGAATCTGCCTGTACCTGACCATCGTGGTGTTTATGATTGTTACTTTATGCAGATTGACTTGGTTTGATATAACCTTTTATGTGTTGTAGTGCCGTAAAATACCAGTCAATCCATGTTTGATTTGATGAGTTACTTTCCTAGGGTTTGTTTCCAGTCTCAGTCAGATTTGGTATGCATAGAAAGAAACTAAAGTCACTTTGGGAGTGGTCAGTGTTTACTAGAGTCAGTAGCAAATTAATTTTGAGTTAGGGTAGAGAGAATTTTGGCATAAGTCTATGCTACTTTCATGTACTGTGGCTGAAATTTTTGTACTTAATATGTTATATTTGTAGAAATTGTACATGATCTAATTACACATGACTAAAATGGCTGTTCCTATGTGCTCTAAAAATCAGCCTTAACTAATCCAAAGTACATTAACTTAAGTAATTATTAAAACATGGAAATGAATAATACCAGGTAGCTATACAGCTTATGAAACAGCAATAAATGAGTTACAAAATATGTAAAGAGTAAAAAAATATTACCAGCTCATTTTGTTTTGTTTTGATGTTTTTTTAGGGGGGGAATAATGTTTGTTTGGGGGGGGGGGGTCACAATTTGCCTTTGAAGTCCAGAAAGTGAAAATGACTAAGCAGAGCTTGCAGTTTATTAATAGATGCACATCTGAAGTAAGACCAAGCTAGATATTATATAACACACATTATACCGATCAGTCATACTCCAAAATAAACGGAATTAAAAGATCATCTAAAATACCTAAGATAAAAGTCTTTTTTAAATATCCCGTGAAGAAAACGAGTGAAGTTATTTTTCTGTAAATTTTTTTTAACCGTATACTTGGTACAAACTGTAGTGCGCAACCACAAATATCAAAGTGTTAAAGGTTCTTTGTTCTATGCAAAGTTTAGATAAACTGTGTCTTCCACTGGAGGACACAAAACTCCCTTTTTCAGTATAGAGTACGTTTAATACAAGGTAAACTTTCAGCACTGATGCTAGTTTCGTTACTTGATGAAGATCTGGAAACAGCTTTACAATTTATAGGTGAGATCTACACTGCCTTAGACGAGTTGTCTTTACATTTGTTACAGTTTGCTGACGATTTAGTTAGGGTGTTTTCAGACAACATTGAGGGTTTACAAAAGCTCATCGGCAGTTTACATGATTACAATAATATATGGAGTCTGAATATTAACTTTGATAAAACTGTTATGATAAGGATTGTGTGTGTGTTGAATCATAGCCTTCTTCTCATTTCTTGCTTTGAGAAGGAATTACTCATAAGTTAAGAAATGTCTTTGCCCATGGTGAGAGAGAGAAGAAAGAGTTCAGGCTCTCTTAAAAGAGGTGTCACTCATGATGGTGTAGATATGGCTACATCTTGTGGAATATGGCAAGCAGAGGTACGTTGGGAACGACTGTAAGAAAAGACAGAGTCTCCTGATTCCTGGACGATGATTCTTTATTTAAATAATTGATATATATAATAGTACATCCATGAGATACACCTATAAAGCCTTTATATTTAAGATACACGAAATACATACAAGATTACACTTTTCCTTCCAGCTTACCAACTTCTTACTTCTGTATAATTTCTGCATTTTAGAATATAATACAGATAGTTAAATCTTGATTAACGTGATGGTAGCCAAAAAGTTTAAAATTCAATAGTTGCGATTAATGCAACAATCATTTCGAAGAAATGTATTTTACAAAATTTAAAATAGAATACTAAATATGGAATAGGTTACTATACATTATTCTTTATTACTTAAAGAATATTTTATTTCCTCGTTATATCTAAACATGAAGTTGATAACGAACTCGTCTTTTCCAATAATAATTACCATAAATACAAATGAATATAAATTCTTTAAAACAATTAAACATTCCATTACAATATAATATAAAATAAAAGAACTCAGAAAAATGTTGGGGAAAAAAATGTGAACTTTACCATTAATATCTCAAATATTAAAAAGAGCCTATTCTTTAAAGAAGCTTACTAACACAGACGATTTTTACCTGTAAGAAAAGACAGCCTCTTGATTCCGCATTGAACGAGTTTGATTTTGCGCAAGCCCGCTCTTTAAACGCAGTTTTGAACGTAATCCCATATATGGACACGCGTCTAGTTTTCCTGCTTTCGTTCGTCTCGAATCAGAACGAGGCTCCCGTCTCTTCGCAAATAAACTGACTGTTGACTACGTTATCAGATAGACAATTCTGCTACATTAGCTTCTTATTCATTCGGAAGGAATTTTTGGAATTCGTTAGTTAAACAACCTACACAGCTTACCGCGTATAATTTTTGCTGACTTTTCGATACAAGAGAAATGCATAGTGCAAGGGAGTTTTGCCTTTGCTCGTAAGGGCGCAATCTTTATTAAATAGTATATAGTTGTAATACAGAAATAAGTTAAATTAATCTCAATATATTTTAGTAGAAAATTACTTTCAATATAATTTAATGAAAAATTACTTTCATAATTTAAATCTTATTACTTTTACTAAAGAAAATTCTGTCCTAATAAAACGAAAGGCTAGGTCTTTCGAAGGGTAATCCGCTGCGACAAAACGAAGTATGGAATATAGCCGAAAATTATATTTACGTGATTGAAAGTCGCTTGGTCTTATTTTCTCGAGCAATGGAAAATTCTCTAAAGTTCAACAAACATTGGCTGATAAGTCTTTGAAAGCGATGAATATCTCTATTTTCTTAAATGTTGGACAAATTGAAAGTTTTAATTTCCTAGCTTGGTCTTATTTTCTTGAGCAATGGAGAATTCTCTCAATTTCAACTAATGTGAGATGTTATGAAGAAAACTGTCAAGACCTTCGATCAAGGCCTCAACTGAGATAAACTCAGATAACATGAGTTTTGCTCCCTGTCGGTATCTTGTTGCATGTCAAAGTATTATCAAAGGATAAATATTTTAGAAGCAATTTTCAATAAATCAGTTTTATCAAAACTTGTCAGCAAAACTTAGCATTCACTAAAAAATAAATAAAATCATAATATGAAAATGTAAACATCTCAATACAATTGCTGAAAAGAATATAGTGGTGAAAGTACTATTACTCCAACGGGAATAAAATGACCAATAATGCAGCCGAACAAAGACAAATCGCCTGGAATCGAACACACACACAATATATATATATATATATATATATATATATATATATATATATATATATATATATATACACACACACACACACACACACACACACCAAGGTACATGTAAATGGGGCTCTGACAAAAGCATTAAAAATAAAAGGTAGTTTTGCACCATGAAAGTTGCTATATGTGTTAAGGATATAAACTGTTAGCATAAAAATAATAAGGAATGTATCCATGGAATAAAATTACTAAATGTACAGAAAGAGATTAAAATGTTTCTACATGCCGAAGGTTGCACAAACTTTATTTCAGAGATACACTCTCTTACAAGTACATTTACAAAAAGCATAAGAATAATTTGTAAAAGCAGCCGGATCGCAAATAAACCATCCAAAATAGAGACTCTCCTAACAGGAATCTGGAGAGAAAACCACGAAGGCTTTATGCCTCGATGTATAAAAGAAACCATCAAAGTTTGAAGCATTTTTTAAAATTATAAAATCACTATGGAAACAACTATAAACATATTTTAAATAGAATTTAAGAAATATAAATAATATACATAAGTGGAAAGAAAATTATAGAAAACTAAATATAAATCATTGGAAAGAAAATTATAGAAAAATAAATAAACTGCAAGTAATAAAAACACATGTCCTTAGTCAATATTGGTTTGTATTATATATAAAAAAGATATCTAAAGTCATGAGAGATGATAAAGAAAAATTAGTAATATAATTCATTGTGAAGTAATAGTACTTTCACAACGCTAATAAAAGATAAAGCAAACTGGAAAATTAATAAACCAGTTATACAACTATACTCCATACTGATGAATAGAATAATTGTTGTTGTAATGTGGGAAGGCCCTTTTTCAGCAAACGATAGTTCGCCAGGAAAACTGGTGGAGGATGACCCAGGCAAAGAATCGTCGACACGTAAGAAGCTCCTGGCAAGCTTTTACCCATACCGGCCGAGACCAAGACTTGTCCCCACGCTCACATGTAACTATCATCAGGTATAGATCGAACTGAATCGATCACGCCACCAAAGCATGCCACTTGATCCCGCTTTTAGGATAGTATACTGCAATATCATTGTTTTGCATTTACATCTTAACATATCGCTCATTAAGGATTATAAGGGAAGGATGGCAAAGTATTGAACCCCTTTGTTGTTTTGTTTCATTTACCACGGACTCCTTATCCGCGGAAAGAAAAAGGTTAGTTTAGTTAGATATAATGTTTACATAATTTTTGTGTTTCACAAGTGTTTATTTTTGACCAGTTTATTACAGGGAGCACTAATATGTTTTCTTTTTTCTCATCTTTCTATACATGAATGAAAAATTGTGGTGAACATCGCTCACGTGGAATGATTTTAAACTCACCTTATACCTAGAGCGTTTTTACAGCTGCACGTATAACAGAAAGTTTTACATGTGCTTAAACTATCCTGTACTTACAGTATAGAACTATTTAGTAAAATTATGAACCAATATAATCAACATTACTTTTCTCAAAGATTCATAGTATTTATATTATAAAATCTTTGCATCTGCTCTCTCAGATATTGTCAGTACCTACTGTAACCAAAACTTGTAGTATTTAGCCTGTAGGTATTTTTTTAATTCAGTACTCGATTGAACATTCAATTATTCAAGGTTCAAACTTAAATTACTCGCATGTCAACATGGAGGAATAAAAAAACTGGAAGATAATTTACGGATGGAGATAATGCACATGGTCATGGACAAAATGATCCTGGCCCACAAAACACCGGGGTGCCAGCTCTTGGACTGCCAAGAGCTGGGCGATACCATCGTGGAGGTGCTTCAGATACTTGCCGACAGGAGAGGGCAGTAGAGGATATTGCCACACTACGAAATTTGCATTACAAGAGTAACCCCTTCAAGTGAGAACTAACGAAGGTGTGATGCCACTGCTATTGGCTAACACGAGGTTGTACGGGTCACACCGGGATTTCTGAAAGAGTCAGTCACAACAAAACTAAAGCAAACAAAACAAAAATACAAGGGGCACATAAAAAAACCAACATCTACGAGCTTTCCAACGCGAAACCCCTCACAACATGCAAACATACAGTACAAACTACCTACACCCCATCCGTTTCCCCCCAAACTAGCGTCAGGATGAGGAAACTGGCCACCTTGGGAGAAGTGTCAGGGATGACCAGACCACTAGAGTCTGATCTCACCAAGGCGTTCCCTTTTACCACCCTCAACATGCCCATCTATTTTACGACTCACCGTTTTATAAAATGCTAAAACGAAATTCCTTTTCGAAATAAACTGAGGACGGAGGTGGAAGACCTCAGCAACAGAGATGGAGGGGTGTTCCACCCATTAAAAGTGGTTGTAAAGAAGATGCCAAACCTACTCGGTTACGGGCTAAATAAGCTATAGTCCTTAATTCATACATAAATTATTTTACCCGATGTTAAGTATATTTTTCCCCATAAATAACATATGGTTGAAGATTTGCTATTTACAAGCCAGTCCAAACAGAAAATACAAATACAGCAAATGACAACGACAAAACAATACAGCATACATACACATAAAGCAAACACTGGAAAACAATCCCTTGGCAAAGATCGCAATTTTGGAACTTGACAAATAAACCAACCTGTAGGTGAAGTACCTTTAGGAAGGGAGTAGGAGCCATAACAAAATAAACGTTAGTACCGAAAGCAGAACAAAACGGGAACCAGAGGCTGGGTCCTGAGTATATAAGCGTCTTTCAAAAATAAAGAGAAACCTATTCAAAAAATTTTAATGCTTTTTTTCTCCAAAATTCTGTTTGATTTTTTTTCTTTCCAATACCCACAATAATAGACTATGGTAAAATCCACACATATATCAAATAGTTTAAAAGCTTTCGACCCAAAGGGAGTCACCTCGAAGGTCTCTAACTTAACAATGGCTAGAGAGCGAAGAGGTGTCCGTATACATATTTAAAATCTATAGAAAAAAAAAGCAGAGAACTCCTATTAGAATTTAGACGTATACAGAAACTATGGTTAACAAGAAATATACAAAAACATGTATAAAATATTAAGGAATATTGTCATGGAAAAGAACAAATTTAAAACAAAAAGGCACACAATCTGCTCATAAATACTTAACAATTGGGGTACAATAGCAAATAAAAATGAACTATTGTTGCTGTTGCTGTTGTTGTTTTGAGTTTAACGTCATTTTTCAGCACAAG